>CM068367.1:889371077-889971077 GCA_034769895.1 Magicicada septendecula
TTCATTTATATTTATTATTTTTAGTTTGTCTATTAATTCGTATGTATTTTTTATGTTATGATGGTTATTTGTTAGTTGGTTATTTTTTAGTTTTTGTGCTATTATTCTTGCTATTTTGTATGTAGGAGCTTTTTTGAAATTGATTAATGGACGTATTGGGTTGTTTAATTTGTGTATTTTTATTAGGCTGTTCATTTTAGGTGGTTCTGGATTATTGTTTATATATATGTCTATGTTTTTATTGTTGAAAATGTTTTTATTTGTTTTTATTAGTTTTATTGTTTGTTTAAGATAGTTTTCTGTTGGGTTTTTATCTAGTTGTACGCATTTATTATTGTTGATGAAGTCTTCGGTTTTTTTGATGTAGTCTGTTTTATCAGTGATTACTGTTGCTTGACTTTTGTCTGCTTTAGTTATTATTAAATTATTGTTCTTTACTTTATTTTTAATTTCTTTTATTGTTTTATTGTTTTTCTTTTGTTTATCTTTGTTTTTCATTTCGCTAGTGATTATTTTTTTAATTATATGTGCTGCTTCTGTTCTTTTTTCTTCTTGTATATTGTCTTTTATTAGGTTAATGGCAAATTCTGTTTCTACTATTAAATTTTCTAGATTTTTGTTTGCATTTTGGGTTATGTTAGTTTTTGACATATTGTTTAAATATTCTGTTTCTTTTTTGTTAAATTCTGTATTGCTGAGGTTAATGGTTCGAGGGTAAAATGTGTGTTTATTTTTGTTTTTTTGTTCTTGATTTTTGTTTTGTTGTTTTAATGTGTTAAGTTTTTTGTTGATTGTATAAGTCTTTTTGTTTTTCTCAAATCTTATTTTATTTTCTATGTTATTGTATTTATTGTTCCAAGTGATTGGATGTAATAAATTTGTTAGCTCTAAGTGTAGTTTGTATATGTCTAGTGTTATGCTATTTTTCTTACTGTATAATTGATTAATTTCGTTTTGTATCCATAGCCTTTGTGCTTGTTTTATAGTTTTTTGTGCAGTCATATTTTTGTTGTTTGTGTTTATGTTGATGTATTTAGGTGTTAATTTATGTTTTTGGCATTGTCTATTGAAGTATATGTTTATGTTTGTGTTCATTAGTTGTTTTTTTCGTGTTTGGAATTTGTTTAACAGTTTGGTAATGTGGTTATATGGAATTGTGGTTATGTTGTTTGTGTACATGTTAATGTATATTTATGTGAGAGATGATTTGTTATCTGTTATTTGGTAGTTGATTTCACTTATTTGCTATTCACTTCACTATTTTTTTTTTCACTATGCACTTTTGTTTTTGCTTTGTTTTATAACCTCACTTTTCGTTTTTTCACTGTAGGCTTATTTACCTTGTATGGTTATATTATTTCAATCACTTTCTGCTACAGTCCGTTTCTTGATGTATATAATACTATAATACTTATAACTATTTTACCTCAAGATGTATTTTTTCTTTAGGGACATGTTTCGGGAGATCCTGTTCTCCCATCTTCAACCTTCGCCATCTTGCTTCTGGTGCAGTATTTGTGTGTTGGCTTCTGGATGTTATTATGGTGGTTTGTTGGTCTTTGGTCCTTCAATGTTGCATTATTGTGTGTGGTTGTGGTATCTGTTTTTGTATTTTGTGTATTTTCGAAGTTGAGTGCTTTGAATATTGTGTCATGTTTTGTATTGATTTGTATTTGTTCTGGTATTAATTTGTTTTGTGTTTTATGTTTGTAAATCTGTAAATTTTCCCAAATGTTCATTATGGTGCCTTTGTGTGGTATATGTTTTATTAGTGTTACATTGGTTATGTCTGGGAATTCATGTCCTGTGTTTATTGCATGTGTGGCTAAATTGGATTTATATATGTTTGGTTTTTTGTATGCATTTAGGTGTTCAAAATAACGTTTTTTCAGCTGTTTTTTTGTTTGTCCTATATAACATTTATTGCAATCTTGGCATTCAATTTTGTATATACCGTTGGTTGTTGTATTATCTTTGTTGTGTGAGTTATTTAGATTTTGTAATTTATTTTTATTAGTTTTGTATGCTATTTTTATATCTGTGTTTTTAAATAGTTTTGTTAGTTTTGACATTTTATTATTTATATATGTGAATGTGGTCCATTTTTTGTTGTTGTTATTATTTATGTGTTGTTCAGTTTGATTAATTCTTAATTGTTCAGTTTTTATTTTGTATTTGATTTTATTTTCTATTTTGATCATAGTATTTTTATTGTATCTATTTGCATAACCAATTTGGTGTATTATATTTCTTTCTTTGTCAGTTTCTTGTTTGTTTAGGGGTATTTTGTACATTCTGTTAAATAACGAATAAAATGCTGCCATTTTATGTTGTGGTGGGTGGTCAGAATGGTTAGGTATAATGATGTTAGTGGAAGTTGGTTTTCTATATATTGCATATTGTATGTGTTTGTTGTATCTTGTGATGGTTATGTCTAAATAGTTGATTTTGTTATGTTTTTCTTTTTCTTCTGTGAATTGTATTTTGGGATGTATGTTATTGATTTGTTTCAGTATGTTCTCTGCATTTGTGTTTTTGTTATTTGATACATATAGTCCATCATCTACATATCTTATCCATATGCCATCTGGGTCATGTGTTTTTATGATATTTTGTATTTTGGTGTCTATATGTTGTAGGAATATTTCTGCTATTATGCTTGATAATGGTGATCCCATTGCTAAACCTTCTTTCTGTTGATAAATTTTGCTATTAAATTCAAAGTAATTTTGTTTTAGTATTAGTTGGAGACTATTTTTTATTTCGGTTATATATTGTTTGTTTTCATTTTGTTCTATAAGTTTGTTTATTATTATGTCAATTGTTTCTTCTACTGGGATATTAGTGTACATGTTTGTTATGTCATATGATGTGAAAAATGTATTTTCATTTATATTTATTATTTTTAGTTTGTCTATTAATTCGTATGTATTTTTTATGTTATGATGGTTATTTGTTAGTTGGTTATTTTTTAGTTTTTGTGCTATTATTCTTGCTATTTTGTATGTAGGAGCTTTTTTGAAATTGATTAATGGACGTATTGGGTTGTTTAATTTGTGTATTTTTATTAGGCTGTTCATTTTAGGTGGTTCTGGATTATTGTTTATATATATGTCTATGTTTTTATTGTTGAAAATGTTTTTATTTGTTTTTATTAGTTTTATTGTTTGTTTAAGATAGTTTTCTGTTGGGTTTTTATCTAGTTGTACGCATTTATTATTGTTGATGAAGTCTTCGGTTTTTTTGATGTAGTCTGTTTTATCAGTGATTACTGTTGCTTGACTTTTGTCTGCTTTAGTTATTATTAAATTATTGTTCTTTACTTTATTTTTAATTTCTTTTATTGTTTTATTGTTTTTCTTTTGTTTATCTTTGTTTTTCATTTCGCTAGTGATTATTTTTTTAATTATATGTGCTGCTTCTGTTCTTTTTTCTTCTTGTATATTGTCTTTTATTAGGTTAATGGCAAATTCTGTTTCTACTATTAAATTTTCTAGATTTTTGTTTGCATTTTGGGTTATGTTAGTTTTTGACATATTGTTTAAATATTCTGTTTCTTTTTTGTTAAATTCTGTATTGCTGAGGTTAATGGTTCGAGGGTAAAATGTGTGTTTATTTTTGTTTTTTTGTTCTTGATTTTTGTTTTGTTGTTTTAATGTGTTAAGTTTTTTGTTGATTGTATAAGTCTTTTTGTTTTTCTCAAATCTTATTTTATTTTCTATGTTATTGTATTTATTGTTCCAAGTGATTGGATGTAATAAATTTGTTAGCTCTAAGTGTAGTTTGTATATGTCTAGTGTTATGCTATTTTTCTTACTGTATAATTGATTAATTTCGTTTTGTATCCATAGCCTTTGTGCTTGTTTTATAGTTTTTTGTGCAGTCATATTTTTGTTGTTTGTGTTTATGTTGATGTATTTAGGTGTTAATTTATGTTTTTGGCATTGTCTATTGAAGTATATGTTTATGTTTGTGTTCATTAGTTGTTTTTTTCGTGTTTGGAATTTGTTTAACAGTTTGGTAATGTGGTTATATGGAATTGTGGTTATGTTGTTTGTGTACATGTTAATGTATATTTATGTGAGAGATGATTTGTTATCTGTTATTTGGTAGTTGATTTCACTTATTTGCTATTCACTTCACTATTTTTTTTTTCACTATGCACTTTTGTTTTTGCTTTGTTTTATAACCTCACTTTTCGTTTTTTCACTGTAGGCTTATTTACCTTGTATGGTTATATTATTTCAATCACTTTCTGCTACAGTCCGTTTCTTGATGTATATAATACTATAATACTTATAACTATTTTACCTCAAGATGTATTTTTTCTTTAGGGACATGTTTCGGGAGATCCTGTTCTCCCATCTTCAACCTTCGCCATCTTGCTTCTGGTGCAGTATTTGTGTGTTGGCTTCTGGATGTTATTATGGTGGTTTGTTGGTCTTTGGTCCTTCAATGTTGCATTATTGTGTGTGGTTGTGGTATCTGTTTTTGTATTTTGTGTATTTTCGAAGTTGAGTGCTTTGAATATTGTGTCATGTTTTGTATTGATTTGTATTTGTTCTGGTATTAATTTGTTTTGTGTTTTATGTTTGTAAATCTGTAAATTTTCCCAAATGTTCATTATGGTGCCTTTGTGTGGTATATGTTTTATTAGTGTTACATTGGTTATGTCTGGGAATTCATGTCCTGTGTTTATTGCATGTGTGGCTAAATTGGATTTATATATGTTTGGTTTTTTGTATGCATTTAGGTGTTCAAAATAACGTTTTTTCAGCTGTTTTTTTGTTTGTCCTATATAACATTTATTGCAATCTTGGCATTCAATTTTGTATATACCGTTGGTTGTTGTATTATCTTTGTTGTGTGAGTTATTTAGATTTTGTAATTTATTTTTATTAGTTTTGTATGCTATTTTTATATCTGTGTTTTTAAATAGTTTTGTTAGTTTTGACATTTTATTATTTATATATGTGAATGTGGTCCATTTTTTGTTGTTGTTATTATTTATGTGTTGTTCAGTTTGATTAATTCTTAATTGTTCAGTTTTTATTTTGTATTTGATTTTATTTTCTATTTTGATCATAGTATTTTTATTGTATCTATTTGCATAACCAATTTGGTGTATTATATTTCTTTCTTTGTCAGTTTCTTGTTTGTTTAGGGGTATTTTGTACATTCTGTTAAATAACGAATAAAATGCTGCCATTTTATGTTGTGGTGGGTGGTCAGAATGGTTAGGTATAATGATGTTAGTGGAAGTTGGTTTTCTATATATTGCATATTGTATGTGTTTGTTGTATCTTGTGATGGTTATGTCTAAATAGTTGATTTTGTTATGTTTTTCTTTTTCTTCTGTGAATTGTATTTTGGGATGTATGTTATTGATTTGTTTCAGTATGTTCTCTGCATTTGTGTTTTTGTTATTTGATACATATAGTCCATCATCTACATATCTTATCCATATGCCATCTGGGTCATGTGTTTTTATGATATTTTGTATTTTGGTGTCTATATGTTGTAGGAATATTTCTGCTATTATGCTTGATAATGGTGATCCCATTGCTAAACCTTCTTTCTGTTGATAAATTTTGCTATTAAATTCAAAGTAATTTTGTTTTAGTATTAGTTGGAGACTATTTTTTATTTCGGTTATATATTGTTTGTTTTCATTTTGTTCTATAAGTTTGTTTATTATTATGTCAATTGTTTCTTCTACTGGGATATTAGTGTACATGTTTGTTATGTCATATGATGTGAAAAATGTATTTTCATTTATATTTATTATTTTTAGTTTGTCTATTAATTCGTATGTATTTTTTATGTTATGATGGTTATTTGTTAGCTGGTTATTTTTTAGTTTTTGTGCTATTATTCTTGCTTATAAAACAAAGCAAAAACAAAAGTGCATAGTGAAAAAAAAATAGTGAAGTGAATAGCAAATAAGTGAAATCAACTACCAAATAACAGATAACAAATCATGTCTCACATAAATATACATTAACATGTACACAAACAACATAACCACAATTCCATATAACCACATTACCAAACTGTTAAACAAATTCCAAACACGAAAAAAACAACTAATGAACACAAACATAAACATATACTTCAATAGACAATGCCAAAAACATAAATTAACACCTAAATACATCAACATAAACACAAACAACAAAAATATGACTGCACAAAAAACTATAAAACAAGCACAAAGGCTATGGATACAAAACGAAATTAATCAATTATACAGTAAGAAAAATAGCATAACACTAGACATATACAAACTACACTTAGAGCTAACAAATTTATTACATCCAATCACTTGGAACAATAAATACAATAACATAGAAAATAAAATAAGATTTGAGAAAAACAAAAAGACTTATACAATCAACAAAAAACTTAACACATTAAAATAACAAAACAAAAATCAAGAACAAAAAAACAAAAATAAACACACATTTTACCCTCGAACCATTAACCTCAGCAATACAGAATTTAACAAAAAAGAAACAGAATATTTAAACAATATGTCAAAAACTAACATAACCCAAAATGCAAACAAAAATCTAGAAAATTTAATAGTAGAAACAGAATTTGCCATTAACCTAATAAAAGACAATATACAAGAAGAAAAAAGAACAGAAGCAGCACATATAATTAAAAAAATAATCACTAGCGAAATGAAAAACAAAGATAAACAAAAGAAAAACAATAAAACAATAAAAGAAATTAAAAATAAAGTAAAGAACAATAATTTAATAATAACTAAAGCAGACAAAAGTCAAGCAACAGTAATCATTGATAAAACAGACTACATCAAAAAAACCGAAGACTTCATCAACAATAATAAATGCGTACAACTAGATAAAAACCCAACAGGAAACTATCTTAAACAAACAATAAAACTAATAAAAACAAATAAAAACATTTTCAACAATAAAAACATAGACATATATATAAACAATAATCCAGAACCACCTAAAATGAACAGCCTAATAAAAATACACAAATTAAACAACCCAATACGTCCATTAATCAATTTCAAAAAAGCTCCTACATACAAAATAGCAAGAATAATAGCACAAAAACTAAAAAATAACCAACTAACAAATAACCATCATAACATAAAAAATACATACGAATTAATAGACAAACTAAAAATAATAAATATAAATGAAAATACATTTTTCACATCATATGACATAACAAACATGTACACTAATATCCCAGTAGAAGAAACAATTGACATAATAATAAACAAACTTATAGAACAAAATGAAAACAAACAATATATAACCGAAATAAAAAATAGTCTCCAACTAATACTAAAACAAAATTACTTTGAATTTAATAGCAAAATTTATCAACAGAAAGAAGGTTTAGCAATGGGATCACCATTATCAAGCATAATAGCAGAAATATTCCTACAACATATAGACACCAAAATACAAAATATCATAAAAACACATGACCCAGATGGCATATGGATAAGATATGTAGATGATGGACTATATGTATCAAATAACAAAAACACAAATGCAGAGAACATACTGAAACAAATCAATAACATACATCCCAAAATACAATTCACAGAAGAAAAAGAAAAACATAACAAAATCAACTATTTAGACATAACCATCACAAGATACAACAAACACATACAATATGCAATATATAGAAAACCAACTTCCACTAACATCATTATACCTAACCATTCTGACCACCCACCACAACATAAAATGGCAGCATTTTATTCGTTATTTAACAGAATGTACAAAATACCCCTAAACAAACAAGAAACTGACAAAGAAAGAAATATAATACACCAAATTGGTTATGCAAATAGATACAATAAAAATACTATGATCAAAATAGAAAATAAAATCAAATACAAAATAAAAACTGAACAATTAAGAATTAATCAAACTGAACAACACATAAATAATAACAACAACAAAAAATGGACCACATTCACATATATAAATAATAAAATGTCAAAACTAACAAAACTATTTAAAAACACAGATATAAAAATAGCATACAAAACTAATAAAAATAAATTACAAAATCTAAATAACTCACACAACAAAGATAATACAACAACCAACGGTATATACAAAATTGAATGCCAAGATTGCAATAAATATTATATAGGACAAACAAAAAAACAGCTGAAAAAACGTTATTTTGAACACCTAAATGCATACAAAAAACCAAACATATATAAATCCAATTTAGCCACACATGCAATAAACACAGGACATGAATTCCCAGACATAACCAATGTAACACTAATAAAACATATACCACACAAAGGCACCATAATGAACATTTGGGAAAATTTACAGGTTTACAAACATAAAACACAAAACAAATTAATACCAGAACAAATACAAATCAATACAAAACATGACACAATATTCAAAGCACTCAACTTCGAAAATACACAAAATACAAAAACAGATACCACAACCACACACAATAATGCAACATTGAAGGACCAAAGACCAACAAACCACCATAATAACATCCAGAAGCCAACACACAAATACTGCACCAGAAGCAAGATGGCGAAGGTTGAAGATGGGAGAACAGGATCTCCCGAAACATGTCCCTAAAGAAAAAATACATCTTGAGGTAAAATAGTTATAAGTATTATAGTATATATATATATATATATATATATATATATATTGTAACGTACCGCTTTATTCGTGAGGTGTGCACTTGCGAAAGTGTTATTATATGCCTCACGCAGTATGCGTCACTTTTGAATTATACTAACTGACGTTTTAAACGGTAAAAATAAAGGATTTTGTTTATCTTGTTTTACTCAATCCAAAAGAAATCGAGAGTGTGTGATTTGGGGTCAAGGAGGTAATTTGTTCAGCCTTATGCAGAAGAGAGAGTAAGTATCAAATTTGCCCCTCTGTTGTGACGATTCCTTCTGTATGTTGTGCTGAAATTTTCATTAACTACCCACTACAATAAATTATAACACGTTATAATTCAATATTAATTTTCAATAATATTGCTTTATTGATTATTGACTTTTGTCTCCAGCCACCAAAGTATAGGTATCACAATTAATCTTTTTAAAAAGAAAACATCCTCTCACCTTTACCGAGTAAACATAGATCTGTCTAAAGAACAAAACATATATGTTGTTATTTAACCAATATTACGCTATAATAAAATACATCAGTTATTACATAATTCTTATTAATTCCCCAGGGTTCAGGGTGAATTCTTTGTGTTATGAGAGTGTCAGAAATGGCTAAATGCTACGCTTTACAAATATAAGAAATTAATAAATAATTTGGTTTAATTTTCAGATATTACGTAGTTTCTGGAACTGCCGTAAGAGAGCAGCATGTATTTGTTTACTTTTGAAATAAACATATGATACAATTAATATTTTTTGTTCTATTTCACTATTAAAAAACGAGTTTTCTTCTGTATTTATTACGAAAAATGTTTATATTACCTCGCTCCGTGTTGTCCTTACTGGATTGAAGTTTTATTCTGTGATGAGGTACGTCTTGCGTTATTATTTCCTTTTCATTTTCGAGTATTTTTCTGATTGTCTATTAGACGTAGGCCGAATTATATTGGATCCTCAGAATGGTTTCATCCACTGGTTTTTAATGTATAACACCTTTTAATTTGGATTCCTCAGGTATAATTGGTTAGTATTCACTTTGTTTATTACTCTTGCGTGAATTTCGCCTCCTCCAACGTCCAAAAAAGGTTATTTTTTTATAATTTTTGTCGCATCGTTTCTTCAACAACTCCGGTTCAGTTCAAAAATTTTTATATTATTAACAATACTTGTTATTTTCCATCACTCTTAGTAACACATAGTATTTTTATTATGTAGGCAGTTTGTGATTATTATAAATTTATATTTTTATTTATGTAAAAATAATTCCCTTCCATTCCAGTTTATTTACTAATTTAATTCACATAATATGTTTTTCACTTAACTACTTACACTTAACTAAAAATGAACTTTTTCATGTGAAAAACTTACTATTTTATCGGACGCGTTTCGGCTTAGTATCCGCCTTCTTCAGCTTTGGTAACAGACTGCCAGCATTTTGTAACGGTTGTGTGGAAGGTGAAGTGGGGGTGGTGTGTGGCGGAAGGGGATTGGCGCGGGGATTCAATTTACTGTTTGTTTTCTGTATGAGTTGTGTCTTTAGTTCTTTAGTGCTGTGAAAGAAGAGATGAATAATCAAGACAACTATAATATGTTTTGGTTAATTTTTTTTTTATGACCTTGTATATAAATATTTTATCATTTTATTATCATTAAATAAATTTATATATTATTTATTTAGTATCGAATAGTGTTCATACCCGGTACTACTTCCTGTTGTCCTTTCCTTCCTAGGATTATTTTAATTTTATATTATCTTTGGTAGTTAAAATTTTTATGTCTTTTAAAATTAACCCTGGGTTTTCTTACAATCTAACATAATTATTTGAAACAATATAATATTAACTTGGGTATAACAAATTGTGGTTCATACAATATGAATTACAGTAAATAAATAAAATTACAAAAATCAATTAGTATTATTACATACTACTTCCATAGTTTTATCCTACCCAAAACATACAGCACAGTTTAGTAATACATTAATTTCACTTTGGTTTTCCACCTCAATGGGTACA
Source organism: Magicicada septendecula (assembly GCA_034769895.1). NCBI lineage: Eukaryota > Metazoa > Arthropoda > Insecta > Hemiptera > Cicadidae > Magicicada > Magicicada septendecula. Next base: position 889,381,764 of record CM068367.1, read on the forward strand.
CTAGAACTCACTTCGCACTATATACCACTCGTATTGTTTATTATGTTGAGTGATATAATTAAATTTTGAGCGAGCTTTAGTTCTACCCATTTCTGACTTTCACTCTCATGATTTACTTTATTGGGACCGGGTTATGTACCGTTACATAAAGCCCCCCCACTAGAACAAATTTATTTTAGGTCAACTCGTTGATAGAAATAAATTGTTGATTTGTTCAAGTCTCCTAATGGTATTGACTTTGTTTTCATAATAATGTTTCATTGCTGACTGATTATAAACTCTGGTAATTCAGACTTGTGGTAATTGTCGTTTTCTTACTTAACTCTCTCTCTCTTGGAGGCAAATTCATCAATTATTTCTCGGGGTTAATGGTACTTCCACATTTTATTTGATAAGGACTGGTCACACTAATCATATTAAAATTGTTTCAACACTCATTTCTATTTGCTTCTATAAATTCGCTTTATCAATTAAGCTTCTGTCTGCTATCTTCCTTCTATTTTCTTCATTTATACATCTGGAATCTAATATCACTCTTTTCAGCTATCTTATAATTATTATCCCTTAAATATTCAATTTCCCTAACATTTTTCCCTATCTTGTGTGGTGGTTCCAGTCGGGTGGCCACTCTGGGTCCATACACCGCTGTCCATCCTTACACCTTCTGAGACCAGGGGAACATCATCCCTGCTCATAAAAATTATTGCCGGAACATTTCTACGGTCAATACATAAAAATAAAACAATTATAAGTAGTAGTCAATTAGCCACTAGTACCAAACACTTTTGGGATTCTTCATACTGTAGCTGTTTGTATTTATTTATATATTTCTTCTTCTCCTTGATTCCTTCTTCTTTTCCATTAATTAATAGCATATAACATCATTGATAGGCCTTATGTTAAAATTCTTCTGACTTTACTTCTTGTGACATATTTCTCCGTATCATTTCTTCTTATAAAATCTTCAATTCCGAGAAATTCTAATTTTTGTTGTATTAATTATCATCCTCCTTCAGTTTCATTGGAGTCATTAAATTATTCGTTATTCTTCTTATCTGAGCACATTACCATCAATTGTTTATTTATTTATTCTTCTTTTGTTACCATCAAAATATTATTTTTCCTATTAGTCCATTTTCAATCAGTTCTTTATAAATATTATTTAATCATCTGTCCTCTTTTAGTCTCTTCACTTTAAATTATATGGTTTCGAAATAAGTTGAGTAAGATGTCCTTACATGCTTTTAGAATTTTGGGGTTTTTGTTTCTTCATTTTACATTAGTTTAACCGTTTTCAGTATCATTCACAACACGGATTGATCCACTCGTATATTTTTCCCGTGGATTCTGTTGATTAAACTTGTCAATAAAATTCGCTATTGGATTGCCCCATTGCGGATCACTACCATACATTTCAATATTATCGTATGTATATAGCCTCTCATCTATATTACTGGGACCAGGATTAGACCCTTGATTTTTCCCATGGTCAACTCGTTTGTCCACTTTTCTTTGTGGCTGTTCATCGGGTCTCCTCGAATCCCTCTCATCAGCCATTAGATAATTTACTTGGACTTGATTAGTTCTCTGATTGTCATTTGGTGGATCTCCTGAGGGTATGTCCCTATTTCTATCTCCACTTCTGGACCTCCTATATTCGTCATGATCATTCCATTGTTGTCTGTTGTAGTTGTTTCTCTCATCTCTTCGATCATAATTTTGTCTCTGGTTAAAATACGGACGTCTTCCTTGGTAACTATTACTGTAATAATTGTTATTAGCATGTACATAATTAACTCTGGGCCGATTCTCTCTTGGTGGTTCATTCTTCCGCTCCTTGGTATTCCCTGACCTCCATCTACTTCTCCTATAATAAGATTCCTGTTCATAATTTTCTAGCAGCGTTTCCATGCCTCCAATAGTTTTGATTTGTCCACTCAAGCGTGCACTGATGATCTTTTCTTCAAAATGATAAGCCATTTTGGTCACTAGACACTCTTCAGGTATCTTAGGGTCTAGATACTTGGCGATACACACCTTCCCTAAAAAGTAAGCAGTAGGTGTTTGTCCCACTGTACTGTCATACCTACCATGACAAATATCGTCCCTAATAATGTTTTGTACTGATTCGGACCAGTACTTAAGTTTGAACATAGTTTTGAAACCCTCATAATCACACACCTCGTTCCTAATTGCTGTCCACCAATTATCATTGATATTTTTGAACGATTCATCTAATAGACCTTTTATCATATTCCATCGATTCTCCTTTGATCTGTTCAAAATTTCATCTACTCTCCCTAAAAATTCAAGTGGGTTTCTGCGATAATCCCGAAAGTTTACACTTTCCTTATTGTCTGGATAAACATGATGACTGCTGCATGCAGATCTAGCACTTATTCTATCTACATCACATTGAAAATTGGTTTGTATTTGTTGCAAACTATCTAATTTCTCTGCTTGGCTATCACATTGATTTTTTACATTCTCTACAGTTTTATGAAACTCTGAAAATTTACAGTTTAGACTGCTTTTAATGCTATCTAACTGGTCATTATTTTCTTGTCGTATGGCCATTACACGAACTTGGTTATCTTGTTCTTCTTTTTCCATTCTGGCCTCAACTCCAATTTTAATTAGTTCCATCTTCTCTTCAGTTGTATCTAATCTTTGGTTAGTTTCTACTAATTTCTTCTCTGCCTCTTCCTTATATGCCTCTACTCTTTGGCTTAATGTATTACTGACCAGTTCAATTTTACCTTCTAGACTTTCTCTTAATTCCTTGTTGAAATTCTCCATCTTACCCTCAATTTGTTTTAAATTCTCATTATTCTCTTCAAATTTTGCATTCATCTCTTCTCTTTGTCCTTCAACAGTTTCTTTCAGTTCATTGTATTGTTCATTCATGGTTTGTTTGATATTTCCATGAATGGTTTCTATTTTTTCATTTAGTTGTTTGACTAAACTTTCCTGAATGCTATCTATTTTCTCATTGGTCTGTCTATTTTGTTCCTCCTGCTTCTTAAAATTCTCTTTATTTTCCTCATTGGTTTGTTTTAAGTTTTCCTCCTGTTTCTTAAAATTCTCCTTATTTTCCTCATTGGTTTGTTTCAAGGCTTCCTCCTGTTTTCTAAAATTTTCATCTATTTTGTTATTGGTTTGCTTTGAAGTTTCCTCCTGTTTTCTAAAATTTTCATCTATTTTATTATTGATTTGCTTTGAAGTTTCCTCCTGTTTTCTAAAATTTTCTTTATTTTCTTCCATTATAATTCTTAACATCTCCTGTATGCTTATATCTTCTTTTTGGTTGGATTTATCTGGTTGGTCCCCTTGGGCATCCTCTTCCACTATTTCCTTTTCCGTATCCATAACTACTTCGGTTTCTTCTGTATCACATGTCTGTTGGTCCATTTCACTGTCCGTGACTAACTCTATTTCTTGTTCCTGTCCACCTTCTTCAATCTCCTTTTCTTCTGCCCTCTTCTTCGATTTTCCTCGGGTATTAGGCATTTCTTGTTTTCTCATAACTGCCAACGATAATTAGATTTTTTGATATATATTTTTATTAAATATCAAAATTCTTTTCTAATTACCGCCCTTTTACGTTGAGCGCCAATCTGTAACGTACCGCTTTATTCGTGAGGTGTGCACTTGCGAAAGTGTTATTATATGCCTCATGCAGTATGCGTCACTTTTGAATTATACTAACTGACGTTTTAAACGGTAAAAATAAAGGATTTTGTTTATCTTGTTTTACTCAATCCAAAAGAAATCGAGAGTGTGTGATTTGGGGTCAAGGAGGTAATTTGTTCAGCCTTATGCAGAAGAGAGAGTAAGTATCAAATTTGCCCCTCTGTTGTGACGATTCCTTCTGTATGTTGTGCTGAAATTTTCATTAACTACCCACTACAATAAATTATAACACGTTATAATTCAATATTAATTTTCAATAATATTGCTTTATTGATTATTGACTTTTGTCTCCAGCCACCAAAGTATAGGTATCACAATTAATCTTTTTAAAAAGAAAACATCCTCTCGCCTTTACCGAGTAAACATAGATCTGTCTAAAGAACAAAACATATATGTTGTTATTTAACCAATATTACGCTATAATAAAATACATCAGTTATTACATAATTCTTATTAATTCCCCAGGGTTCAGGGTGAATTCTTTGTGTTATGAGAGTGTCAGAAATGGCTAAATGCTACGCTTTACAAATATAAGAAATTAATAAATAATTTGGTTTAATTTTCAGATATTACGTAGTTTCTGGAACTGCCGTAAGAGAGCAGCATGTATTTGTTTACTTTTGAAATAAACATATGATACAATTAATATTTTTTGTTCTATTTCACTATTAAAAAACGAGTTTTCTTCTGTATTTATTACGAAAAATGTTTATATTACCTCGCTCCATGTTGTCCTTACTGGATTGAAGTTTTATTCTGTGATGAGGTACGTCTTGCGTTATTATTTCCTTTTCATTTTCGAGTATTTTTCTGATTGTCTATTAGACGTAGGCCGAATTATATTGGATCCTCAGAATGGTTTCATCCACTGGTTTTTAATGTATAACACCTTTTAATTTGGATTCCTCAGGTATAATTGGTTAGTATTCACTTTGTTTATTACTCTTGCGTGAATTTCGCCTCCTCCAACGTCCAAAAAAGGTTATTTTTTTATAAGTTTTGTCGCATCGTTTCTTCAACAACTCCGGTTCAGTTCAAAAATTTTTATATTATTAACAATACTTGTTATTTTCCATCACTCTTAGTAACACATAGTATTTTTATTATGTAGGCAGTTTGTGATTATTATAAATTTATATTTTTATTTATGTAAAAATAATTCCCTTCCATTCCGGTTTATTTACTAATTTAATTCACATAATATGTTTTTCACTTAACTACTTACACTTAACTAAAAATGAACTTTTTCATGTGAAAAACTTACTATTTTATCGGACGCGTTTCGGCTTAGTATCCGCCTTCTTCAGCTTTGGTAACAGACTGCCAGCATTTTGTAACGGTTGTGTGGAAGGTGAAGTGGGGGTGGTGTGTGGCGGAAGGGGATTGGCGCGGGGATTCAATTTACTGTTTGTTTTCTGTATGAGTTGTGTCTTTAGTTCTTTAGTGCTGTGAAAGAAGAGATGAATAATCAAGACAACTATAATATGTTTTGGTTAATTTTTTTTTTATGACCTTGTATATAAATATTTTATCATTTTATTATCATTAAATAAATTTATATATTATTTATTTAGTATCGAATAGTGTTCATACCCGGTACTACTTCCTGTTGTCCTTTCCTTCCTAGGATTATTTTAATTTTATATTATCTTTGGTAGTTAAAATTTTTATGTCTTTTAAAATTAACCCTGGGTTTTCTTACAATCTAACATAATTATTTGAAACAATATAATATTAACTTGGGTATAACAAATTGTGGTTCATACAATATGAATTACAGTAAATAAATAAAATTACAAAAATCAATTAGTATTATTACATACTACTTCCATAGTTTTATCCTACCCAAAACATACAGCACAGTTTAGTAATACATTAATTTCACTTTGGTTTTCCACCTCAATGGGTACACTAGAACTCACTTCGCACTATATACCACTCGTATTGTTTATTATGTTGAGTGATATAATTAAATTTTGAGCGAGCTTTAGTTCTACCCATTTCTGACTTTCACTCTCATGATTTACTTTATTGGGACCGGGTTATGTACCGTTACATAAAGCCCCCCCACTAGAACAAATTTATTTTAGGTCAACTCGTTGATAGAAATAAATTGTTGATTTGTTCAAGTCTCCTAATGGTATTGACTTTGTTTTCATAATAATGTTTCATTGCTGACTGATTATAAACTCTGGTAATTCAGACTTGTGGTAATTGTCGTTTTCTTACTTAACTCTCTCTCTCTTGGAGGCAAATTCATCAATTATTTCTCGGGGTTAATGGTACTTCCACATTTTATTTGATAAGGACTGGTCACACTAATCATATTAAAATTGTTTCAACACTCATTTCTATTTGCTTCTATAAATTCGCTTTATCAATTAAGCTTCTGTCTGCTATCTTCCTTCTATTTTCTTCATTTATACATCTGGAATCTAATATCACTCTTTTCAGCTATCTTATAATTATTATCCCTTAAATATTCAATTTCCCTAACATTTTTCCCTATCTTGTGTGGTGGTTCCAGTCGGGTGGCCACTCTGGGTCCATACACCGCTGTCCATCCTTACACCTTCTGAGACCAGGGGAACATCATCCCTGCTCATAAAAATTATTGCCGGAACATTTCTACGGTCAATACATAAAAATAAAACAATTATAAGTAGTAGTCAATTAGCGACTAGTACCAAACACTTTTGGGATTCTTCATACTGTAGCTGTTTGTATTTATTTATATATTTCTTCTTCTCCTTGATTCCTTCTTCTTTTCCATTAATTAATAGCATATAACATCATTGATAGGCCTTATGTTAAAATTCTTCTGACTTTACTTCTTGTGACATATTTCTCCGTATCATTTCTTCTTATAAAATCTTCAATTCCGAGAAATTCTAATTTTTGTTGTATTAATTATCATCCTCCTTCAGTTTCATTGGAGTCATTAAATTATTCGTTATTCTTCTTATCTGAGCACATTACCATCAATTGTTTATTTATTTATTCTTCTTTTGTTACCATCAAAATATTATTTTTCCTATTAGTCCATTTTCAATCAGTTCTTTATAAATATTATTTAATCATCTGTCCTCTTTTAGTCTCTTCACTTTAAATTATATGGTTTCGAAATAAGTTGAGTAAGATGTCCTTACATGCTTTTAGAATTTTGGGGTTTTTGTTTCTTCATTTTACATTAGTTTAACCGTTTTCAGTATCATTCACAACACGGATTGATCCACTCGTATATTTTTCCCGTGGATTCTGTTGATTAAACTTGTCAATAAAATTCGCTATTGGATTGCCCCATTGCGGATCACTACCATACATTTCAATATTATCGTATGTATATAGCCTCTCATCTATATTACTGGGACCAGGATTAGACCCTTGATTTTTCCCATGGTCAACTCGTTTGTCCACTTTTCTTTGTGGCTGTTCATCGGGTCTCCTCGAATCCCTCTCATCAGCCATTAGATAATTTACTTGGACTTGATTAGTTCTCTGATTGTCATTTGGTGGATCTCCTGAGGGTATGTCCCTATTTCTATCTCCACTTCTGGACCTCCTATATTCGTCATGATCATTCCATTGTTGTCTGTTGTAGTTGTTTCTCTCATCTCTTCGATCATAATTTTGTCTCTGGTTAAAATACGGACGTCTTCCTTGGTAACTATTACTGTAATAATTGTTATTAGCATGTACATAATTAACTCTGGGCCGATTCTCTCTTGGTGGTTCATTCTTCCGCTCCTTGGTATTCCCTGACCTCCATCTACTTCTCCTATAATAAGATTCCTGTTCATAATTTTCTAGCAGCGTTTCCATGCCTCCAATAGTTTTGATTTGTCCACTCAAGCGTGCACTGATGATCTTTTCTTCAAAATGATAAGCCATTTTGGTCACTAGACACTCTTCAGGTATCTTAGGGTCTAGATACTTGGCGATACACACCTTCCCTAAAAAGTAAGCAGTAGGTGTTTGTCCCACTGTACTGTCATACCTACCATGACAAATATCGTCCCTAATAATGTTTTGTACTGATTCGGACCAGTACTTAAGTTTGAACATAGTTTTGAAACCCTCATAATCACACACCTCGTTCCTAATTGCTGTCCACCAATTATCATTGATATTTTTGAACGATTCGTCTAATAGACCTTTTATCATATTCCATCGATTCTCCTTTGATCTGTTCAAAATTTCATCTACTCTCCCTAAAAATTCAAGTGGGTTTCTGCGATAATCCCGAAAGTTTACACTTTCCTTATTGTCTGGATAAACATGATGACTGCTGCATGCAGATCTAGCACTTATTCTATCTACATCACATTGAAAATTGGTTTGTATTTGTTGCAAACTATCTAATTTCTCTGCTTGGCTATCACATTGATTTTTTACATTCTCTACAGTTTTATGAAACTCTGAAAATTTACAGTTTAGACTGCTTTTAATGCTATCTAACTGGTCATTATTTTCTTGTCGTATGGCCATTACACGAACTTGGTTATCTTGTTCTTCTTTTTCCATTCTGGCCTCAACTCCAATTTTAATTAGTTCCATCTTCTCTTCAGTTGTATCTAATCTTTGGTTAGTTTCTACTAATTTCTTCTCTGCCTCTTCCTTATATGCATCTACTCTTTGGCTTAATGTATTACTGACCAGTTCAATTTTACCTTCTAGACTTTCTCTTAATTCCTTGTTGAAATTCTCCATCTTACCCTCAATTTGTTTTAAATTCTCATTATTCTCTTCAAATTTTGCATTCATCTCTTCTCTTTGTCCTTCAACAGTTTCTTTCAGTTCACTGTATTGTTCATTCATGGTTTGTTTGATATTTCCATGAATGGTTTCTATTTTTTCATTTAGTTGTTTGACTAAACTTTCCTGAATGCTATCTATTTTCTCATTGGTCTGTCTATTTTGTTCCTCCTGCTTCTTAAAATTCTCTTTATTTTCCTCATTGGTTTGTTTTAAGTTTTCCTCCTTTTCTTAAAATTCTCCTTATTTTCCTCATTGGTTTGTTTCAAGGCTTCCTCCTGTTTTCTAAAATTTTCATCTATTTTGTTATTGGTTTGCTTTGAAGTTTCCTCCTGTTTTCTAAAATTTTCATCTATTTTATTATTGATTTGCTTTGAAGTTTCCTCCTGTTTTCTAAAATTTTCTTTATTTTCTTCCATTATAATTCTTAACATCTCCTGTATGCTTATATCTTCTTTTTGGTTGGATTTATCTGGTTGGTCCCCTTGGGCATCCTCTTCCACTATTTCCTTTTCCGTATCCATAACTACTTCGGTTTCTTCTGTATCACATGTCTGTTGGTCCATTTCACTGTCCGTGACTAACTCTATTTCTTGTTCCTGTCCACCTTCTTCAATCTCCTTTTCTTCTGCCCTCTTCTTCGATTTTCCTCGGGTATTAGGCATTTCTTGTTTTCTCATAACTGCCAACGATAATTAGATTTTTTGATATATATTTTTATTAAATATCAAAATTCTTTTCTAATTACCGCCCTTTTACGTTGAGCGCCAATCTGTAACGTACCGCTTTATTCGTGAGGTGTGCACTTGCGAAAGTGTTATTATATGCCTCACGCAGTATGCGTCACTTTTGAATTATACTAACTGACGTTTTAAACGGTAAAAATAAAGGATTTTGTTTATCTTGTTTTACTCAATCCAAAAGAAATCGAGAGTGTGTGATTTGGGGTCAAGGAGGTAATTTGTTCAGCCTTATGCAGAAGAGAGAGTAAGTATCAAATTTGCCCCTCTGTTGTGACGATTCCTTCTGTATGTTGTGCTGAAATTTTCATTAACTACCCACTACAATAAATTATAACACGTTATAATTCAATATTAATTTTCAATAATATTGCTTTATTGATTATTGACTTTTGTCTCCAGCCACCAAAGTATAGGTATCACAATTAATCTTTTTAAAAAGAAAACATCCTCTCGCCTTTACCGAGTAAACATAGATCTGTCTAAAGAACAAAACATATATGTTGTTATTTAACCAATATTACGCTATAATAAAATACATCAGTTATTACATAATTCTTATTAATTCCCCAGGGTTCAGGGTGAATTCTTTGTGTTATGAGAGTGTCAGAAATGGCTAAATGCTACGCTTTACAAATATAAGAAATTAATAAATAATTTGGTTTAATTTTCAGATATTACGTAGTTTCCGGAACTGCCGTAAGAGAGCAGCATGTATTTGTTTACTTTTGAAATAAACATATGATACAATTAATATTTTTTGTTCTATTTCACTATTAAAAAACGAGTTTTCTTCTGTATTTATTACGAAAAATGTTTATATTACCTCGCTCCGTGTTGTCCTTACTGGATTGAAGTTTTATTCTGTGATGAGGTACGTCTTGCGTTATTATTTCCTTTTCATTTTCGAGTATTTTTCTGATTGTCTATTAGACGTAGGCCGAATTATATTGGATCCTCAGAATGGTTTCATCCACTGTATAACACCTTTTAATTTGGATTCCTCAGGTATAATTGGTTAGTATTCACTTTGTTTATTACTCTTGCGTGAGTTTCGCCTCCTCCAACGTCCAAAAAAGGTTATTTTTTTATAATTTTTGTCGCATCGTTTCTTCAACAACTCCGGTTCAGTTCAAAAATTTTTATATTATTAACAATACTTGTTATTTTCCATCACTCTTAGTAACACATAGTATTTTTATTATGTAGGCAGTTTGTGATTATTATAAATTTATATTTTTATTTATGTAAAAATAATTCCCTTCCATTCCGGTTTATTTACTAATTTAATTCACATAATATGTTTTGGTTAATTTTTTTTTTATGACCTTGTATATAAATATTTTATCATTTTATTATCATTAAATAAATTTATATATTATTTATTTAGTATCGAATAGTGTTCATACCCGGTACTACTTCCTGTTGTCCTTTCCTTCCTAGGATTATTTTAATTTTATATTATCTTTGGTAGTTAAAATTTTTATGTCTTTTAAAATTAACCCTGGGTTTTCTTACAATCTAACATAATTATTTGAAACAATATAATATTAACTTGGGTATAACAAATTGTGGTTCATACAATATGAATTACAGTAAATAAATAAAATTACAAAAATCAATTAGTATTATTACATACTACTTCCATAGTTTTATCCTACCCAAAACATACAGCACAGTTTAGTAATACATTAATTTCACTTTGGTTTTCCACCTCAATGGGTACACTAGAACTCACTTCGCACTATATACCACTCGTATTGTTTATTATGTTGAGTGATATAATTAAATTTTGAGCGAGCTTTAGTTCTACCCATTTCTGACTTTCACTCTCATGATTTACTTTATTGGGACCGGGTTATGTACCGTTACAATATATATATATATATATATATATATATATATATAGACATTTTACAAAAATCATAAAGCTCAAACAGTATATCCCTTTATTGACTTGTAATTAATACTAAACAGCAATACAGGCTTAGTATACACATTTTCACACAAGATAATATTACAGGTCTGTGAATGTTTTACTTGTTTATATTTGTACTGTGAATGTATATATTTTTATTTGTAAATATGTCAGCAGTAACCAAACGAGAAACGCAACGCGTTTTACTTGTTTATATTTGTACTAGGAATGTATATATTTTCAAGTTTTGTTCTAACACTCTTTGTTAGGATCTTCGTGAGCCACAAGGAACGAATAACATTTCGCTCTGAGTCCTGCGAATTCTCTAACAGGACGACCACACATTTCATCCTTGAACAGTCCAGACAACCTTTTGTTTTTTTAAGACTATAACAAGAATGAGACGTGAGGTAATCCGACGTGTCAAACAAGTGTAGGTCCTCCTTCATGTCTACATACAAGTCAGATGTTTGGATACTATACATCAGACTGTCCGTATCCGTCATTAACAATCTAACATTACAGCCGAACTTGGCGACAGCATAACGATAATGGAAGTCATACATTATCGTTTTGCTAACGTCAAGCACTCATATTTATGTTTGTGAATATATATATTATATGTTAATATTGTAACGATACAATTAAGCCAAATCGCGTACCAGTAATAAAAAAGATAATTCTTAATATAAAAGTTACTTGATATGAAATAAAATGTGTAAAAAATGATTAAAATGTAAATACTTTGACATGACGTACAACGATATTACCCAACCCAAGTGATTGAGCCAAAAAACATAAACATAAAGAAGGGAACCACGTAACATACTTATTAACATGTAAATATTTTGACATGATTAAGCCGACAACCCAAACATACTTAAGAGAATGTGATTAACAAAACAATGATGGACACAGAACTAAAGGAGAACCAAACCAAGATGAAGAATGAAGATGAAGATTATTGAAGAAGAAGAAGAGGAAGAATGAAGAGGAGACAGATAAAACCCAAGGGAAACTAACACACATATATAAAAGGGAGAGATTGTATGTTAAAAATAGAATACGGTCAATAAACCTTAAATAATTATATATTGATAAAACCAATGTTATTATTATCATTAATTTAACATATGTATCCAATTTTTAAGACAATACAATTGTAAAACAATGTAGTATAGGAAAGGTACACTAACCCTGTCAGAAAGGTTAGATTCAACCCAAAACTCAACTAGCCTAATATTGTTTATAGTAAAAATAATACTAAAACAAAAATAGTGAGAAATGGTAGGAGTAGGTATAGGGGTTACCCATTAAATAACACTAATTACAAAACAGTGAACCAAAGTGAAGTGTTTTAGTGAAGTGAATGCCTTAAATAAAAAATAGTGAAGGTGAATGTGAAACATTCAAGTTAGAATGCTAAGGAAATAGACACTTTTGAAAACATTGATAAATTACCAATGATTGGAGTGGAACTATAATTAGTTGTATACCTAGATGTAATTAAAAATAGTATTTAAAATTAATATAAGGGAAGCATGTGACATATCAGGGAGAAAGCCCAGTACCATAACTTGTGTTAACATGGCATGATAGGATAGAAGTAAAATTTGTTATTAAAGATTAAAATTATAAAGAATACAACACCCCATGTTGAAAGGGGAATTAACCTTCATATTATTAGAGAAAGTGACAATGTTTATCACCCTAGTTTATAAGACAAGAAAGAAATCAATGTTAATACTAAGAATAATTTATGACTTATAAAGAATAATTGATTCAATGTTAAAGAAGGAATATGACTGAAGGGGGACTTACAGTCCATAAACCTAACTATTATATTTTAAATGAAAAGCAATGAAAATGTATGTTGAATAATAATTAAAACACAAACAAATAAATGAAGCCCATCAGGCTGAATTCAGAATGTAATTTAAAAGCGAAATACACTAGAAAACAATCATGGCTGTTTGTAACTAGGAAAACAGTTAACTGCCAAGAACATTTCAAATGCAAATTGTATCAATTTCATAAAAAATCTTACTAATCTAAGAACAGTGAATGGACAATGATTGTATATCAGTTATTTCTACACAGAAATATTATTGTAATAATTTAATTCAAGAAAGATATGTTATTTTTTAAATGTCAACTAATTAGACTATAGTTAAAGTGTAACAAAATATGACCTTATGAGGTATCATTGTAAACTTTGAAAGGAAAGAAAAATAATAGTGATGTCATTTATTATCCCAAGGGAATTATAAGGGAATAAAATCATTGGGAAAATACTTAATAAATTTGAATAAAAATTCAAATATCTCTAACAATGTAAGCAAAGAGTAATTAAACTAGCATTGAATTATTAGTTACTATGACAACGAGTCATTTGAGGCTTATTTTTCCGTTAAAAATTAGAGACGCTGAAGAAACGAAGCGTGGGTACGCCACGCAAGAAATTGGACAAACTAAAACTTTAATCTAAATAATTACAACAAGTCGAATAGTGAACCAAAATGATCCAATGTGAAGAGACGTCGATCTGTACAGAATTAATGATGACCAGGAATGAAATTAAACAAACTAATTAAAGAAAAAACCCAGACCAGTTTGAAGAAGATGCTGGAAGCCTACAACCAGCCCAAATTCGAAAAATACACGCCTACCCATGATGACCCTTCAACGTGAGACGAACTGATAAGTACCGAATAATTTATTACTCCTAAAAAACCCCAAATCACTTAAATTATTTTCAAATGATAAAATTTCTCACTATTCAAAAAATAGTATTTTCTTTCAAAGGTAAAGGCATAGTTTACTTACTTATATTAGAAAACATTTATAAAGATAACCTTATTTGTGAACATAACTACTGTAACAGAAATACGACACTACAGAACAAATTGTACAAACACATTATAAATCCTAAGTACCTATAAGGTATAATAGTGTACTTTCTTTTCATGTAATCAACGTTTATGTCTATTTTCATGATCAAAAGAACCCCAGATTGTAAAAACATATTAATTTGTTAGAAGCAACTGAATGCTAGCGTTTTGAATCAATTTTGCCAACCTGAGGTGTTTTGTGTTTCAAGCTCTAAGCCGGAGCATAATATTATAAATTTGTTTATTATTCAATTGTCATGTTTATTAATAATTAAATGTGCATTAAAAAAACGCAGTACAGAACAATACTATCTTGTTATTTCATAGGATTTTTGTTGTAAATATATGTGTGTTAGCGAAGTTTAAGTCATAGACAACTAGCGCTTGTCACGAGTGGCCGAGTCGACAACCTGTGTAGCAGCAGGAATAATTCGAAAGCCACAGCTGTCCATGCTAATACCACATATTACTTTAAAAACTAAATGTTTTAATTGTTTTAACAAAACAATTTGGCGCCACCCGGGAATCGTAATCCCTATGAATTAACAGGTAGGTTGTACTGGTGACATTGACAACGCTACGGACTCCAGTAGTGACGTCGATTTATGTAACAACCAGTGTGAGGCAAACACACTACAATCACACTAATACACAAAATAAACAAGTGTGAGACATTTTAACAGGTACGACCACAGTTACTCGTTACATATTGACGAACCCAACGCAGGGCTATACACTAATACTACACACTTTTTATAACACAATATGGCAAATAGGTTTGCTATAGGCAATTAGTCACTTTCAATACCTTGGGCATAATACATGATCCTTCCAATCACTAAATGAATCCGTTTATGGTAATTATTTTTAAAATTTTCTATACACTAAATATTCCGGTGGTAAATGTTGTATACCACTATAATTTATCTGTTTTTAATAATAATCACATTTATTGTTTATATATTTGGGGTTATATGGGCTTTTCCATTCTATTGGGTCCATTGTTTGGGACAATTACGTTTCACAGGTACCCTTTTTCATAGCTGTCTCTAGTACTACATGTTTGTGGTATTTGGCACCCTATCCCTATCATGCGGTTCTTCCACTTGGCGGCTACCAGATAGTCATTGGCTTCCCGTTTTCTTGCCTTCTTCTTCTCATCCTCTTTGGTATCCATGTGTCCAGTGTACTCCTGGTCTTTGTTATTATTGACGTCCAGTACCTCTTCTAATTCTGGTTGATCATCATTAGTTTCCTGGTTGGATTTTTCCATTGATTGGTCCCTCTTCTTCCGTAATTCCTTTATTTCTTGGGCATACCCTTCAATGATACGGTCCAGTTGTTCTTGATACCCTTTCCTTTTCTTAGAACGTTTTATTCTCCCTTTGGAAATATCTGCTTTAAGTATTTTACTGGTTGTAGTCTTCCTCGTGGTAGCACATTTCTTCTCCTCATCCAGCTTCATGAAGCTCCTTCGATACTCCTTCCTATAGGTCCCTTCTTTACGGTTGATGACTGGGAAATAAATCATATTAACTTGACCACTTCGAGTCATTTCGATTAATTCTTTTGTTACCCTAGTCTTCTTTGGGCGTATTATTCTTCTTATCTTCGCCTCCTTTTCTTCCGTTTTCTTAATTATTTTGTTCCTTTCTTCACGATTTTTAGTTTTTAAATTCACTTGTTCGGTGTTTTTACTTCCGGGTAATTCTTTTGTCTCCACTTGATCATCACACATTGGCAGATTATTTTGTTCTAAGTCTTCATTCTCGGCTACTAACTCTTCCGCTTCTTTAATTACCTGAGTCTCTTTTATACCTTCGGCATTGATCTCCTTATATTGAATATCCTCCTTGTTTCTGTCAAGCTCATTTTCAGATAATAATGTATTTGAGTCCCCTTCACTCTCAGTTTGTTCGACCTCATCTTCAGGTTGCAATTCTTCTTTGGTTTCATCATTGGGTATTTCTTCCGTTTCTGAGTTGTTGTCATTGCGTACTTCTCCTCTTACTATCTCTCTCGCTCTCTGACAACCATCGTTTATTATCTGGCACATTCTTTCCGTATGTTTGTTATGCATTTCCCTCATTCCTTCAAAATATTCCCTCATCATCTTCATCAGCTCCGCCTGCTGTTCCTCTGTAGGTTCCCACATCTTTGCTTCGGTTGGCTTTGTATATATAGTTGGCTGTGTATGTGGCATGTTTGTTCTTTTGTGTCTGCCGGGCTGATTTAAAATATAAAAAATATTTTCGTTTAATATTTTTCAGCCCCACGTTGGGCGCCAATTTGTAACGGAATTATTTATTATTAATATTTATTTAAATCTAAATTTCTATTTATGTTCGAAATATTAAAAGTTGTAGTGATTGAAAATTGAAAGTCACTAATTTTATCAAGTAATTAAAATGTAGCATTAGATGTTATTAAAAGTGTGTTAAAAAATTGCAAAAATTATAAGTGTCTGTAAAGAACTCTTTTAGATAAAAAATAAGATAATTGCATTAATATTATTTGAACAATAACGTTGCTTAAATTTAAAGATAAAGTGTATTAGCTGGTCGCTTGATGATGGTGACCGTCGTGTTGATACTAGCAGCGAAACTCCTCCTCCAGGTTGATAGTCGTCTAAGTACGTAAAGTCTAGTAACGTCTGGACAATAGAATTAATAAAATACACTTCCACGTACCTGTTCGTGTTTTCTGGAAGTTCAGAAGTCCAATAAATCAATAAGCTGCCAAGACGGTTTACAAAACCAGCTTACTCTATCTACAAGGTTAGGTTACCTTGTTTAATAATGGGCGCCACACAGGTTTATTTCGGGAAAATCCCGTGGAAAACCCATTAATAGAATCAATAAAAAGTTGAAATCCTGTTTATTGCCCTTATGGCAATTCAATTCAACAATATTTAATCGCAACTGAAAGTTGTTTTGATTCTTCTGAATGAATTATTTATCTGTATTTTAGAAATAAATTAAGTCAAGTTATGCTGCTAATAATTGGGTTTTATTTGTACCCTTGATAGTGAATTCAAACAAATATAATTAAAAGAATACATTGATGTACAATTGCAAATATTTTGTTACATACCCTATATGACTGGCTAGAGCATAAACAATGATTCTGGTTAAGTCCAGATACTCTTTACTTTAAACATTAATATTATTTATATCTCAGGCGTAAGTTCTTTGAAACACAAGAAAGAATGCTCATGCCTACACAATAACTAATTATTTTATAATATAATATCGACTAGTAATGCCTTTCAGTTTACTAATATAAAATCGAACCTATTTTATAGGTTAGGCGTTCGTCATGCTTGATTAATTATTCACAAATTTATATGGTGAGATCACTTATGACTAACATCCCACTTAAATAGGATTGACAAATCCATTAAATAAATTCAGACATGGTGTAATACAGAAAATGTTTCAGTGTTATGCGTCAGTACAGATTTGTTTACAAAAACATATAGGTTATTGCACTCAGTGTAATGGAATAAATTGTCACACAGTTATCTTTGTGTTTTTAATCTTTCGATTAAAATTCAATTAAACACATCAATGGTCGGATTGTAATGACCATTGTTATTCACTACACTCGCACTTGAACAGAGAATATTGGTCCGCTTCTGACTAAAAAGGACCGTATATGAAACTAATTATTTCTCCTGTTCGACATTTTCCCGCACTAATTAAAATAATACTGCACTTCGATGCACTGATTCTATGTAGAGTATCTTGTAGTTACTTTTTGTTGTTGCCGAAATGATTCCACAGATGCACTATTACAATGAAGCTATCAGTTAGTAGAAATTTTGATGAGACGAGCGTACCTGCCGCTCCGGATGAACGTTAAAAATGTCTAACGGTAATTAGCCGCTCTTCTTTATATACCCTATGTTTTGATCAGCCTTAGGCGATTGTTTTACTTATTAAGCTATTTTCTGATTGGCTTAGCCAGGCGTTACAAAAGTGACGTATTGTCTTTCCAACTGTCACTAACGGTTTTTAACCGACTTTTCGTCAGAATGATTGACAGCCGTCGTTGTTGTTAGTGTTGATAAACAGATTTGTTATTTATTATGTACAAATGATGCTAACGCCTGTCACGCACTTATTATAGTTGCGATCGGGGTCGTATCGCTATCAAATTAAAGGATATTTTTTCCTCTTCAATTTGATATAGTTTGACACTGGTTTATTTACACTTTCACTGACATTTTTTAATAAACAATGTTCAGGTATATGGCTTCGCGCTGTCGTCTGCTAATCAAAGCCGGCGATTACTCTCTCTTATCAATATTGTTTGTGTTCCACATCGCGTTTTTTCACTTAAACGTCTATGTTAGAACACTATTATATCCGTCCTGATATTTATTTACTGAATATTATGTAAATATCACTATAATATTGACGACTCGGAACACAAGTTTTTTATAAGTAAAAACGTAAAGTTTTACCTTACAGCCTAAACCGGCTTTCACCTATAGAAGGCTTCATCAGAGGCTGTCGTTAGTAGCGCTGCTCGTCTTGTTGTTGGCGACGAGAAAGTGTTTCGAAAGATTGAAGCTGTGTGTGTGTGGTGAGATGTGTTCGAATAATGCGTGCGATTTGAATTGTGTCTGTTCGTTTAGGATGTCGTTTTTATTTGTTTTTGTGTGTTTGTATATTTCTAATTGTTCTAGAGTGTCTAGTTTTCGGCCTTTTGTGTGTACGTGTAGTATGTTCATGTTATTGTCGATGTTTTTATATGTGTGGTTTGTTTCAATGAGGTGGTTTGCGAAGGTAGATTCTGTAGTGGTGTGGAGTGCTTTTGTGTGTTCAATGTATCTCTGTTTGAAGCTACGTCCTGTCTGGCCTATGTAGAATTTAAAGTACAGCAAGCAAACAAATTGCCAATAAAGGATATGGACTTTTTGGCGGGTGACGAAGGCAGTGCTGAACGTAAACATGGTCCGCTATTACCGAACAGTATTCGTTGCACACACACACACACACACACACACACACACACACACACACACACACACACACACACACACACACACACACACACACACACACACATGTTAGGTTGAACGCAACCCGCTCACGTTTCACGTTGGGTTGAACACAACACACACACACACACACACACACACACACACACGTTAGGTTGAATGCAAAATGAATTTTTAAAATATTGCATTACATTGGTCTGTAAACTATATTTATGTTTGTTCTGTACACATATGCATACGGTAATAATCATGAGTGGTGATAAAATCTTACAATGTCAAAAAATTATTATTAATATTGTATTTATTTTATAACATTGTTTGCGATATATATATTTAATCAATGCAAAATGAATGTTTAAAATATTGCATTACATTTGTCTGTAAACTATATTTATGTTTGTTCTGTACACATATGCATACGGTAATAATCATGAGTGGTGACAACGCTTAATTACTATTTTTGCTATGTGTCAAATTTAGAAAGTAGGGTACAACGTGGTAGGCGATAAATATATTTCAAAATTTCGGATGTTACGTTTGAATAAAAGAACGTCTCTATTTTGTTTTACATATTTTTATTTTGACATTGCATTAGGACTATAATCACTCAGCACTGTGTGGTCATGATAATACATTAAAGTGATAAAACACGGGGAATGTCTTTGTTTCAGGCAAGTATAATGTCTCCCAACGCAGTGTTACATGATCACAACTACACCATATGTGTGTGTGTGCGTGTGTCTTAATGACAGTATCTAATTTTAAAATATGTTGTTTTCTGTTACAGACATGTGGCGCTAACGGGATATTCCTGGCCTTATATGTGTGTGTGTGTGCGCGCGCTGGCGAAACTAGACGATTGCAGCTGTAGTTAGAGAACAATTCTGTATACTAAATGTGTGTATGTGTGTGTGTGTGAGAGAGAGAGAGAGAGAGAGAGAGAGAGAGAGAGAGAGAGAGAGAGAGAGAGAGAGACAGACAGAGTGAGAGACAGACAGAGAGAGAGAGTTGATAACTTGATATCATGGTCGACAACTGTGTCTGTTTATACTAAATGTGTGTGAGAGAGAGAGGGAGAGACAGCGAGCGAGATAGTTACTTACATTCAAATGTAAGAGAGAGAGATAATATTTTTTTGCTAAAGAAAAATCGTTACTGCTCTTCTTCGCATGTGTGTATGTGTGTGAGTGTGCGCACGCTGGTGAAACTGGACGATTGCAGCTGTAGTTAGAGAACAATTTTGAGAGAGAGATAATATTTTTGCTAAAGAGAAATCGTTACTGCTCTTCTTCGCATGTGTGTGTGTGTGTGTGCGCGCGCTGGGGAAACTGGACGATTGCAGCTGTAGTTAGAGAACAATTCTGTATACTAATTGCGTGTATGTGTGAGAGAGAGAGAGAGAGAGAGGGAGAGAGAGAGTTGATAACTTGATATCATGGTCGACAACTGTGTCTGTTTATACTAAATGTGTGTGAGAGAGAGAGGGAGAGAGAGCGAGCGAGATAGTTACTTACATTCAAATGTAAGAGAGAGAGATAATATTTTTTTTGCTAAAGAGAAATCGTTACTGCTCTTCTTGGCATGTGTGTATGTGTTTATGTGGGTGTGTGTGTGTGTGTGTGTGCGCTCTGGCGAAACTGGACGATTGCAGCTGTAGTTAGAGAACAATTCTGTATACTAAATGTGTGTGTGAGAGAAAGAGAGGGAGAGAGAGAGTTGATAACTTGATATCGTGGTCAAGAACAATCATATAGTTTTAATGTTGAGAGAGAGACAGAGAGTGAGAGGGAGAGGGCGAGAGAGAGTTGATATCATGGACGACAACTGCGTCTGCTCATACTAAATGTGTGTGTGAGAGATAGAGAGAGAGGGAGCGACGTTAAGTCCAAGGACTGGCTTAATGAAGTACCAAATGAAGAAGTTGTCTTTAAAATCATACATTACCAACATCATTTGTATTTGAAAATAGTTTCATTGTAAATATTACTTATTATTATCGCTACTACAATTTATATGTTGATAAATAGATACTGTACTTACATAAAATGTAAGCCATCAATTATTAAAATAATACTTTATGAAAAACTAAGGTAAACTCTAATATGTATGATTATTCCTGTTTCATATATTAAAATATAACTTTTGTATAAACATTATTCGTAATGACCAAGGCGTGGCCTTTATTGCGTGAAGATATTTGGGTAGAGCAAACACGTTTACGCAATATCAAGTGGTCAGCATTGATGGTGAATAAATAAATATCCCATCGTGGTCTTAACAAATGTGGACACAAAATAAGGGAACTTCGTGCTTGCTAATGTGTTTGTACGTGTGTGTGTGAGAGAGAGAGAGAGAGAGAGAGAGAGAGAGAGGGAGAGAGAGATCGTAATGTGTTTGTACGTTGATGCCGACAACGATTTGAATGAGGGAATTTCTGCCGACGTCTGCAGCTTGAGAGCGAGATAGTTACTTACATTCAAATGTGAGAGCGAGAGAGAGAGAGTGAGAGAGAGAGCGAGAGAGAATGAGCGAGAGACACACACAACAGTAATCTAGTAAATGTGTATGTGTGTGTGAGAGAGAGTTGATAACATGATATCACAGTAAAACCAATGACATAAAGAGAGAGAGCGAGCGAGATAGTTACTTACATTCAAATGTGTGTGAGAGAGAGAGATGTGTGTGAGAGAGAGAGAGAGAGAGAGACGTTACATAAACACAGAGAGAGAGAGAGAGATACAGTGAGAGAGAGAGAGAGAGAGAGTTGATAACTTGATATCACAGTAAAACCGATGACCTAGAGAGAGCGAACGAGATAGTTACTTACATTCAAATGTGTATGTGTGAGAGAGTTGATAGCTTGATATCGTAGTCGACAAAAATCATATAGTTTTAAAGTACACTATAATGCGTCTGCTCGTATAGTTTGAATTTCCCACCACAGAAAAATGTTGCCAGACCTGATCTATACACTATAATATTACAAAGGTTGGTAACCCTGATTATATAGTTTTAATATACATTATAACACACACATCAAGTTTGAACCCCACCCACCACTCACCACCCACCACTGATATGCAAATCAGCTTAATTAAAAAAATAAAAAATTATATTCGCGGAAATTCGCGGATGCTGTGGTCCATTGAACCCCACCCACCCTTGATATGCAAATCGTTTCTTACGACGAACTCTTCGTTCTGTTGGAATGTCGTAGTCCTCCGATTTTCTTGTAGCCAGGCCTATTGCTTGTTCTACAATATGACAACGTTTTTCTTCAATATAAAGAGTAATGCCTCTATTTTTACGAGCAATTGGTCAAGGCTCAAGCCTTTACTTTGCAATGCAATCTGAGCGCAATTCACTTCCCTTAGAACATCATTCCAAAAGAAAAGATAACAAAGAAATGTGAAATTACATACAGCCGGCATCAGGTTCTGTGCAGCACTTCTGGTGTCAACATTTTATTTTGATCACATAAACTCTTCAATTGCAGCCACAACGTCATGAAAATTATTTTCTGCTAGTAATTTTACTGCAGCATAATGAGCACTCCAACGCGTTGTTGAGAGTCGTTTAACAGATGTCTTGCTGTGTTCAATTAGCACTTCCCAGCGACTAGTGGACTTAGAGAAAAATGTAAAAATCATTTCTATGGTTCCGAAAAATGTTACACAAGATACATTTTGTGCAAATGAATGTTGGCCACATAAATTAATAGAATGATCAATACATCCAACGAAAATCGCTTTATTGTTTCTTGCTTTTATAATGGCTTGTATTCCTCCAAGAACACCGCTCATAGTGGCTGCATTGTCATATCCTTGAGAACGACACATCGTAATATCTAAACCGTCACTTTCAAGCTTCTGAAGAATTTCGTTACTTAGATTAGCAGCTGTCTTTCCTCTTAAAGGAAAAAATCCAAGGAATGCTTCTTTGACTTCCACCTTTCTATTACCAGTTTTCACGTAACGAATTACTTCAGACATTTGATCAACATGTGAAATGTCGGGTGTAGTATCAAACATAATACCGAAATATTTTGCCGACTTAATTTCATTAACAAGCTTAGATTTTACGTGGTCCGATAAAACACTTATGAATTCATTTTGTATATCTAGTGACATATGATACTTTTGGAGATTTACTATGTTCCAAGTGCAAGATGTGCTCTTTCAACACTACATCATATTTTGAAAGTAAGTTAGTTGGACTAACTCTAAGAAGTTCCCTTTATTTGTAGAGTCGTGTCCTTCATCGTGTCCACGAAATGCTAGATTTTGTTTAGCCAGAAACAATGTTACGTCCAATAATCTAGATAAAATACCCTTCTACTTCTGTTTTTCAGTCTCTATTGATTGCAAGGCTGCGTCATCTATTGTTTTGTGGAGTTTTATTCTTATTTCTAAAGATTTCCACTTTTCTAGATTTTCTAGATGTTCATTTGTACTTTCATGGTCCGCCACTTTAGGATTTAATTTCCACAGCTTCTGAAATCCAGTCACAAATGTGGATGTTTTAGTATCAGTTTTGGCGGAAAACAAACGACAGCAGAAGCAATACAGCTTGTTAGTGATGGGAGAGTAAACCATCCACGAACGCAGAATTTTTTCACCATTAGGCATCTGCTTATAAAACCAATCTTTTGACAAATGTCGAATGTCACCTTTTGTTTCTAACCCTTTCCTAGATACAGTGTCAAATGGTCCTTCTTTGTTTTGGAAAGTATCACTACCATTTTTTATAATCTCTATGCAAAGACTATCGGGAACCGGTATAGGTACTCCAATATGAGACATCTTCCAAGTCCTGCAGATTAAGTGATTTACTTAAATTATCGTCTTTGTTAGAGGTAGCATTATCACTGTCACTTTCAGCATTTTCTTCATGGAATGTCGTTAAGTAAGGCGAAAATGCTGGTCCTGACCAAAGTACCGTTATTCCCCCACCACCACCAAATCAAAGAGATGCCGCCTTTCCCATGCCAAGATCAAAGAGATGCCGCCGTTCCCGGGCTCCTAGATTTTTTCCCACGCTCTTCCGCAGCATCCCAATGGACCACAGCATCCGCGAATATAATTTTTAATTTTTTTAATTTGATTTTTTTATTTTTTTAATTAAATTGATTTGCATATCAAGGGGTTGGTGGGGGGTGGGGTGGGGTTCAATGGACCACCCGCATCCGCGAATATAATTTTTTATTTTTTTAATAAAGCTGATTTGCATATCAGGGGTGGGTGGTGGGTGGCGGTTCCAACTTGATGTATTATAGTGTATATTAAAAATATATGATCAGGGTTACCAACCTTCGCATGAGTTCAAATTTGTTGTGTGTTATAATGTATATTAAATCTATATGATCAGGTTTACCAACCTATGCATGGGTTCAAACTTGATATGTGTATTATAGTGTATATTAAAATATATGATCAGGGTTACCAATCTTGCATTATTGTGGGGGGGGTTCCAACTTGATGCATTATAGTGTATATTAAAATATATGATCAGGGTTACCAACCTTTGCATGAGTTCAAATTTGTTGTGTGTTGTAATGTATATTAAATCTATATGATCAGGTTTACCAACCTATGCATGGGTTCAAACTTAATATGTGTGTTATATAGTGTATATTAAAATATATGATCAGGGTTACCAATCTTGCATTATTGTGTATAGAACAGATCTGCCAACATTTTTCTGTGGTGGGAAATTCAAACTATATGAGCAGATGCATTATTAAATTGTCTCTCTCTCTCTCCCTCTCTCTCTCTCTCTCCCTCTCTCTCTCTCTCTCTCTCTCTCTCTCTCTCTCTCTCTCGCTCTTTCGTTTGGCCCCATTTCAACCAATTTGTACCGAGATCTAATTGTGTAAGAATAACTGCGTGCACACACACACACACATACACACACGCACAGGATCATTGACTGTGGTGGTGGAAAGCTTTTAAGAAGTTAGCGATATTGCAAATATTTTGTAATTAACCAAATTAAGGAAATAATCGAACCGACAAAACATTAATCCAAGAATTTACATTTTCAGCAGTCTACACATTGATTCGTACATAGATTTCAATGTACATAGATAATTGTCTCTCTGCATAGCAGTTGTAAAAGTAGTCATATATACAACATCTCTCTAGAGCTGCAGACGTCGGAAGAAATTCCTAGTTTATAATGTAATTACCTGTGCGTGTGCTGTTACAGATGACAAGTAGAAATCCATACATTGACGGCTTCACAATAAATGTTAGTCTATTGTTTGTGTGTGTGTGTGTGTGTGTGTGTGTGTGCTATGTAAATTGTTTGTACATCAATGAATAATAATATAATTGTACTAGTTTAATGTATTGCTGTAGACGTCAGCAGAAATCCCACATTCTAATCGTTGACAGCGTCTCTCTTCCATGTAGCATTTCACATAAGTTAATGTACTTTACAAAATAATTGCTTATATGTTCAGAGGTTTATAACGAAATAAATTAAAATAAACCATAATTTGTTTTAAATGATTAAATATATATTTACACCACTGTACACAAACTTAAAATATAGTTTACAAACCGTTGTAATACAATTATTCAAAAATACATTTTACATTGATTAAATATACATATCACAACAAACATTGTTATATAAAATAAATACAATATTAATAATAATAATTTTTGACATTGTAAGATTTTTAAATAATAATAATTTCACGCCTGTAGATACAGTCCACAGGGAAGTTTATCTGTAACATAACAACACAGTCGATATTAGAATCACTGATACGATAAATATTCAATTATCACACGCACACGCACAGTCAGTGGAAAGAAAGAATCAAATGCGTTAAGTAAGTAAACTTTTTCAAGTATGTGTCATTTTCATAAAGTTAATGTACTTTCAAATAATTTCTAATCGAACCAAATATTATTCAACGAAACTTTGTAAATACTACTTAGAATCAATGATACATTTATCACATAAATTTAATGTACTTTCAAATTATTTTCTAATCGAACCAAATATTATTCAACGAAACTTTGTAAAAATACTAATTAGAATCAATGATACATTTATCACGTACATACAAATTCAATTATTAAAGTGTTAAGTACAGGGAGTTGAAACTACACACACACACACACACACACACACGCACATACACACACACATCAATAAATTGTTTGTTAACACGACTGCTACTTACGACGTTAGGACACAATCTCCGCCTGCGTTGTTTGATTCCTCGTCCCTCGATACACTAAATGTAGTTCTTTGGGTTTGATATGTCTGAGCTTCTCATTCGTGAAGACACCTGCATACCTCTTGGGAAGATAGACACGATACTGGTGGTTGCCATCCTCCAACGTAGCAAACACAGAGTTCCCATATTTTGTGTCCACATTTGTTAAGACCGTGATGGGATATTTTTTATTCACTGTCAATTCTGAACATCGCTTGTACTCGATAGCACTTACAGCATTAAACTTTACAAGAAACGACATTATTAGAAGAGAGAGAAAGACGCTAGTGAACACGTCTGTATCGATCGAGAGAGAACCAAACAATGACAGAATATTCGACAAAAAAGGACAGTACAATGTGATAGTTGTGGTGGTAACGTTGTCATCAGAAAAGTCTGTGTCCCACTTTCATTTACGGCTTTGCATGTATGAACATGTCCCCCAGACGAAATTAGAGACACCAAAAATATAACAATGTCATTAGGAAAGCCCACGTTCATAAGGAAATAGTCACCGCTTACAGCTATGCATGTATGTACATGTCCACAACAATGAGAGAGATATAAATGTCATCATTCGCTGTGACCTACTTTCTAAATTTGTTACATTAAAAATGTTTGTTTAAAGCAAAAATCATGAATCATCCATTCCCGAATAGCATGCACTTTATAGTTTGCACATCGGTCAGAAGAATTGAAATGTCTAAGACATTCTGTTCCGTGAAATAGATACGGTATGTTTTTAGGACAACCAAAGTCATCGAGATTGATGATATTATTGTGTATTATCTTTGATTGTAAAAAACGTTTTTTCTCAAAACCCTTTACAAACACATATTTTTATATACGCCTATGTGATGTTAACAATGAAACAAGATTGTCGTACGGTGTCTCTCCTTCGCTCCATCTAAGTCTGTGATAATTTGACGTTAACCAGTGGTTTGTCCTAGCGTATTTTGGATTCGTAACGGATGTAGCAGGCGGAGTGAAAATCCAATGTCTACCAGCAAATCTCAGAACGTTCATGATTGACAGTTCCTTCACAATATATTTTCCGTTGTCGTCGAAAAAGCACTGGAAGTCAATTATAACTGCAGTGTTATCCATAATACTGTAAGACAAAGAAACCACACATTACAAACTCTATATATATATATATATATTATGTTTAAACACACAAATATCGTTGCGATATTAATATGCAAACTTATGTTTACAGACGTCTGGACTGAAGCACCGAGAGACATCAACTGACGAAAGAAACAAGTGTTGGGGGTACTATACATGGAGGCGAATTTTTTTAGCAGGTGGGGAGGTGTCGTCGTCGTCATCGTTCTCCATATTGATGCGACGTATTCGATAATGACCGTACGCAAGTGTATCACGACCATTGTCTAGTATATAGCGCTTATCATCATACGGTGATAACGCTTGCTTATTTACCCGCATCGTGTACAGCGTATGGTGATCGCTACGAAAACAAAGCGCACTGGCAGAAAACTGACAATGATCAGTGAGACACTTGCGATACATATCGTGTCGTAGACTCCTCTTAATCGCAACTCGGTGTACACATTTACATACACGTTTTTGACACTCTTTGCTAGGATCTTCGTGGGCCACAAGGAACGAATAACATTTCGCTCGGAGACCCACGAATTCTCTAACAGGACGACCATACGTTTCATCCTTGAACAGTCCGACAACCTTTTCGTTTTTAAGACTATAACAAGGATGAGACGTAGGGTAATCCGATGTGTCAAACAAGTGTAGGTCCTCCTTCATGTCTGCATACAAGTCAGATGTTTGAATACTATACATCAGACTGTCTGTATCTGTCATTAGCAATCTAACGTTACGGCCGTACTTGCCGACAGCATAACGATAATGGAAGTCATACACTATCGTTTTGCTAACGTCACGCACCGTGAAGCCGACATACACGGGACGGGAAAGAACGATGGATTTTTTACGGAGTGAGAGCCCCACCAGATCGTTCGTATAACGAATCATACGTTTCAGCCTAGGTGTGGAAACTAGTTTTTGAAACCGTCGTTCATCTGAGACTAGTTCAAAGTCTATATGTTTCCGTACGTTCTCCAGCGACTTGCCGTATACGGCGTTGTTCATCAGTTTGAAAAGGTCTTTTTCAAAGCTGTTGACGGCTGCTTGCCTCTTGCGGGTGTTGAAATCGATAAACGGTTTCAACCAAGCGCTTTGCTTAAAACACAACACCCTATGAGTCGCTTTCAGCTCTAAACCAAGACTTAAATACAACTTCAAATTTCGATAATGGAGAACGTAATTTTGTTTGTCATCCAAAGTCGTTAACAACTTCTCTACGGATGACATTGTTGACCCTGATTCGTTATACGATGATCTGTATATACTCTCGTGTAAACGTTTGGAAAAGGGAGAAAGGATATCGGGTGTTACGCGCTGGCGCACAGGTGCAAGCGGGTAGTCGGAATGCAGGTCGTGTAGTGTATCAGGATAGTGTAGGTCGACCTCGAGGATGTACCCGATGTCGGAATCATCACTCACATTACGTACGTCCAAAGACACGATTTCGTTACGATCGAGCCATCGGAAGTCTGCGTAAGGGAGTGGTTGCGACATGGCTGCACCGTATAGATTGTTACAGTCCGTATACAGAATGAAGGAGGTCGGTTTCGAAACATCGTACTGATCTGGGATCAGAGGGTTGTTAGCGATGGCATGACGGTTGGATATCATAGCGACGCCTCCGCGGACCCCAGACTCAACAAACAGATGTTGATTTATATCTATCAACAGCTCTAATTCGACCCCTGTCATTTTTAGCATCGCGTTCCAAGCGATACCAGGAAGCGAGTAAAAATGACACGGGTCCAAACAGTAATCGCGTAAGGCCATGTCCCGAAAACTTTCAAAGACATCAGCCAGCAGCATTACGTCTGTCAAAAAATACAGATCATGGTAATCTCTAAACGTAGGCAGATTGAATACACTCCACACGTTTTGTGCGTACTCGTAATCTGCGTCCGAAATAGACGATTCCATCAACCGGTTATCAAAGTGTTCACGAGCGGGTAGACTTGTTTCGTTGAACCGATCAATACTGTCAACGTACTCGTAAGGGTATACCCCCTTACGTACGAGCAGATTGGTCTGTTCGTCGAAACCCCGTCTAAGCATTTCCTCTCTAAGCAAAGGAAGTTGGCTCCCGGACGTAGACAGATTACTAACGAGTGTGTCCAGAGAGCGATTAAGAATTTGAAAAGAGTCTACGAAACGCAAGGGACCCAGGGAGAACGACATGTAACGCTCACTAGATGTTGCAATGCAGGATACGTGTTGGTCCTTATATTTTCCCAAACCCTGCATTAAATGGTGACAGTCGTAGCCACGAAGGTTGTGAAAGAAGACGGGGATATGACGCGGCATCTTGTAGCTCAGATTGCAGCTATTGTGGGCTGCTCCCAAGAATTTCCCCGTAAGATGACAATGATTGCGTACCTTGTCATCGTCTGTCAAAGGGCGCTCACACAAATGGCAAACGGTGGCGTTAATGAACGCAACATTGTCATCATCGGACATAATTAATTTTACGCTATGACGTATTACCTTCATCATATCCTCGACGTCTTTCATCAACCACGAGAAGAAAATGTCTCTACGACGTTTTCACCACGATATACTTTAACCTCTCTCCAGAGACTGTGAGCGTGATCAACGATAGCATAGGAGAAACCTGACGGAATATGCATCGCTTCGTATGATGTGGACGATACAGGAGGAGAAGGTATTTTCTGGTGGACACCACTGCTATCAACTGAGTAGAAGTCACCTAAATCTTTCACTGTCGTCGGGATGTCGTTACCTGGTGAACACGATTGAAGGGGGGTGATAAGGAACTCGAAGTCGGCGTAGACGGTAAAGGGTACTTTGAGACAGTGTGCGTAATTTTTAAATGACATAAACTTCTCCTCCTCTGTGGGCATTTTGGTTTTCTGTTCACCATAAGGTGTACAGTAGGGGAGATGTTCGGACAGACCATGTTCTGTGGAGAAACGATGCAGGCAGTAGTCGCAGTAAAATGATTTACGATTGACTTTTGTTAGGGAAAATAACAATTTATTAATGCTACTGACAAGACAGTAGTTGTTTTCGGCTATTTGTGTCGGACAGAAGTAAAAGATTAACATGATGTAATCTGTCCTTATTGGGGGTAATTCTTAATGGATAAACCTCATTTTTTGATTCGTTTCTGATATTGTCTTCTATATCATAGCCGAAAACGTTTATAGAAATGTTGGGATTCTGTGTTTCAAATTTAGAAATTGAGTTTATGGAAACAGGGTACTCGATACCGGCCATATTTATTGTGTTTATGAAAGAGGTGTATTTTGAAACAAATTCTTTATGCTTTTGTTGAGGGTGTATGTGAGCTAGAACAGACCATAGAAAACACATTTCATCTTGGGGGTTCCTGATGTTGACTACTGCCTTGGTGAGTGAGAGTTTTCGCGGGGTAGGAATGTAGGAGGACGCTGCTAGCGGCCGGTACCGTCCAACAACCAGTTCCAACTTCAGTACAGCGTCCACCGACCATCCGCTCCCGTCACGGGTAAAATTGGATATGCTATTCATGATTTTGTCGTATGATTCGTCTACTAGACAGTTCAACTCGTCGTTGTCGTCCGTGAGCAACGTACGACAACGTCCGTGGAAGACGGCGTCTTTGGTTACCTCTTTTTCTTCGCCGCTGTCACCATCTAACACAGTTTTAGTGAAACGTATCCTGCACGCAATATGCCATTTGATACTACGTAAACGTGCTTGTTCTGCCAGAATATCCTTGCACAATAAAGGTCGCACCTCAGTCATTATCGATAATATATCTTGGTCTCCCGTGTCCGTGTACACGGGTAGGTAATTAAATGTTGTGAGGGATCCTCTAATACTGGTGTTCCGTACGATATAAAATCGTGTCATAACTGAAACAATAGAAACATGTGTATTAGCTAACAGGAATGATGAATAACACACACACACACACACACACACACACACACACACACACACACACACACAAATTCATGTTTGTGGTAACTAAATAGATAGTACACGTTAGTAATACGTTAGTTTATTGCAAACTGTGAAGATGGCAGCTACTCCCGATTTTAGCATTGAAAGTGAAAGAAGAAAATCGTTCAAGTATTGGGAAATGACGTTTCTCAGCCCCGACGAGTTAGCGTTTGCCGGGTTTTACTACTATCCGCTAAATTATGATGTTTGTGGACATAGTATGTCATTCATAGACGATAGAGTTAAATGCTTTTGTTGCGGAATTGAATTAGGTCATTGGAGAGAAGGTGACATACCTATGGTGGAACATAAAAAATTTTCTCCGTCATGTCAATTACTAAACGATGTCAAGAGACAATTCATTGGGGAGAAGGTGACAAACCTATGTTGGAACATAAAAAATTTTCTCCGCCATATCAATTTCTAAACAACGTCAAGAGACTATCTTGTACATGTTAGACAGAGTTGGATCATATGTTAATGCATATCAAACAAGTTTGGTTTGCTACATAATTATAGAGAGAGACAATTTCTTAACTGTACCAATTGGTATTTAAATTTTTACCTTGTTGAGGATGTTCCTGTTCCTGCTGATGTTGTTGTTGTTGTTGTTCCGGATTCTGCTGAAGGTCGGACATGATGATGATATTCAGACGAGAGAGTGAATACTGAAAAACAAAGAAACTGTTATACATATATATAGTATTTTTAACGCTGGTATTATGTTAGTGTATCTTAAACCATGAACAACGCACGCAAGACTATAACTCTAGAGCTACACAGAGCAGCGAGAAGGAATTTCGTTAGGCGTGCGGTTGAATTGAAGGGTCTACACGACTTGTACTAGGTGGATCTTGTGGAGATGATACCTACGCTCGAGTGAACAAAGGGTACAAGTACATGATGACAGTGATCAATGCGTTTAGCAAGTACGCGTACGCTGTACCATTGAAAACAAAGACAGAAAAAGAAGTAACGCGCGCACTAGAGCCTATACTAACTGCTAACCGTACGAAATATTTACAGACGGACAACGGGAAGGAGTATTACAACAGCACAATGCAAGCGTTGCTAAAAAAGTATAATGTGAAACATTACTCAACCTATAGTGAGAAAAAAGCTTCCATAGTGGAACGTTTTAATCGCACACTGAAGACACACATGTATCGCGCTTTCAACGAACAAGGACACTACCGTTGGCTGGATCTACTACCTATATTACTGAAATCGTACAACAATACCGTACACAGAACCATTGGTATGAAACCTACTCAAGTGAATGACGCCGACGAACATATAGTGTTGGAACGAATAAGGAAGAACACAGCGCCTGAAATCAGTCCAACGAAACCACCCAAATTTAAAGTCGGTGACCGTGTTCGTATAAGTAAGCACAAAATGACGTTCGCCAAAGGTTATACACCAAATTGGACTAACGAAATATTCACTGTGGATAAAGTACAATCCACTACCATCCCCGTCACTTATCTGCTAAAAGATCATCTGAACAAAGTGTTGAAAGGTGGTTTTTACGAGCACGAGATTAGTAAGTCCAAAGTCGGCGACGTATACCTAGTGGAAAAGGTGTTACAACGCAAAGGTGACAGAGTGCGTGTTCGTTGGCTCGGTTTCGATGGTAAACACGATGCATGGATACATAAAAAAGATCTAATATACAAAGGTGACAGCACGTGCTGAAAACAGTATGCTTTCGGTATTCACAAAGATGAAGATTGTACAGCAAGCAAACAAATTACCAATAAAGGATATGAACTTTTTGGTTGGTGACAAAGGCAGTGCTGAACGTAAACATGGTCCGCTATTACCGAACAGTATTCGCTGTATCGTTACGGGCCCAAGTTCCTGTGGAAAAATCTAATGTGCTAATCAACCTACTGTTTGATGCCAACGGTCTACGTTTCCGCAATGTATACGTGTTTTCAAAATCATTATTACAACCAAAATACAGAATGCTGGAAACTGTGATGAAATCACTCGCTGATGAAGGTTTAGGTTGTCACGCATACAGCGAGAACGAAGAAGTCACACTACTGAGTGAAATCACTGGTCTCGACTCTGTTATTGTATTCGATGACGTATCGTGTGAAAGACAAAACAATATTCGAAAGTATTTTGCTATGGGGAGACATAGCGGTGTGGACACATTCTATCTATGTCAGACATATAGCCAGATACCGAAACAATTGGTGCGTGACAACGCTAACTTGTTGATATTGTTCAAACAAGACGATCTAAATTTACGACATGCATACAACGATCACGTCAACATGGATATGAAATATGATGCTTTCAAAAACGTCTGCACGGAAGCGTGGAAGGATCGTTATGGATTTCTAGTCATAGACAAAGACTCGTCAATAAATGAAGGTAGATATAGAATCGGCTTTGATCGATTCATAATTGTTTCCAGCGAAGTATAAAAGTGGTTGCACTGTAGTAATGTAATCAGTCCTCTTGCTAACACGCGATGGCGATGAATAAGGAGGAACGACTTACGTATGATATAGATACGATAAGTGACAACATAAGGAAAAAATATCATGCATTACAACACGGCATCAGAGAAAGCGACGAGAAGTTCAGAAAAAATTACAGACCGATTCTGGAACCGTTAGAAGCTATTTCACGAAAGTTAAGTGGTGATATGATGGAGGAGGAGGAGGAGGAGAAGCAGATAAAACAAGAAGAGCCTACACAACACGTAATAACTGAAACCGAAAGTGGCGCGCAGAGTCATAACGCTTCTCATTTCAGTGACGATAGTGCATGGAACCCTAACGCTTCACATTTCAGTGACGATTCATTAGCAAACAAATATATGCGTTTGTGCGAATCGGCTGACTGTAAACGGATTATAGATCGTATGTATGGTGTTCGATACGAGGCCGGTAAATGGATGATAGGTGATTCAAATGTGAAAATCGATGATAACGACAACTTTCATGTCAAAGGAAAAATTTACGAGGGTACGCCCGGTCTGTACGAACTTTTATTTATGAAACTACCGAAAAAATACAATAAGGACGATATGAGGAAATACAAGTCCATACTACTAGCAACCAACGGACACAAACAAAAATATAAACACAATACGCGAATAAACAGTAACAGTGGTGTCAAGTACCGACTAGTAATATCTAAATTGTTTGCATCGAGTGCGCGAAAACGTACAGGGAGTGGCTATATGGAGATGAAGCCGAACACTGCAATCGATTACGTACATTGGGATGATCCTAACGAGTTGGTTAATCGATTGAGAATGTTAATGGCTTCTCAAAGTAGTGGACACACTGGACATAGGAATGAAATCGTTTCGATATTGGAAGAATTACGTGAAGCCGGCATTATCATATAAAAGCAGACGCACCGTTCTATGACCACCAGTTCTTCATAAATATGAGTGTAGACAAGTTCGGTAGACACGACAGCACTGTAAGAGTGCGAAAAGAAGCTCATTGAAGTCTGCGTGAGGATATCGGTTTAGGAGTGACTAACGACGGTCACTTTGATGTGAAAAACAAAAAGATACGCAACTTGGGTAATCCCGAAGAGCTGCACGATGCTGTTTCTTTACAGTACGTAAACGATGCGTGCTTACAGTACAAGAACGACGCTACCGTAGACGCAAAAGGTCATCGAATAATAATGCTAAACGATCCGCTTAAATCAAGAGATGCAGCTACAAAACGATACGTAGACGCAAAGAGTTTGAGAAAAGATCGTGCAGGTAACGTAATCGTTGATGACTGTCGGCTAACACACGTGCAAGCGCCAGTCGCCAGCAAAGACGCTGTGAATTTGGAATTTTTATACGACAATACAATCAGTTTGCAAAGGAATGCTTTCTACGCTGGCGAAAGAAAAATTACGAATATAGCGGACGGAGTAGCTGACACAGACGCAGTCACTGTGCGACAAATGTACGAATTAAAACTACATATAAAGACTGAATTGTACAAGTTTCACGCTCATATAATCAATCTGATAAAGTTTGTCTATAAATATCAAGACAGCGCGACACAGCGTTCAGTCCTGTCTGAATATATTGAAGAGGTGGGACGTTTAATAGACGTTCTCGATACGGAAACGGAAATCAAGGATTGGAGATCTGTTTACAAGAATGCACGTACTTCGTAAGAAAAGAATGGGGCGTGGTGTAATTGGAAAAATACTTAAAAACACTATCGTTTCGTTAGTACCTACTTTAATTAATCGAACGGTGGACGCATTACCAGTAGAATTACATCTACCCGGCTACCGATTCTGTGGACCCGGAACAAAACTCAAAGAGAGATTGGCACGTGGCGAGCGCGGAATCAACGAGCTGGACGAAGCCTGTCGAGAACACGATATTGCCTACGCAAGGTACAAAGACAAGAGTCGAAGACGTATAGCTGATCGCGTTCAAAGCGTGGGAACGAGTGAAAGGTTGGAATTCTGGTGTTAGTGAAAGAGCGTATGCCGCAGCCGTAGCAGCCGCAATGAAAGCAAAATCAGCAGTAGGTGGAGGGGGCTCGCTTAGTGGTTGCAGAAAAAAGAAGAAAGGTTCAGGAATTAAACGTCAATCCGCAGGCAAACGCAAAACGACCTTCAATCATAAACGTAACAACACCAAACGCAAAACAGTCTCAAGGCATAAACGTAACAATAAAATAGCATCAGGTCTATACCTGCGTCCTTACAGACAAAAAAACTAATTTGCATACCAGTGCGTGCATTGTCCGACAGCGATTTGTATGTGTACGCAAAACTTTTAAAAATACCTTATTTCAGAGGAGTTTTTATGCGTAACACTTTACCGCACAGACCACCTTGGAAGAACGAGAGCGCGGTTGTTAATCTGGACAGTGCAGAAGGACCTGGTACGCACTGGGTTTGCTACAAGAAGCGAAACAACCGAGTTTACTACTATGACGCGTATGGTAATATGCGGCCACCTCTTGAGCTGACACAGTATTTTGGAACCGACACTGATATTTACTACAATTACGAGCGTGAACAGCCACCACACACAGTCATCTGCGGACATTTATGTTTGGACTTCTTGACACGTGAGTGATCAGTAAGCGACAAGATGTCTTTGTTGTCGGTCACCTTAACAGGCACGAATGCTGCCGCTCTTGTATGTGACTTTTTCCCGCCTCTCGAACT
Source organism: Magicicada septendecula (assembly GCA_034769895.1). Taxonomy (NCBI): domain Eukaryota; kingdom Metazoa; phylum Arthropoda; class Insecta; order Hemiptera; family Cicadidae; genus Magicicada; species Magicicada septendecula. The sequence continues at coordinate 889,418,245 of CM068367.1, forward strand.
AACAAACGGTGAATGGTATGTAGGTCTATTGGACTTTACTACATACAACAGTATACCGAACGTGGTTGAGAGGAAAAACAATGTGTTTCCTGTACTACGGGACGGAACAACGTGGGACTTGATAACTTTACCCACGGGTGCTTATGAAATCGGCGACATAGAAGCCTTCCTCAAAAAGCAGTTAGGAGACTCAAAGATTAGTCTACGTCCTAACAACAATACACTGAAATGTGAACTGACTTGAGCACTGGATATTGACTTTCAACAAACAGCGTGTGGTATCGGTGATATGTTGGGTTTCAAGGAAAAGCGTCTGCTTGAAGCGAATAAAACTCACGTCTGACGCCACAGTTAACATTATAAAAGTGAACAGTATACTGATAAGGTGTAATATAGCGCAAGGATCATACAAGAACGGTAAAAACGAGCACACGCTGCACTCATTTTATCCGTCAGTCGAACCAGGATTCAAAATAATTGAATCACCTACAAACGTCATATACCTACCTGTGAATGTGAGTCGTTTGGACAACATAACATTATCTTTACACGACCAGGACGGTGACATAATAGATTTTCGTGGAGAAGTCATCACTGTGCGTTTACATCTAAAACGACTATAGACATGGGCTTGTACTTTGTTTCTCCGCCACCGCTGCTACCACCGTCGTCATAAATAAAAGAAGAAGAAAGATCAGTTAGGAAACGCATCAGTACTCGTTCGAAACTGAAACGATTAACATCGGTTAACCGACGTTTCCTGATTTCTTTGGGTTTTGTTGTTGTTGTAAACAAGTAACATCGCGAGTGGAATATTATCTGTGGAGCAGCAACCGTTCTTTGAAGACAGTATCACGCACTTTTCATTTCACTCACACGCGCTGTACGCAACAACAAGATATGGAAACAATGATGAAATACGTGTGCCAATACAACAACAGGACGTCTTTACACTGCCGTCAGAAAGTTTCCTCTACATCGAAGGCAAGTTGGTTAAAAACCCTAGCGTGCCTGCAGATACTGCGCTGAATGTGGAACTGGTGAACAATGCTATAGCATTTCTCTTTGAAGAGATTCGTTACGAGTTGGCCGGAGTGGTGGTGCACCATACCAGAAACGTCGGCGTTACGTTAACTATTAAAGCTTTTCTATCACTCAACAACAACGCACATGACGCAATGGAAAACGCGGGTTGGGTGGCACCGACCACGAACGTGTTAAAAGTGAACGATGACGGTGAATTCAACTTTTGTATTCCACTGAAAATGCTAATGGGATTCGCAGAAGACTATACACGCATCGTACTGAACGTGAAACAAGAACTTATACTCCTACGCACATCTACTGACATAAACGCTATGGTTTTAGCAAGCGGACAAACGGCTGCTAATTGTGTTCTTGAACTGGATAAAGTTTACTGGAAAATGCCTTATGGACATGTAGCTAATGCGTACAGATTACCACTGTTACGACTCATAGAGAAAGACCACCCGATAACTATGCCTTTTAGGGCCTGGGAGTTGCACGAGTATCCTGCCTTACCACAGACTAAAAGGCAGAATTGGATTGTCAAGACCTCGAGTCAGCTAGAAAAACCACGCTTTGTTGTGTTAGCGTTTCAGACAGCAAGAAAGAATGTACTGACAGCACACGCCAATGAATTCGATCACTGTAACGTGACCAATGCAAGACTGTTTCTAAACGACAAGTATTATCCTTACGATAATTTAAACTTGGATATTGGAAAAGACCGTTTTACATTATTGTACAATATGTACGCCAGTTTTCAAAGTTCGTATTACCACCGTCTAGACGCCAGCCCACTACTGTCACCAGAATTATTCAAATCAAAAGCCCCGCTGTTTGTATTCGATTGTAGCAAACAAGACGATACGCTTAAGTCTTCAGCGGTTGATGTACGTTTAGAATTTGAATCGTCTATGAATTTTCCTGCACAGACTACCGCCTACTGTATGATACTACATGATTCGCTTGTAGAATATACGCCATTGTCCAACACAGTACATAGACGTGTTTAAGTCATATTTTATACATATTTTGTAAATACTAGTTTTACATATTGTAAAGTAATAAGTTCCTCTCCTTAAAGCCCCACTGTTGGGCTGGCCAAATTGTAACAACTACGAGTTATTGTGATCAATAAAAATTTATTTTGGGTTTCGAGGTTTGACCAAGCTCCACGTTGTTATGCGCCAATTTGAAACAAAACTCAGTATGGGGAGTCCTTCTTAATTCAGCCCCACTGTTGTAAGCCAATTTGTAACAACTCTCGTGTTGCTACTTTATTTAGTTATATGAGTATGTGTGAAAGCCCACTGTCGGGTTCGCCAATTTGCAACAAATAACTCCACTAGTGTATTTAGTTATATGAGACTCCCTTGTATCAACGTCAATCAATACGTTGAAGGTGGCAATTAGTAACAATTAAAATGTTGTTACCTGGTTTAATTAATGTGTCATTAATTAATATATCTTTCGGTTGTGACCTGTGAAACCTTCAGAAAATAGATTATTAAGCAAACAAAATTATAATTATGTTCCTTGAATTTATAACCATACTACTCTATAGATTTAACTTAGTTTTCAGTGTTTGTGTAATATTAGCGATATGTATAGAGTATTGACTGAATGTAAGGGGTATTTGTGTCAACCGTAGTCACTTGATGTTAGAAAATTCAGTTAAAATTTTGTACTAAACACAAGCTAGTTCAGCAATTTCCCGTTCCACCAGCTGTAAGTATTAGCGCTGTCACTTATAATAAGTGTATTTATAGGTTAGTCGTTCGTCGGGTTTGAATAAACCTTTTATGGTAAATTATTATCCCCACTACTTATAGTATCTATTCTGCAATAACTTCAAACGTTATCTCATACAATAAAGATACTTTATTTATTTTCTCTATTAATTCACAGTCAACGTTATCTCAAAAAATAATAATACGATCAAATCGATCACACAGAATATATCGATTATCAATTACTCAAATTCTATAAACATATACACATGAAAATAATAATAAATAATTCTTATCCCAGGGTTCGTAAAGTTCTTGGAACCATTAGTAAGGCCAGGTAAAATGCATAATTAAGGTTGCTCAATTTACAAAACAAAATTATTTACTCTAAATATAGTAGAATTTAAATAGGTTGTTTTTTTTTTACCAAACCGACGAAAACTTCGACTGGCCGTGTGCGTCTGTAAACAGTCGTCAAGATTCAGATTAAGTTGTCTTCATCCAGTAAAAGTGTTCTGCCTTTAATAAAATTGATTGTGGAGAGGAATGGGAAGCTCTCAGGAATTCTTCTGACTTCTGATCTTCTTCTATGCTCCTGCTAATTCTCGGTCCCGGTGAAATGAAATTAGGATCCCAGCTTCTTCTGCTGCCAGTGAAGGTTATCTCTGCCACACTAGGTCTTCTGGTATTTGCAATAATTCCTTTAGTTCAGGCTTTAATTCTTTTAACTGATCTTCTGTTTATATAAGGAATTGGTTGAATACCAAATCCAGCGGAATTATTTGGTGAATGAGGTGAGAGGCTTTCAATTCCTTTTAAATATATTCATTTACAATTTGGAAGGTTATTTAATTTTTATTACTCATCAGCATTAAATTACAATTATTTTTCAAGAAGGGTTTTCAATTTTGATTCATATTTCTTCCAGATTTATTATTCATATTTTATTAAATATATCGGTCCATCTCAACCTAATAGCTTGTAACAATCAGAACGAATAAATCCAAATCAACAACTTCTGTACATTTCAGTTGCCTTAACAACCACGTTTTCTATATATCCTTGAGCCGGCATTATAGAATATTACTACTCCTTTCCAATAAAATACTCCATGCTTGGATTAATATTAAATTACCTAAAATTCTCCCCTAACCTTCCTTCTTAAACAGTAAATGTTTTACCATAGTTTCGTTGGACTGGGTTTCTTAAAAAGGTATTAATTTCCTTTCACTAATATGGAATTTAGGCCTATAGATTTTCTTACAACCGTTATAACATTATTTGGTTCTTTAACTTAATTTTCTTTTACCTGACCTACTGTACAATTAATTATTGGTTAAATGGTAATTACATTAATTTTAATTTACTGGTGGTTACTTTTTTACATTAATTAACTGGTTCTGGAACCCTTCATTAATTTATAATATAATTGTCAGAACTACTTGTTAAACATGAAACACTGGTCACCCTCCTGGCCCAGTTTATAAACATTAATTAAAACAACAGTATTATTCAACTTTATACAATACTTAGAACTTAGTATAGTGCCTAACATTGGTAACTATACTTGGTTGTATAAAGACAAATCTAATATAAATATAAACATAATTATTGATGAAGTATTATTATTAAGCAACATCAGTTCATTTTTAGCATATTCAAAATACAACATAAATACTCTGTAGACCTTAACATGTTACAGTACAAAAACAAACATTTTATTACATTCAATCATTCATTGGTCTGGCTCTTTTATATTTAACATTAGTCATTGCCTCCTTTTGACTTGAGGTACTTCTCAGACACATTAACTATTGAACAACCTTAATTCAGGGTATGGTCCTTGACCATGTTTCATTCAATTTTTATGTAACGTTGGGGGACCTCAACTCTGTTACGTTACAATATATATATTTTCATATTTGTAACAATATAATATTGGAGCTGTGTGTATGTATTTTAATTATAAAACTAGTTTAGATATATTTTCATACTTGTAACAATATAATCTTGGAATTGTGTATGTTTTTTTTTTAATTGTAAAATTAGTTTAGATATATTTTCATACTTGGAACAATATAATCTTGGAGCTGTGTATGTATTTTAATTGTAAAAAAAAACTAGTTTAATATAATCTTGGAGCTGTGTATGTATTTTAATAAATGTATATAGTTCACACTTTATTATTATTTGTATAACCCACTTCCATAATGTACATAGATTTTTTACTTACTTAAAACAAACTAGCGAGTGTTGTCCACACACACGTACCCTTAAATGGCCGACGTTGTATGTATACTGAAGGCTCGCATGCTTAAAATTCAGCTATACCTAAAATATATCTTCAATTAGAAGTGTAATATAAAAAGTACGGTAAGAATAAATTTCAGAAATTGTAACAGACATAGTAATTTGATCATACACACACACATACTTATTTGAACGAGTCATGTATTAAATTCAATAAATAATGCACTTGATAATGTTTTAATGCGAATAATTTTTACGTTTAAATAAAATCTGTACATACAATAGTAGAGGGAAAGTGATGATTCTACCCCGTTGAGGGGGGTAGAGGACATGATTTATGGCTCTGACGTCACCGATTCATGTCGTCATTGGCTCTGACGTCACAGATTCATGACATCACAGAGCCATAAATCATGTCCTCTACCCCCCTCATCGTTGGCAGAATCATCACTGGGGTAGAGGGAATGCGACGAGGCGTTGTCTGTTTGTCTGACGGGTTCCGAAATTTTGATGAATGAAGGGACGGCATTGAGCAAGGTGATGGGTACCGTTACACAAAAAGTTTGGGTTACTTGACGGTTCCCGAAATTTGGTGATGAATGACGACACCGTTACGGGTCCTATTGGATATTAATTTGTACATAATAAATAAATTATGACCCCCTCCAGGATTTGAACCCGGCACCTCCGGTACACCAAACCGGCGTGCATCCACTACACTAAGAGGCCGTTGTCGCTTAACTGTAATTATTTCTGTACTTATACCCTCTACTTCTCGTCTCGTACTTGCGACCATGAGGTGGACGAGTGATATCTACTGTTATCTAGCATAAAAGCAAAATATAAGTTTATTTATTATTAATAAATAAACATTATTTTACTTTTATTATTTTACCTCTCATCTCTCCCTAGCGGCCTGAGGCCAATGAGAGTCCGCTACGCTTTTTTTAACGTGGTTTCCCCATTTTACGAAGAGGATATGTAAAACAGGCCTACTCCACGTTACCTAACACTGTACGCGTACAGTGGTAGATAAAACAAATATACACTGTGCAATGTTGTATGCGTGTGTGCATGTATGTGCGTGTGCGTGTGTGCGTGTCCGTGCATATATATATATTTTTTTAATTTTTTTTAATTTTTTTTAATTTTTTTTTAATTTTAATTTTATTTTATTATTTAATAACAAAAAAAGCAGCATTATGATTATTACGGAGTTTTCATGTTTCTACACATCACCCGTCTGCTAGTTATTTATGAGTATTTCTACCGCGACAGTGACGTACAAGCAGACTGAACACATACAAGCGGTCCATTCGCACCGAGGTAGGTTTACAGGTATCTCTACCGTGCCAGTGACCCGCTCGATTTACCCCACTACGTTTATGAGTATTTCTACCGCGACAGTGACGTAGTCAGGCTCAACCAATCATCACGCATGCTGGGTGTACTGTAAACAAACACTGCCAACTCATTCTCCGTCACGTAATCATGAGTGACAACATTTAATGCACCCATTCCACCAGTATGATTAACTAAATATAACTATGCATATATATTGTTTGTGTATAACTGTGCATTTTAGTTAACATTCCACAGCGATAAATGACTGACAAGTGCATTCTATATGCCAGAAAATTTAATAGGTGAGATTTGAAATTCAATAAGGAAATCCTTCATAGAAATAACATTTAAATATGTGAAGATTGTTGTTGTTGCTGCTACGAAGAAAATACAATTGGTTCCATCCTTCGACGCTTTCTCGTACCTAAAAGCAAGAAACTCATATCGCAGGTGACAAGTGATACATGATTGCACAACGTATAATTATAAGTTAAAATAATTTCGATTAACTTTATGCTTGAATTCATCGATAAAAGTTTTTGTTAGGTTTTGTTTTAAATAAATAAGATTCCAATTAACGTTGTTTTCGAATTCGCGAATAAATTCTTCGGTTAATTTTTGAGATAGCGAGATATAAAGCCAGTTAACACTGGCTTTGAACTTTCTTATGAACCCTTCGCTTAATGTTTGATATTTCGATATACAATCCCAATTGAGATTATTTTTATATTTCCGAATGAAATCCTCGCTTAATTTCTGGGAACATGAAATAGCATACGAATCAAGTTTATGTCGAAAATCAATAATAAACTCCTCGCTTAAATTTTGTTTTAATGAAATATACATCCAAGATACTTTATCTTGAAACTCTCTAATGAAGGGTTCTGTCAACACTTGAAACAAAGAAACATGTTCCCAAATAACTTTATCTTTGAATTCTCTAATGAAGTTTTCTGTTAATAACTCAAATGATCTTGAAATACATTTCCACTTGTTGTTATTTAAACGTGCTAATCGTTGGCAAGCAAAATATCTGAAGTTTTTTGATACGTAATAGCAATTCACTAAATCTTTAAGTGTAATTTTTTAAAAACGTTTACAGCTATCGGATAATACGATGGTGATATTAACATTACCTGATTCCTTTTGTTGGACTGACACTTTCCCGTACCTACAAGTAAGACATATTAAGTATTAACCCACTAACAATTTTCGGATACCTGGCAGCGTTGTTGAATCCAGTCTGCGTAAAACAAAGCCTTACGCAGTGCACAATGAAACAAAGGAGTGGTGTCTGGTTGATGAGGGACAGGACATTGCACGGAGGGTCTAAAAGAGCTGGGAACTGCTGGTGCTTGGATGTTATCTAAATCAATAACTTCACCGTAAGGGTGGTACTGACGTAAAAACGTTGTCTTCTCTGAACCTTTTGTGTAGACGGTTGAGAAATCAGAACAAGTTTGTGAAACGATGCGCACCAAATCCTTGTACGGTATATTACCATCTGTCCACCGTATCCGATGATGGTGGTTCTCTATCCATTTACTGATTTTTTGAATTTTTGGGTGCAAATGAAGACGGTCGTATGGTGGTGCAAATAACACAATGACGTACCTTCGAGTAGTTATGTCAACTGCCACGAATTCTTTTATCAGGTATACGTTATTTACACCGCGAAACGCTTGAAACTCGACAACGCTCGCCTTTGAGTTCATAGCAAAGTGTTCGTATCGTTCACGTAATTTTGTATTTCTACATTTTCCCCCACCTGTCCGCGCATAACCATTTCGTCGTACAGACGATCAAACGTAAGCTGATGATCATGGCGAGAGGCTTCATCACGAAAAAAAGATGGAAAAAAGAATGAGGGTGGTACATAACATTTCTTGGTTAGTACCTGATGAATGTATGATTTAAAATATTCTTGATCATAAAAAAGGGCGAACGAAATATTTGGTTAGTAACGTGTGTAGGGTACCAAACCGTGTCCACTCGACTTCGGTAAAAACGAATTTTTCGTCACCACCATCTTTTATTCGTACAAACGTTTGTCCAAAGTTACACATTTTCATTACACTCTTTTTATTTTTACGTTCTTCGTTTTCTTCGCACAATAACATAGATGATAGCGTGTTGTGTTTGTAGAAGATCAACAGGTAATTCCATTCGGAAAAATCGAGTAATATTTGTCTTTTGTTATTTCTGAAGAGAACACCCGCTTCATAATTCAGTTCATTAAACTGACCAACGGTTATGTACTTGCTGTAGTTAATAGAGTACGTAAGCGATAAATATACATGATCGTATTTATACTCACAGCTGCTGCTCGCGTCACCTTCCATCGTGCAAATAGACTGGTACTCGTTTAGCGATGCGCGCATGAGAAGACTTGATTTCATGATGTGGTGGGGAGAACTGGTTTTCATGAAAAACGATGAACAGTATTCGACAACGCTGTGTACTGTACTATCCTGTCGTGAATAATCAAAGCGTAAGCGGTGGTTTTATCCGGAAAATTTTTACTGGACTCAAATTCTAAACGCACATCAACGGGGGACGACTTGATTGGTTGTTCTTGTCTGGAACAATCGATGACAAACAACGGTGCTTTCGTTATAAATTCCTTAGGTGACAAAAGAGGGGTTCTTTTGCTACGGTCGTAGAATGACGTTTGGAAACGTGTATACATGTCGTAGAACAGTGCGTAACGTTCTTTATCGATGTCCTGGTTCAGGTTATCGTACGGATAGTATTTATCGTTCAGAAAGAGCCTAACATTTGTTAAATTACAATGATCAAATTCGGACGCATTTTTCGCTATATTGTTCTTTCTGTCCGTCTGAAATATCAGTATTACGTACCGAGGTTTTTCCAAATGTGACGATGTCTTCAAGGTCCACGAATGACGATTTGTTGTCGGTAGAACGGGATACTCATGCAATTCCCAACTGCGGAACGGCATCACCAGTTCATGGTCCTCCTCGATGTGCTCCAATATCGGTAGTCGGTACTTGTTTGACACGCGTACATAGGGCATCTTCCAGTGTACTTTGTTTAGTACGAGATTACCGTTAGCAGTTGCACCCGACTCTTTTAGCACCATCGCGTTCTGATCGGTAGACGTACGCAACAGAATCAATTCTTGCTTAACGTTCAGCATGATGCGTGTGTACTGTGTAGTCTTCGCTGAAACCGAGTAACATTTTCAACGGAAGACAAAACGTAAAATCACCGGTACTCTCGTGTACTGTCAACGACTCGTCAGTTGTCGCCGCCCATCCTGCACTGATCAGATACTTTCTTTCGTGGTCGTTGCTCGAGAGTAACAATTTCACGGTGCTCGTGATTCCAACGTTTTTCGTACGATCCACCTCTACACCGCACACTTCGTATCGGATCTCCTCGAACATGAAAGCCATTGCGTTGTTGATTAATTTCACGTTCAACGCTGTGTCAGTAGCGTTAACCTTGGTCAATGTTCCTTCGATGTACAGAAAACTCTCCGCCGGTAAAGTGAAAACATCCTGTTGTTGAATGGGTATACGTATTTCATCGTTGTTGCCGTATCGGGTGGAAGCATACGGCGCGTGCGTACGATACTCGAACTCAACGATTCTGTTATCGAAAACCGCTCCTCGTTCGATAGCTAAAATTTCACCCGACATTATGTTAATCGTATAATTTGAATCCCTGTGAAAGCAAGAAACGCTTGTTCCTTGATGTCAATCCTTCAACGTTGAACACCGACTACCACGTTTCTTTCGTACAAACTCCCTTTTTACAGGTAACGTCTGTCCGAAATACAATCCCATATTTTCAGATGCAGTCGTATCGTGATAACTTCACCGCGAAAATCGACTAAATCCCCGTCCTGATCGACGAGAGACAATATGATGTTGTCAACGCGTTGTACGTTTACCGGTAAGTATATTACGTTTGTCGGTGTTTCAACTATTTTGAAACCTGGTGCCACGGTCGGATAAAACGAATGCAACGTGTGCTGGTCCTGGCCGTCCTTGTACGCACCCCGTACAATATTACTCCTTACGTGAACGGTGTTAACTTTGATTATGAACGGTGTTAACTTTGAACGGGTACGTTCGACTCGTGTGTTTTATACGCTTCCAGCTGCTGGTTCTCCTTGAATCCTAACATACTTGCAATGGTATTCGGTGTATGCGAAAAGTCGATGACATGCTTACAGTAAATTTCACACTTTAATGTGTTGTTGTTTGGACGTAAACTGATTGTTCTCTCGCCTAACTGTTTCTGCAGATACGTTTCGATGTCACTGATTTCGTAGGTACCGGTAGGCAACTTGATGACGGACCACTGATCCTTGGAAATTTTTACTGAAAATTCATTATTCTTTCCTTCAGTAACGTTTGGTATTGAATTATACGATGTAAAATCCAATAGACCAACGTACCATTCACCGTATAACTCGAGAGGTGGGAAAAAATTACACACGAGATTCGCAGCGTCGGTACCCGTCACGGTGACCGTTAGCGACGACATGCTGAAGTTTACTGATCAGAAGACGATAAAAAGTCTAAACATAAATGACCGCAGATGACTGTGTTAGGAGGTTGCTTCCGTTCGTAGTTGTAACGAACGTCGGCTGTATCACCAAAATATCGCATCAGCTCGAGAGGTGGACGTAAATTTCCGAACCCGTCAAAATAGTTTACTCGATTTCCACGCTTCTTGTAACATACCCAGTGGGTTCCCGGTCCGCTTTCGTCGTCCAAATTTACGATGACGCTTTCGTTCTTCCACGGCGCTGTATCCGGTAATGTGTTACGCATGTAAACACCTCTAAAATACGGTATGTTTAGCTTTTTTGCGTATACACGTACTTCATCTTCGGACAACGGGCGGATGGGTATGTGAATTAGTTTTTTCGGTACGGACGTAGATACAATCCGGATGCAGTTCTCTTCTTTTTCCTAGCGGTTCGGACAGTTCTCTTCCTCCTCTTCTTCATCCCACCACCAGCACCACGACCACGACTACTCACATTCTTTTTATTTTTACGACGTCGGCCGCTTCCTATTGCTGATTTTGCTTTCATGTCCGCTGCAACTGCTGTCGCATAAGCTCGTTCGCTGATACCCGAATCCAAAGCCTTTACCCGTCCCCACGCTTTTTCCGCGAGTTTACGGTCTGCAATACGTCTACTTTCGTTGTCTTTGTATTGAGCGTAAGCGATGTCGTGTTCGCGACAGGCTCCGTCTAGTTGATTGATTCCACGATCACCACGCGCTAATCTTTCTTCGAGTTTCGTGCCCGGTCCACAGAATCTGTAACCCGGCAGATGTAATTCGACAGGTAGTGCGTCCACCGCTCGATTGATAACTGACGAAACAACGGACGGTACAACGTCTTTAAACACGTTTCCGACGCCCCTCCCCTTTTTCCTCTTAACGTTGTTGTACATCGTAAACCGATCTCCAGTTTTTCTCTTCTGTGTTTTTATCGTATTCATCTATTAACCTTTTTATTTCCTTCGTGTCGAGTGTCCACTTGTCTTCTGAACTACGTGGCTTAGACAATTTCAATAAGTAGTTGTCCAGTTGATACTGAAATGTTTTAACGACTTTATACATCTCGCTCTTTACGTATCGTCTCACGTCATTTAATTGTTGTAAGTTAACAGCATCGCTCTCCGCAAAACCATCCGCTACGTCTGTTATTCTCTTTTCCGCTGCTTTGAAAACACCAACTTCGCCCAAACTAACGGTGTTCTGCAACATGTATTTTACGTTAACCGCGTCATCTGCAAAAATCGGTGAACTCACTCCCGACAACCAGCTCTGTCCAAACAAATAGCTGTTCGATACTTTTTTAATAACGTTCGAGTCAACGTAGTTTTTGTTGACCGCATCGGTCGCTTGTTCCGGACTTCGAACTTTGATTACCCATCGATCTCGTGCATCGATGACCTCACCTCTCTCTTGACTCGAGTGTTGTATACAGTTGTCATCAACGTAATATTTGTTGACTACGTCTTTAACGTCTACAGGAGTATCAACATTTTTCAATCTACACCCTTCAACGTCCACGCTTTTACGTTCATCATCGAGTAGCAGACAATGTGTTTGCATATAAGTCAGGGATACAGCATCCTTTGCTGCATCCGGTTCGTTCAGATTGCGGATCTTTTTATTTTCAACATCTATATGCCCATCATTCGTAATCTTAAATCCTACAGTATCGCGTAATTGTCTTTTTGTTTCTCGTCGCACGCTCACGGCGCTTTGATGTCTCCCGAACTTGTCCACAACCATTGTACGATTGCACGCTACAAATGATGTGCTAACCGTTTTAAGTAACGACACTGCGGTGACCATTGCGTGTGTAACACAATCGGATCGTCACCCTCTTTCCAACGAAAGATTTCTATACCGCAAAATGAACATCGAACCCTGTCAATTTCATTTGTGTAATGAAAGCCTGCGGCAACCATAGCGGTCGGACTGATGAAATGCACAGGCCATGATGTAAAGGTTTTCAGTCTCTCGTTTTCGACTTCAAAGTCAGGTGTCAAATCTAATCCGCACATGTCGACAGTGTTGACAACAATGAGTTGTTACACCGACGTTCATAAAATTTATACGATAATGTTGGCTTCACGTAATTCCTCTACTACTGAGATGATTTCGTTGTCGTGTCCGGTGTGACCGGCGCGTTTTGAACTTACCAGCAGTCTCAACCGTTCAACCAGTTCGTTTGGATCGTTCCAGTGTACGTAATCGATACCACGTCCGCTGCGCGGAGGGAACAATCGGGCGATTATTTCTCTGTACTTTACACCTTTGTTTGTATTTACTTTAGTACCGGGTAAATAATAATGTTTATAAGAGTTAGTGTCCGACAGTATAGACTTGTACGCTGCTAAATCGTTTTCATCGTAGACGTTCTTGTCGGGTTCTTTCATAAACATAAGTTCGTAGAGACCCGGTGTGCCCCTGTATCGTTTTCCAGCTATGTAGAAGCTGTCGTCTTGATTGATCTCCAACACCGAATTGCTCACCATCCATTTGTCTTCAACGTTGCGTACACCGTACGTATGATCCATCTTTTTTTCTCTATCGTCAGATAACGCGAGTAGTAAGTATTTCCTCGCGAGCGGACCTTCGACAGACTGTTCAACGTATTCTTGTGCTTCGTGTCGACCTTCGGGTGTTGCTAAAAACTCTTCAAGGGTCACGTTCGGTGTTTCGACATCAGGCGTTTGTGCCAACACTTCCGTTCTGAGGAAACGTGGTTGCGACGGTGTTCTCGTCTCCACAGCTGTCTTCGTATCTTCATCTTCAACTTTAATTTTATCACTGGTGTCTTTCAACTTTTCCGAAATCTGGGTTAGCGGTTCCAAAAGAGGTTTGTACGTTCTCGTTAATAGTTCATCGCTCTCTCTGAGGTCATGTTTCAACATCCGATAATTTTGTCTTATGTTGTCGCTAATTGCATCGATTTTTTGTGTCAATTGCTTGTCATCCATCTTGACACTGGTGACTTTTTCTCACAGACTATCCTATTTATGTATAAAACGATCGAAACCCACTCTGTATCTACCCGCGTTTATCGGTGAGTCCTTGTTTGATGACTAAGAATCCGTAACTATCCTTCCACGCTTCGGCGCACATCGCTTTGAACTCATAGTATTTCATGTCTGTGTTAACGTGATCGTTATAAACGTGACGCAAATTGAGATCATCTTGTCTGAACAAAACCATGATATTGGCATTATCACGCACCAGTTGCTTCGGTACCAGACTGTACGTCTGGCAAAGGTACAAACTGTCCACACCGCTATGCCGTCCCATAGCGAAATATTTTCGTATGTTATTCTGTCGTTCGCATACTACATCATCGAACAACATGATAGAATTAGGTGTGATTTCGTGCGGAGGCGGTACTTCATCGTTTTCACTGTACGTGAAGTACATCATTCCTTCGTCAGCGAGAGCATTAAAAACGTCTTCTAACATACGGTATTTTGGTTGAAACAACGATTTGGAAAACACGTACAGGTTTTGAAATCGCAGTCCGTTTGGATCGAATAACATGTTAAAGGCTACGTTTGATTTCCGCTGTTTGTTGTTCCGCACACGATACATCGAACTGTGTTCGGAAACAATGGACCGTGTTTATTATAAGTGACTTCTGTTTTATACTTAGTAGAGTCTACATTCTTAACGTTTAACTTTATCGATTGTTGTACAATCTTCATCTTAACTCGTTTACGTTCGGTAAAATACTGTGGTAATGTTATTATATCAGATCTTTTTTATGTATCCACGAATCGTGTTTACCGTCAAAGCCGAGCCAGCGCGCTCGCACGTGATCACCTTTACGTCGTAATATTTTCTTAACGAGATAGACGTCGCCCACGCTGGTTTTACTCAGTTCTTGCTCGTAGAAACCGCCTTCCAACACTTCACCCGTGTGATCTTTCAAGGAGTACGTAACCGTTACGGTCGGTTGAACTCTGTGCACGGTGTATATCTCGTTCGTCCAGTTTGGTGTGTAACCTTTAGCGAATATGATTTTATATTTACTAACACGTACACGATCACCTGCTTTAAACCTATGCTTCTTACTCACTTTCCGCGGTGCGGTATTTCTTTTTATTCTTTTCAACACTAATCGTTCGTTACTCTCGTCTACTTGACACGGCTTCATACCTATCGTTCTGTGCAGGCTGCTGTTGTATTTCTGCACCAGCTCGGGCAACAGAGTCAACCACCGATAATGTCCTTGCTCGCTGAACGCACGGTACATGTTCGTTTTCAACGTACGATTAAATAGTTCCACGATGGACGCTTTCTTCTCGCTATACGATGAATAGTGTTTAACGTTGAATCTCTTTAGTAAAGCTTGTACTGCACTGTTAAAGTACTCTTTCCCGTTATCCGTTTGCAGGTATTTCATTTTATTTTTTACAATTATTGGTTCGAGAGCGTGCGCTACTTCAACACCCGATTTAGTTTTTAAGGGAATCGCATACACATACTTGCTAAATGCGTTAATTACCGTCATTAGATATTTGTACCCCTTGTTCAACTTGGCATGCGGTATCATTTCCACCAGATCCGCTTGGTACAGATCGTGTAACCCCTTCACCTCCACAGCACGTCTGGGAAAGTTTCTTCTCACCGGTCTGTGCAATTCCTTTGCAATAGTTTTGCGTACGTTCTCCATATCGCCACCCAAAACGCGAATCGCAAAAATTTGGTACGAGGTATACCGTTACGTTTTCACTGAACCTCACCGACTTCATCATCGGTACTGACAGTGTGTTGGTCCAGCAAACGAGTCTTATATCAACGTACATCAAACGCGTAATTTATAACGGATTCTCTCGCTTGCTGGATTATCTCGCGTCTGGGTTGAGAGAGTTTGTAATGACCGTACGCTAGTGTTGTTTCGCCGTCATCCAAGACATATCGTTTGTCATCGTACGGTGACAGCGATAATTTTGTAAGCTTTGTCGTGTATATGTTATGATTTTGCTCTGGATAGTCTGTGCCGTAGTATAATTTTGAGAATTGGTCTTTACACATTGCTTATAAAGTTGATGTTTCAACTGTGTAGCTATCGCGGAACGTGCCACACCTTTCGCTACCTTTTTCTCCTTATCGTTTGCCGTAACGAATGAATAACATTTCGCACGCAACCCAACAAATTCAAGTATCGGTGTTCCATTCGTTTCATCTTTAAATGTACCCAACTTTTTCTTGTTTGTTTCACTGTAGCACAGATGTGTCTTAGGATACTCAGACGTGTCAAAGAGTTCGAGACGTTCCTCCATGTCTTTGTACACATCGTCGGTACGAATGTCGTACAACAGTGAGTCCGTGTCTGTCATGCATAGACGTGCACGTGGGCCGTACGTATTCACCGTGAATCCGTAATGGAACCGATACATGATCAGCTTACTAATATCCAATACACTGAACCCAACGTACAAAAGTCGGTTCAGTGTAATGGATGTTTTTTTCATCGTGAGACCTACAAGGTCATTGTTATAAATGAAAAAAATGTTGTAACCTGGGGTTAGACGTTAGTTTGAGAAGTTTCTTCTCGTTTGCAACTAACTTGAAATCGATTCGCTTTCGTACGTTTTCCAACGATTTACCGTACGGCGCGTTATTCATTAACTTAAAAAAGTCTTTTTCAAATGTGTTTCTGGCTTCCTTTCGTCGCTCCGTATTAAACTCGATGAAAGGTTTCAACCACACGGACTGATTGAATGGCAACACACGGTGAATCGCTTTCAACTCCATTCCTAGTTCGAGGTAGAGTTTCAGTGTTCTGTAATGAACAATGTATTTTGTCTTGTCCTCAAGGGACGTTATCAGTTTCTCTACCTTACCGTTACTGCACACAAAGTCTTTTAACAACTTCATGTGATAGCAGTACGGTGAAAGGATACTATCTGCAATAGTACGCTTTTCAGGTGCTAAAGGGTAGTCGCTGTGTAAGTCATGTAGGTGATGTGGATACCGCAGATCGACTTCAAGGATGTAACCGGTGTCATCATCGTCGCGTAATGCGTGCACGTTCAACGTATCGATCTCTGTACGTTCCAACCAACGAAAATTGGACAGTGGTAAAGGCTGTGTCATAGCCGTTCCGTACAGGTTGGTGCAATCGAGGTACAGTAAATAGTTGTGCGGCTTGCTTGCGTCATAATCGGGAATGTAAGGGTTGTTGGCCTTGGCGTACCGATTAGAAATTGCCGCTAAACCGCCCCGGATCCCGCTCTCTATGTACAGGTGTTGGTCAAGGTCAGTCAGTAACTCTAACCGCACACCGGTCATTTTCAACATTGCGTTCCATGCTAGTCCGGCAGCAGTTTTCGGCAGGAAGTTTTACCTTTTGTACACCATGAGGCGAACAGTAAACGCGATGTTCTTCAAGCCGCTTTCGCGCCGCGTTGGTATCCTTATTGTCCGCAAATCTATGCAAGCAGTAGTCACAGTAAACCGAAGAACGCGCATGTCTCGTCAAAGACGCAAGTACTCGAGATAGGTTTCGTATTAAGCAATAGTGTGTAGTGGTTAGACCAAACAAAAACGGAAGGTTAATATGGTATTTCCTCCCACGATATTCTGTAATACGTAACGGATATACCTCATTTTCATACCCGAATACGTTAACGGATATATCTTCATTCAATTTTTTGAACCGCTTTATCTTATTTATTTCAACAGGCTACGAAATCCCGTCCATGTTTAAATCGTTTTGTAAGGTCGATAGTATTTAACTAAATGCGGGTTATGCAGCACGATTGGGTGTATAGCAGCCAGCACAGACAATAAAAAACACTTTTCGTCTTTCTTATTTTGTACGTTTACAATTCCCTTAGTCTTGCGTAACCGTGGAGGAGTCAAGAGATAACTTGACCCCACTAGCGGACTGTATTTGGTTATATTGATCTCAAGAGTTTCTATACCGTTTTCAACCCATCCGCTTCCGTCACGTATGAATGTTTCCGCACTCTCGATTATTTTTTCACAACTCGTCGAATACTGTTCATCGATATCATCATAAAGTGATTTCAATTGTGTACGGGATCGAAAGATAGCCGTGCATGTAATACTTTCAGATTCGATAAGCTTTTTAAATGAAACACGTGCTGCCAAGTACCATTTTACATAATTATTCATAAGAGAAGCTTCAGTACATATTCTGTTAATAATTATATCTTTATAATCTGATAATATCGTGTGTATGTTTATTGTATTTTGTGAAAAAGTAAATTTAATGGTGATTACATTACCACGAATTGCGCGCTGTTCACTGCTAGCTGAGATATCCATTGTAGTAGATGTAGGCTTCAATCGTAGACTGTGAGATGGAACTGCTCGTGTGACGATTTAAATTGTGACATTTACAGAATAAAAAAAAAATTTTTAATTAATTAAGGTTGCGTACAATTAACCATTTAAATCTCACAATAATAATAATAAAAACATGTAGGTACTAAGTGTGAATGGAAGAAGTAATTAATAAGGGCAAAGTACCCATAAAGAAAAGGCATATTGTAAATAATTATTATGTTCGTATTTAACCCTTTGCTTGCTATCAAGCGCCTACCTGTTGATACCGGACTCGACATGTTTTCCGAGTCTACTGTAATTAAAAATAATAGAGTAAACTAATGTTAATAATTAAAGTATCTGTAGACACAGGTAGTAAATAAAACAATTAATTTAAATGATGTATTTTTATCTAGCGATAGTCTGTATAAATAAAAAAGTTTATTTAAAGAGAAACAGGAACTATATATGCTCGCGGAACAAACACCCCACTCTCTCTTGTCATGTACAAGGGTAGCGGACGAAAAATCGCTCTCTTGCGATGACGACGCCCAGCTGTGCAGACGCACGAGCAAAATGCTCTGTTCAAAAGTTATACAATTTGTTGTTAGTGTGGATTAATTAATTATTATTTTGTATTTTACTAACCGTTACAAAAAGTGTAACATGTAACGTTAACAAAAAGAAAATTCCAAAAACTTTGTAACAAGAAGAAAGATGTAACTACAAACGACGAGTGTCAATAAAGAAAAAACGATGACTGCAATCTTCACCGATGGACGAATCTTTTCAACCTCTGACCTGTGGTCATGGACCATCTAAATGAGAACTCTAGGATACCCTACCGATGATGCAGTTCGAGACATCTGAGAATCAACGAGTATCTGTGTAGAAGACTCTACCTATCCTGCAGACGTATTAAGCCATGAACAACAGAGACCAGACCAAGACGAGGACGACGTTTTAGGACTCCCAAGACGGAACCACATGGAGGCGATTACTACATCCAAAAAATAGAGGTGACTCGATAGCACGTCTATCGAGGAATAATGATAATATTTTTTGTAACACAATACTCTATTTAAGAGACTTACAGAGACGATTGATTTTATAAGAATATAAAAACTTAAATTTGAGAATTTAATTGTAACTATTCAATATCATTCAATTGTAACAGTTTAGATATTAACGTAACGTAGTGTTATTAATACCATTCTTCTAATGGAATATATATGAAGCAAAAAGGTAAAAGTCTTGCAAGATAAAATTTTGAATTAAATATAATTAAAAGATTAGAGACTAAATACCAATGGTTACCCGGATCCGGGGGTATAGCTAGATAAATTTGTTGTGATCCCATATTCTAAATAAAGCATTTCACTTAATTTTACTAATTTAATTAATAACGTCATGGGATCTGTTCTTTGGAGTAAATGTTATATTTCAAATGTTTAATAAAGTAAGTCTTCTTGTTACACACATATACTGAGTATATAAATCAACAGTTTCACCTTCCCTGATTCCTTGTATGTCTTACTGTGTGTTGTTCTGATTTAAATTTCAGCTCGTCTCGAATAAGGCAGCCTGAAATAATTGGCAGAACCAATTATTTTGGGTTCCCTCCGTTATAACTCTAAAGAAGAGGTTATAAGATGCGCGACTCTGCTAATTTGTTTAAATTTTGCTACTAATAAAAAAAAAAAAATGTTGTGACTTGTGTTGCTAAACAGTAATTGTGTCCCTATTCAGAAGCTGTTGATTTATTTACTCGTGTATTTTAATATGTGTCAGAAATTTAAATAAGGTAAAAATAATAAGTAATATTATAGTAATATAGTATAGATAATTTTATTAGTAAATATGATATGTGTAAAGTAAGAGTAACATATAATCCAATGTAAACAAACCATGTAGGTACTTGTTAAAAGTCCCATTCATAAACAACCCCCATTCACGACAATCTCGGACATGTAAATTTCCTGTTGGCGATTGTTTAATATTATCGTAGTCGGTCTCCCCAGTTAGAGTGAGAACAATCGGTCACCCTTCTTGTGTGGTGTATTGTTATTTGAAGCGTGTGTGTTCATGTGTTGATAACCGAAGGGGGAATCTTTTGCCGTAAGCATCTGTAAACATGTGTGAGATTTCTCTCTCTCTCTTTCTATGTAAAATGACAACCTTTGTCATCTCATTTTAATTGTTTATTAATAAACGTGTAAGAATACGATTTATTCATATTGTTATGTTTGTGTAAAATGAGATAGCGTTGTATAGTAGTAAATACTAATCGTAGAATAATTAGTTCTTGCCACTTTACGAAAATGGCTGAATTTAATCCTGATTTATTAGTAAAAGATGAGCTATGCTACGAAGCACTTTTACGAGGTCTAAAACACGTGAATGTAACCGTGTCTGAATTACGAAAATCATTACGCCAAACCGGATCAGAGACAACCTCGCAGTTAGATAAGGGATCAGAGACAACCTCGCAGTTAGATAAATTGCGTGAACTCGACTATGACGGCGAACGAGAAACCTGTTATGCGAAATATCGGGAACTGATAGTATTATCTCAGAACCTTAAGGACAAGAAATCACCCACGGAACTTTTGCGCGTTACGCAACGTATAGAACATTTAACCCGCCGATTAAATAATTTATTAAGCTGGCCCGACGTCACCGTCGTCCCCGCCGATGTGCAGAAATTTGCAGACGAGGAATTACGCCAATTACCTATAATTATTAACGACTTACGTCGAAAGTCAGATGAATCGAGAATGGAGGAAATTGAGCAATACTTACAAAAATTATATATCTCCCCTGTTCAATCCCCTAATGTAGAAGAACCCCCACCACCTAAAGTTCAGCGTACTCGTACTAGTCAAAATGCGACCACTAATTCTTCGAAGGAAATACAAAACGTAAATTTGAATGTTGAACTCTACGGAAAGATTTCCCACCCAGTAGAGAAAATAATTAATGAGATTCCTTACACCGATGGGTTAAGTATAACGATACTGTTAACTTTGATAAAATACCTGCTGCAAATAAAAGATTTACACCAATTAAACGATCGGCAAATACTGCAAGTAATATTACCCAAATGTAAACCACCATTACGAGATCGTGTACTAGAAACATTAAACTCAAGTCTTTCAGTAGAAGATCTTCATACGAATATAATCAAATATTTTATCCCCACTGGAATTTATGAGGATATCAAAAGAAGTACTGTACTTAGAGTACAAGGAGCTCGCGAAAGACTGGCCCACTATATTGCGGATATCCGAGAATCTTCACGTATACTACAAGTCGACTGGACTGAAAAACAATTGGTCGATACGATCGTAGTAGGCTTGTCTCCTGATGAACGCTCCCGTTTAGCACTAATAAGTAGACCCCTTACGTTCGCGGACTTTGAACAATGTAGTATTCATTCTTCCAATGTTTGGTACGCAGATCAGCACAGACATGCATCGATATCCACTACACAAAATAGAAAAGAAATGCATGCCTTAGTATCTGACGCAAGAAGTATACAAGAAAGAAGACCACTTCGAAGATCAACCAATGGCCATGGTAAGTCCCAGGAGCCTCAACCACTCCAGGAAACCAGTAAGACACAACGTAAAGAATATGTGTGTTATAACTGCGGAAAATCTGGACATCTCAGTAGATACTGTAAACAAAAAAGGTATAATCAAAAACTCATTATCCAAAAAACATGTAAGGCAGGGAGATCCAAAACCCTGTGTGTTCCGCAGCATCGTAAAAAAAGGTAAACCCCTGAGAGTCAACATAATAAAACAAAATAATAATAATAACAAAAGAAAACTAGACCCCTATGTAAAAAAATTTATAGATAAATGTAACGCTATTAATAAGTGTAATTTCAGTAAGTGTCAATTACCTTATGTACAAGTTGACCTTGGTGTAGCATCCACCCTTGGTTTAATTGATTCCGGATCAACGCGAAGTTTAATTAGTCATGACCTCGCCAATAAGTTATTTAAACATAATTTAGTCAAACGCAGTCAATCTGTAAACATTAAATGCTCAACCGCTAACAAACAAAACTTAATAATAAAACTTATCATCACGTGTAAAGTTAAAATAAAACATTTGACGTGGTATTTTCCGATGTTAGTAAGCGACGAATTAGGACCCGAGTTAATATTGGGAGCCGATTTTATCAGTAAAACAGGAATAATTCTAAATATTCATGATAAGAAATTTTACTTTGGATTCGATCGTTCACGGAAATATAACTTAGAGGATAATTCAAATAACAGAGAAAGTACTAGCACTACTTCTTCTCATCTAAAGCATCACGAATGTGAATTAGGTCATCTGGAAAGTAAAGATAGACGTAACATACAAAAGTTAATAAATCAATTCTCCAATGTGCTCACCCCAAAGTTAGGACTGACGGATCTGATAGAGTATAAGATAAATTTGAGCGATAATAAAGTAATACGTTTAGCCCCATACAAGTTATCACCGCCAAAAATGGAAGTAATGAGGAACCAAATTAATAAACTATTAGAACAAGGAGTCATCGAACCCTCTACTTCATCTTATTCATCCCCTGCGTTTTTAGTACCCAAAAGCAACGATAAACATAGATTAGTTGTAGACTATAGACAACTAAATAAACGAATAGAATTTGAATCCATTCCACTTCCCGACATCCACAGTGCTTTTCATTATTTTACGAAAGCAAAAATTTTTACCATTATGGATTTGAATCAGGCTTTTCATCAGATACCACTTTCAGAAGAATCGAAACGTCTCACCGCTTTTGCCGTGCCTTTCAACCTATACCAATTTACTAGGGTACCTTTTGGTATTTCCCAAGGTAGTTCTGTATGTAGCAGATTGTTAGAAAAATTATTTCACGACATAAAGTTTAAATATGTGTACCACTACCTAGACGATATTGTTATTTACAGCGAGTCAATGGAACAACATCTTGCACATATACGTGAAGTATTATCACGATTAGAGAAAGCTGGATTAACTGTAAACCCCAGTAAAGTAAATTTTGCTGTGACACAATTCTCCTTTTTAGGTCACATCGTAAAAGCCAACGGAAAGGTAAGCATAGACCCAGAGCGAACCCGTGCTATCAGAGAATTTTTACCACCGCGGGATGCGAAAGGAATTGCTCGATTTTTAGGAATGATAAATTATTTCCACAAGTATATCCCACATCTAGCCGAAATCGCAGCACCACTAAATACTTTAAGAAAGAAGGGAGTAAAATTTGAGTGGAATGAGCAACGCCAAACCGCATTTGAGAAATTAAAGGAAAGCATCATATCACCCCCCGTACTACAATTAGCCGATTTTAGTAAACCGTTTGTTGTGCAAACCGACAGTTCAAGTGTAGCCCTAGGTGCAGTAATTTATCAGGAAGTAGATAACTCTCGATTACCAATTAGTTACGCTTCACGCACCCTGACGGACCAAGAAAAGAAATACTCCGCATACGAATTAGAATGCTTAACTATCGTTTTTGCGTTTGAGAAGTTCAAACCATTTTTAGAACATAAAGAGTTTTTGCTAGAAACAGATAATCAAGCTTTATCCTGGCTACTAAACCACCCAAAACAATTAGGTCGAATCGGAAGATGGGTATTGAGATTAAATTGTTTTAAATTCAAAGTACAACATATTAGAGGCACCCAAAACGTAGTTGCCGATACCCTGTCACGTATGTTCCAGCCTAGTAGTAATAATTACGAAAACAAGAGTAGAGAGACACCTATTATTAATGCGTTAATTACCGAATTTCCTCTTGCATTTACGGATTTAGCCCGTTACCAACAACAAGACCCACGTTTGAGTCCGATCGTCAAACAACTTGAAAAAGGAAACAAGTCTGAAAAATACCTATTAAATAAGAAAGTATTATGTTGTAGAATAGCTAACGGAAAATATTTGCGTATCATCGCCCCGGATATTATTAAACCTATGCTAATGGAATATTATCACTCTTCCACCATTGGAGCACATATGGGAATAAATAAAACCATACATCGGATTCGGAGAGAATATCACTGGGAAAATATGAACAGTGAGATAGCTAACTTTGTGAAAAGGTGTAAGTTGTGTGCACTCAGCAAACCAGCGAGAAACAGCCAAATAAGTCAGTTAATATCTGAGATTCCTGCCACCCCATTTTCCAAAATTTATTTAGACTTTTCTGGACCCTACCCACGTTCCAAGTCAGGAAATACTGTTACTAATTTGCGTAGATTCGTTTAGTAAGTTCGTCTGGATGTACCCCATGCGGCGAGCTTTAGCTACGACAACAGTAAGCATTTTATAGAATAGATTATTCAAAGATTTCGGTATTCCAGTCCATCTAGTGTCGGATAACGGACCACTGTTTAAGTCCAAGGAATTCAGGAACATGTGTTTCAAACTAGGTATAAACCACATTACCACTACCGAGTATCGTCCGCAAGGTAATATAGCTGAGAGGTATTTGCGAAACCTAAAATCTGCTTTAATTGCCTACCATGCTAACGACCATACTTCGTGGGACCAGAACCTATCCTGGATACAATTCGCCTTTAATTCGGCATATCATGAAGGACATAAGTCAACCCCATTCGAACTATTGTTCAAGTATAAACCTAACCACCCATTATCCACAAAGTGGAAAATACATGAATTGTTACCCCTTGAAATTAGGGATAAAAATATTAGAAAGATATGGAACGAAGCGCGCGCTAATTTACGAACAAACTTAGCGAAGTCAAGGAAATATTACGAGCAAAAGAATAAGAATAATAAAGTAAAATATCAAATCGGAGACTTAGGTATGTATAACACGCACCCAACGAGTAGTGCAGTCGATAAGACAACTTCCAAGCTATCTTACAGATGGTGCGGTCCTTATCAAATTCACAAATACTTAACTCCGGTAACTGTGACCCTGTACGAACCCTCTACTCAAAAATATGTGCGAACGACACATATTTCACAGATAAAACGTTATCTTGAAGAAGAAAATAGTAGAGTGCCAGCTAATTAAATAAGTAAATGTGAAAACAATGTTTAGTACTCAACCGCAAAAGTACTTGAGTAACCTTTGGCTACCTTGTCGTATAAGTAGGTACGAGGCCTGATCAACCTTGAATCCTCTTCATCGAAAGTAGAGCAAAGCAAGAAGTCAGCTGACATCCAATAAAAGTAATGGAGTAATTAAAGAGTAAATTCTATAACGAAGAAAAACTCTCTCGAAAGAAAAAGGAAAAATCCGGTAGTAGTAATAAGTAGTAGAGTTAAGGAAATTTAGAATGTTGAAAATACTTTATAATGTAAATTTTATGTAGTAATAGAATTAGCGTGTAAAACATGAAGTATATGTATAGATGGTAAGAAACAGCCAGTCAAGAATGACTTATGCTGCTAGTAATTATATACAGCCAGAAACGGGTGAGAGAAATTTCACACGGAACTCCCCAAGCATACTCTCGGTACATAGCTGACCAAAATTTTAGGAGTCTGTGTTGGTAAGGAGGCGGAGTATGTGACGATTTAAATTGTGACATTTACAGAATAAAAAAAAAATTTTTTAATTAATTAAGTTTGCGTACAATTAACCATTTAAATCTCACAATAATAATAATAAAAACATGTAGGTACTAAGTGTGAATGGAAGAAGTAATTAATAAGGGCAAAGTACCCATAAAGAAAAGGCATATTGTAAATAGTTATTATGTTCGTATTTAACCCTTTGCTTGCTATCAAGCGCCTACCTGTTGATACCGGACTCGACATGTTTTCCGAGTCTACTGTAATTAAAAATAATAGAGTAAACTAATGTTAATAATTAAAGTATCTGTAGACACAGGTAGTAAATAAAACAATTAATTTAAATGATGTATTTTTATCTAGCGATAGTCTGTATAAATAAAAAAGTTTATTTAAAGAGAAACAGGAACTATATATGCTCGCGGAACAAACACCCCACTCTCTCTTGTCATGTACAAGGGTAGCGGACGAAAAATCGCTCTCTTGCGATGACGACGCCCAGCTGTGCAGACGCACGAGCAAAATGCTCTGTTCAAAAGTTATACAATTTGTTGTTAGTGTGGATTAATTAATTATTATTTTGTATTTTACTAACCGTTACAAAAAGTGTAACATGTAACGTTAACAAAAAGAAAATTCCAAAAACTTTGTAACAAGAAGAAAGATGTAACTACAAACGACGAGTGTCAATAAAGAAAAAACGATGACTGCAATCTTCACCGATGGACGAATCTTTTCAACCTCTGACCTGTGGTCATGGACCATCTAAATGAGAACTCTAGGATACCCTACCGATGATGCAGTTCGAGACATCTGAGAATCAACGAGTATCTGTGTAGAAGACTCTACCTATCCTGCAGACGTATTAAGCCATGAACAACAGAGACCAGACCAAGACGAGGACGACGTTTTAGGACTCCCAAGACGGAACCACATGGAGGCGATTACTACATCCAAAAAATAGAGGTGACTCGATAGCACGTCTATCGAGGAATAATGATAATATTTTTTGTAACACAATACTCTATTTAAGAGACTTACAGAGACGATTGATTTTATAAGAATATAAAAACTTAAATTTGAGAATTTAATTGTAACTATTCAATATCATTCAATTGTAACAGTTTAGATATTAACGTAACGTAGTGTTATTAATACCATTCTTCTAATGGAATATATATGAAGCAAAAAGGTAAAAGTCTTGCAAGATAAAATTTTGAATTAAATATAATTAAAAGATTAGAGACTAAATACCAATGGTTACCCGGATCCGGGGGTATAGCTAGATAAATTTGTTGTGATCCCATATTCTAAATAAAGCATTTCACTTAATTTTACTAATTTAATTAATAACGTCATGGGATCTGTTCTTTGGAGTAAATGTTATATTTCAAATGTTTAATAAAGTAAGTCTTCTTGTTACACACATATACTGAGTATATAAATCAACAGTTTCACCTTCCCTGATTCCTTGTATGTCTTACTGTGTGTTGTTCTGATTTAAATTTCAGCTCGTCTCGAATAAGGCAGCCTGAAATAATTGGCAGAACCAATTATTTTGGGTTCCCTCCGTTATAACTCTAAAGAAGAGGTTATACTCGCCGGACCAATATATATATCCAACCTCCTGAGCCCGACACCGCACGGCTGACAAAGGATGCAGTGCACGATCCGTCGCTACTTGTGAAGTAGACGGTGCGGGGCGAAAGGTAAACTGGTTGTTGTATTCGTGAGCGAGAGGTAGGCGAGACGAAAGTTAAACTAGTCGTTGCATTGGCGGGTTCAAGGTGAAGTAGGTGGTGTTGGACGAGAGGTAGGTGATGCGGGGTGGGGTTTATCAACAACGTAGAGGTGTCTCCATGTTGTCGGCGGTTGTGGGTGAGGGGTGGGCTCAAGGTCGGTGCGGAGCGAGAGGTATGTGCGGCGGGGTGCAGAGCGACAGGTTTAGGTGGTGCGGGGTGGGGTGTCTCAACAACGTTGTCGCTGGTGATGGGTGCGGGGAAGGGGGCTAGGTTGTCGCGTTCATAGCCGGTGACCGTGACCGACGGGCTCAAGGTAAACCTGTCGTTGCATTCGTAGGCGTTGCGGGATGCGGCGCGATAAGTAGGCGATGGTGGGGTAGGTGCGGCGGCGTGCAGAGCGACAGGTTTAGGTGGTGCGGGGTGGGGTGTGTCAGCAACGTTGTCGCTGGTGATGGGTGCGGGGAAGGGGGGCTAGGTTGTCGCGTTCATAGCCGGTGACCGTGACCGACGGGCTCAAGGTAAACCTGTCGTTGCATTCGTAGGCGTTGCGGGGTGCGATGCGATAGGTAGGCGATGGTGGGATAAACCGAACGTAACAATCGCTGGTTCAAGGTGAGGTAGACGGTGCGGAGCGAGTGGTAAACTGATCTTTGTCTTTGCGAGCTCGCGGTGAAGTAGGTGGTGCGGGCTTGCTGAAACAGAACACAGGTGTGGGTTAGAGAGGGGGGATGGTAACGCCGGTGTTCACGACGGCCTTGAATCTATGTCCGACCGTGACCGAAGGAGATGACGCTTTAGAAGAAAGGAACCTAGTCCTAGTCGTCTGGGGGAAACAGAATAAATACAGCAATATTTTCTAATACCACCATCAGTCGACGTTGAAAATGGAGTCAATCGTATGTAACGCGAAGACCATGCCTACTTTTCTGCCATGCCGCGATCTGCAGAATCTACAGATCAACTGTAAATATCATGTACTTGCGATGAAATTGGTAAATACTAAATTTGGGAATGGTGTTGTGGTAGATCTGGAGGAAAGTGGAGCTTGCCCGCAAACGCAGGACAACAAGTTCCACGTTTTTCTGCCCAAGCGTTGGAGCGAGGCCTTCACTGTGGACCAGATGAAGACAGTCAAACCTTGCGTTCTCTCGTTGGTTGTAACTTCGCACACAACACTTGCTAACGAGAAGGTTAGCGTACAACTTGATATCGACTATGTAAGTACATAATGATTCGTCTTTTATCTTAAGTAATTACATAACTATAGTTATTTTCCAACAAATTAACATAAAAAGAGATGGAAGAGAGAGAGAGAAGTTCATAGTATGGCTGATGCGGTTTTTTAATATTACCTACGTCTTATACTGACAGAGTTTGGGGTTACCAACCCTATGAGTGAATACCAAAACTGGGTTCCATTGAATCGTTTTCTAAGAAAAGTTAATAGCCGTTTAGAAGGGATGTATGTAAAAGTTTTACTCAATTATATATATATATATATATATATATATACATAAGTTTATATAAGTTAATAATATAATTGTTTCCTTTTTATTTTTCAGACCAATGAGTTCGCTCAAGAAAACTCTGGAAAAAGTAAAAAAACTAGAGTGTAATCCACACACACACACACACACACACACACACACACACACACACACACACACACACACACACACACACACACACACACACTAACACGCGCGCGCGCGCGCGCTTAGATTATAATAAATGCATGACTGATGTTTCACATATTTTTATGTATATGTATGTGTAGAGAGCTTATGTTGTGATTAATTATTGTATTATTGTAATCTGGAATGATTCATATATTGTTTATTTTTTATTTTTTTAAGACTAAAAAGATCACGCAATATGTAGGACACAATGTTACTTTAAAAATTATTAAAAGAGAAATAGAACATAAAAACAACAGGTTATATTGTAAGTGTGATTTCATTAAATTACACAGATATATAAAAGCAGAACATTTTGTTAAACCGCTACATGGAAACACACAATATCGTGAACAGATATCTACAAAAAACCTAACAGAACAGAAAAGCGATTTGAATAAATTCTTTAAAAAACAATTTTACACGTTTTTCCCACAAACATCCTATTGCAAGTATCATAACATACAGTACACCCACAAAGACGATGAAGTACATGCAAAAACAAAATGGCTTGAACAGATATATCATATGAAGTATAGATTTTCTGACAATATATACTGTACATAACTGAGAAAATATTTGTGGTCTGTAGTAGAACGTGTTTTGCCAGGTAATGCATAGTAATTCTTTTGTTGTAATTAGCAGTTGCCTTATGCATATGGATGTGTGGGTGTGTAAAGAGCGAGCTTAGAGCTAGTTGTTAACTGCTATTATTTTGCATAATTATGTAACACTTGATATCTTAAACGAATATCAACATAAGACATGTCAGAAAAGAAAAGTGATTTTAAAAAATCCTTAATACAGTTTTACATAACATTGTATCACGTATGTAACATGGAATACAACCACAACGATGAAGTACAAAATGGTTTGAACATATATACTAACACTATATACTGATCATATTTGTGGTCTGTAGTAGTGATAATGCATAGTAATTGTCTTGTTGTAATTTACAATTCTCTTATGGATGTAAAGAGAGAGAGAGAATGGATGTAAAGAGAGAGAGAGAGAGAGAAAGAGAGAAAGATTATTTTGTATACATATTTGTGGTCTGTAGTAGTGGTAATGTATAGTAATTGTCTTGTTGTAATTTACAATTCTCTTATGGATGTAAAGAGAGAGAGAGAAAAAGATTATTTTGTATAATTATGTAACACTTAATATTCTAAACAGATATCTACAGAAGACGTGACAGAAAATTATTTTTAATAACTCCTTTTCAAAAAATGTATGACATTGTATCATGTGTGTAACATACATAGACCTGAACAGAATTGTCTTGTTGTAATTTACAATTATTTTATGAATGTAAAGAGAGAGAGAGATAGAGAGAGAGAGAGAGAGAGAGAGAGAGAGAGAGAGAGAGAGAGAGAGAGAGAGAGATTATTTTGTATAATTATGTAACACTTAATATTCTAAACAGATATCTATAGAAGACGTGTCAGAAAGAGAAAATGATTTTTAATAAATCGTTTTCAAAAAATGTATAACATTGTATCATGTATGTAACATACATAGGGCTGAACAGATTTACTGGCAATATATACTGTACACAATTGTAAAAAATATTTGTATGGTAATGTTCAGTAATTACCAATTGTATTATGCATGTAGATGTGCGTGTGTAGTCTATAAAGATTGAGCTTAATTTTGTACAATTATGTAATACATAATATTCTAAACAGATATCTACAGAAGGCGTGACAGAAAGAGAACGTGATTTTTTAATAAATCCTTTTTAAAAAATGCATAACATTGTATCATGTACGTAACATACACAGGCTAAAACAGATTTACTAACAATATATACTGTACACAATTGTAAAATATATTTTTGTGGTAATGTATAGTAATTACCAATTGTCTTATGTGTAAAAATCTTTCAATTTTATTAAAAAAAATATATGAAATATATATCGCATTTGTTATTATACCCTTTATACAAATACAATAATGTAATTCCTATCGTACGCTTTCAACACATACAACATACATTGTTACACATAAAACAATTCTATGAACCAAGACCATAATATAATTCCTATCGTGCGCTTTCAGTACATACATTGTTACACAATAATAAAAAATAATTTACTTACTATAATTTCAACCAAACCCTTTTTTTTTATAAACGGCACCCTTCACTACAAACATATACAACGATTATAAGTATACACAAAAAACAAATACACTTTGTAGAATAATTATTATGCGCTCCATCAATACGCGACGTAACAGTGAAATGTGACTCGTCACAGACCTCATGCGTTTCGTTACAAAAAACCTGTTTTTAGCGCCGTACGACACACAGACACACACACACACCGCATGTCGTATAGACCTCAGCTCAGCTGGCTTCAAAAAACCAGTTTTCAGAGTGTGTGCATACCGATGAGATTGGAACAAATATATTCATACACTTAAAATATTTCAGTGAGAAGTGTCCACATACAATCAAATTCTGTAATATAATAACATCCTCAGACAAACATATATAATGCAATATATACGCTGGACTCTACTGCTACAAAACGCACAAATTGAGGTCCCGTGAATGCTCGTCGCGCAGTATTTGCATTTAAAAGCCGTTCCTTCTGTTTTCTCCATCGTCGAATACAGGATTCGTCAATATCGAATTTTCTTGCGGCTACGCGATTGCATGTTTTTTCTGCATGTTGTATTACAATTAATTTATAATTCGCATCGTACGTATTACGTTTATTTTTTGGAATTTGATTTGACTGCATACCTTTAGTCTCCACAATATCACTCATACCGCAAACGCACTACAAAAACGCCGAATGAGAACAAAGTACAGATAAGCGATGTTGTCGCTGTTACACCAGGTATAACTTTGAATTTCGTTAGCGCGCGAATACAAGCCGCAGGCCAAATTAGCGACCATGTTTTTAGGAGAAAAAGTGCGGCCTGTATTCGGAACAATACGATAATTTCACCAAAAGGTTTCAGAGTAATGAATATTACAGTTGGATGGAATGCGCTTCAATTTGTCCACTCAGCCGACTGAATCTATCATGTTTTGAGAATGCAGTGGCTGCTTCGTTAACAACATTATTCAACCTTTCAGATATACTGCGCCTTGTATACGAGGAAATCCACTTGTTACATAAATACAATTTAACTATCCACTTACCTTGATTTGTAGACTTTCTCGTTTCATACACTATTGGTGTACAAAAACTGTCAACACTAACAATGATTTAATCTAATAACGATACTTTCACAACACATACCGGTAACAAAAGAATAAAGGAAACTGAACAAAACCGACGCGACACACAGCAAGTACGAATTACGATATTTTTAGGGAATTCCTCGAGTCGAGTGCTGCTCTCTTTGTTTTGAGTGCGCACGCAGTGCAGTGTACACGGAGAGAAAGTTGGTGCTGTAGCAGGTCGACATCTAACGTCCTTCTTTGGAACTATGTTGGTTCAACAATTCTCTCCGTGTAGCAAGGTGTCCGCCCAAGGTTACTCTACTACATCAGCACGTTAGTTGTCTAGCTGCTACAGCACCAAATTTTTCTCTGTGTAGCCAACATACTCTAGGTAAAGGTAAACGTAAATGTGAACGCACATCTGTCCGTGCTGCACCGTCCGAATTTTCGAAATTCATATGAAAAACTTCGCAATATGTACAAGCACGCGCACGGTTTTTTCATATTTTTTTGAAGTTTTTGTAAATTTTTAATTTTTTAAATCGCGGGTGACACCCGGGGCGGACCGCCCCCCTAGCTACGCCTCTGTGTACAAGATATATAATATATACCAAGTCCTTAAGTAAAAATTAAAAATGTCTATGGTTCTTACGTGCTGTACACAAGAAACAGTAACGAAATGAACAACTAGTTGAGTTATGATGTTTCCAGTCACATTGTCGTAACTCGTTATATAATGCATTAATGCTAAAAGAGTACATCATATAATACACTCCCCAAAAAATTTATTTTTGGAAATACATGTTTTTCTGTATGAAGGTATTCAATTCTGTGGTATTTGCAAAGAGATATTTGTTTTGTCATCGGAACTAATGTGTTGAAGTTATTTTTAAACATCATCAAATGTACGACTTCTTTTTTCTAGTTGTACAACACATTTCCATTTTTTAAGTCTAGTGTATCGACGTAATGGTTCATTAAACCTTTCTTTTTTAATAGTACTATGAAATTTTATGTACTCGAACTGACAAAATAGTCTATTAAGCACGCCAACTTCTCGTTTAACAAGTTTCAATGTTATATTTCTTTTATCATATCCTGATATCTTTTTTTATTCTGAAAAAATAAAAAAAAAGTTATTAGCTTGCGAAATAAAACTATTTTTGTATGAACTTTTATGATATATTCTTTCACTACCCTCCTCCAAACAACAGTCAAATTATTTTTCACTTGCACAAAAAGCCTTTGTACATCTACTTTCGTTACGTCAATGACAAACAAATAATTCATAACAGTACATGTTTTACAGACACTTACATACATACATATATTATATTCATGTTAGCTAGTCCTTATGTTTAAACTCTGTTTCATATAGGGCTAATATTCTTTGTAACTGCTTTTGCCGCGTTACAAATCCAGGGAACCCCTCGTAATTAAACTCCGTTAATTAGATGGGCTGCCTACGTTGTAACAGAATTGATCACAAATAATTAATGTAACAAATTACTCACTAACTGTGTAAGGAAACAATGGCAAGGTATACAATTGATTTAAGCACTCATCATATGTGTGTAACAAGAAGACTTCTCTTTATTTAACATTTAAAAAAACATCTACTGACAGATCCCATGACATTACTAATTCAATTATTAAGTTATTTGAAAGGTTTCTTTAAACTTTGAGATCAACTTGATTTTATATATCTACACCACGGATCCGGGTAAACTTTCTGTATGTCTGCAATTAAACTTTTAATTGTACTCATTTCATGGTATTAGCTTGCAAGACTTTCTTTTATTCAACCATTTGAAGAATGGTATTATTGCTTGAATTATAATGCTCTACATTAGCATATAAACTGTTACAACGTATGAAGTTAGGATAGATACATGAAATTTTTATATTTAATTTATAAGTCTTTACAAAGTTAATAGTTTCTGAAAAGTCTCTTTCAAGATGTGTTGTGTAACAAATATTAGTAACCCTCGATAGACAGGCTATCGAGTCACCTTTTAATTGGTATGCAGAAGACTCGTCCTTGGGTATCAGTCTTGGGAAACAGGAACAGCTACGTCGTCATCTCGGTCTGGCCTTCCTCTGTAAAGGGCTCCAAAGGTTCGCAGGTTGAACAATATGTCGTGTAGATATCTACGATGATCTTGTAGATTCTCGGATGTCCCGATCTGCATCTTCTGTCACGTGCAGTAGAATTCGTGGCTTCTGATGGTTCACATGTCCGGGTATGACTTTGGAATTGTTGTTATTTGTTCAAGCACGATGTCATCTTGTGTTACACTCTTTGTTACGTTTCGATACTTTTTGTTTTACATTACTATATTAATTAACACATCCAGATATTTTAAACAACTACATCTGGTACACCATCTTAAGGTGAAGCAAAATATCGTTAACATATTTTAAGCGCACAGCTCCTACGTCTATACTGTACGAAGTCACCATTGCAAGAGAGAGAAATTCCGCTCCCTTCGCCTGGTACTGGGCAAAAGTTAGTGGGACAATTTCCGCGCGAGAATATAGTTCCTAACTATATTTAAGTTAACATTTTTTATTTATACAAACTATCCCTAAACAAATATACATAATTTAAATCAGTGGTTTTAGCGACTATTTATGTCTTCAGATTTTTAATTATTATTAACATTAATCTTTTTATCTTATTCTAACTTACACAAGACTCTGAAAGCATGTCGAGTCTGGAATCAACAGGACAGCGCCTGCTTACAAGCAAAGGGTTAAATACTATATTAATAACTCTTTACAATTTATCTTTTTATTAGAGTATCTTATAACTAATTAACTACTGCTTCCTCTCATACTGAGTACATACAGGTATTTTATATTAATACAGTGAGATTTAAATGGCTTAAGAGCTCGCAACCTTAATTTTTTTTTAATTTTTATTTTCTTGATTATTGGTACAATTTAAATCGTCACAGACTCCACCGCTTAAATTGCACGCTACGGTTAAGCCTTTTTGAGTCTAACTCACTATTGGGGACTGGGAGTTTGAATGGGTTTAGTGTGTGTAATTTCTTTCACATAGTTGTTGTACACTTTACAACGTTGTCCACATAGTTATTACCTATAGTTACAACACAGTACACTTTATATTCTTATGAACTACCTTTTTTTTTTTACATACTATTTACACTAAATATTTACACAATTAAAACACAAAGCTCTTTCTTATCTCTATCACTTAATTTTACTACCGGTTTTTTGTTTGTCTTACTCTCTCTTCTATAGAGTAACTTTCTAAATCTTTACTATTTAGAATTCTATCTTTTCTTCTGTGAGTCCTATATAACTCATGTAGTTAATGAGTGTTAGTACCCATCTAGTTAATGATTATTCATTAATGCATACTTCGCAGAACTGGAACTCAGGTTGATCAGGCCTCGTTTCCAAACTCTACGTTTTACATTTTTTTTTTTTTACGTGGATTCAGAAATATAATTTTCTTTACTGCCTAGTATTCCTTTTTCTTTTTTGGGTTATACTATACCGTCACTTCTTCTTATATAACTTTAGTTGCGAAATATGCGTTCTCCGCACATATTTCTGAGTTGCAGGTTCGCACAGGGCTACTGTAACTGGAGTTAGGTACTTTTGGATTTGGTAAGGGCCACACCATCTGAATGATAGTTTCGAGGTGGTCTTATCAATCGCACTACTAATGGGGTGAGTCTTGTACATTACTAAGTCACCTACTTGGTACCTGACTGAGTTGCTATGATTACCTTTCTCGTGGTATCTTCTGGATTTTTCCAAGCTTGCTCTCAAGTTAGAGCGGGCTTTGTTCCATATTCGCTTTATCTGCTTATCCGTTATTTGCGACTGGGAGTACGATTAGTGTCAGTGTGTGAAGTTATTTTTTATTATTATTGCACAGTTTTTTTTTTTTTTTGTTTTCTTTAAATGACTTTGTTCATTTAAATGATCGCCTTCGTGAAATTCCCTTTTTCTTACTTCTTAAGTACTAACCTACATTTTAATCTTAATACTAATTTCCAAACCTTAGATTGGAATGATCCCTACTTATCCGTAACTCACAACATCCCGGCCCGACTGACACCAGCTTACTCTAACTAAGGAAGTTAGCTTTCAGCATTTATTAATGATCCTTGGCACCTGTCTGCCCTATCATTACCCTTTCAGTCGGCGCCGTTGTGACCTGTTACGTTACATTTATAATCACTACATGATTATATCTCATAAACTTATTTCTAATGTGATCTAAAGAGGATCCCATACTCCACTTTAGATCACTGGTTTGAGAGAAGCGGAACCTTACGAAGATAATTCTCTTTTATCTCTTTTAACAATACTTAAACAAACTATGCGGGAGGGGAGACACTTTACAATGCATTGTCATACTCACTAGGGGTGGTTTTCCATTGTTCAGGCTAGCACCGGTTTATCACCATTGGAAGGGTGCGTTCGGGGTTGCTTAGTACAATTCCTACAATACTGAACACGCTTTTATTTTCTCTAACTGGCCACCACTGGGAGTGTTTACAATATGCAACTGAACTTTTATTATTATTTTCTTTTTTCCTACTTACTTCTACACTTCACACAATTTTAGTATAACTTAGGATTTGTTTAGCTCTAGTATTTAAATCAATTATTATTATTCCCTTTATTATTTATTAAACTACTTTGGGGATTTAAGAAACGCTCCTAGAACTATCGTCTATTTAATCACCATATTTATTTAGCACACTTTATATTCACAAGTTGGTTCCGTTTTACTAGATGATGTTTAGCTAACATGTCCGCTAATTCTTGGCTGATTAAGCTTCTACTAGATCCCGAATCAATTAAGGCGATGGGGGATGTAACGCCTAAGTCGACTTGTATTAATGGTAGTAGATTATTTTTCCATTTACATCTATTAATCGCATTACACTTTTCACGAAATTCTTGCACATAGGGGTCGATATCTTTCGCACCTTTTTTGTTTTTCACTTGGTTACAGAATAATTCATTCTTATTATTATTGGTTTCTTTTAGTTTACCTAGTTTCGAGTAGCTGCGGAAGACACAGGTTTTCGGGTCTCCCTGCCTTACATGTTTTTTTGAATTGGGGTTATTCCGTTCCAATGGCTTACTTTTGCACTCTCTTCTTATGTGCCCATATTTGCCACAATTATTACAGGTGGGTTTTCTGCGAGGTGGGTACTTGGTTTCCGCTTTATCTGGGTTTACAGTTAACTTACCCGCTTTGCGCACATGGTGAGGTCTACTAGAAACTTGTCTTTCATACGAGGTTGTTACATCAGGCAGTAGTGCTCGCAATTGATGTCTATTAGTTCCAGAGGTTTTCATTGCTTCTCTATTTTGATCTGAGTACCATACATTTGAAGAATGGATACTGCACTGTTCTAGATCAGCAATTGTATTGGGTCTATTCATCAATGATAGTCGAGATCTTTCTTCAGGTGACACTCCTATTAAAATGGTGTCCACCAGTTGTGTTTCATTCCAGCTTACACGTAGTAGTCGAGAGGACTCCCTAATATCGGAGATGTAGTGAGCTAATCTCTCCTGATGTCCTTGTACTCGGAGTACTGTCTTCCTTTTTATTTCCTCATAGATGCCGGTGGGAATAAAGTATTTTATTAAAGAACTATGTAGGTCTTCTACTGGGAATGTAGAGGTTAGGGCTTCTAGGACACGATTTTTTAACGGGGGTTTACACTTTGGTAACAGAACTTGTAAAATTTGCCAGTCATTCAGCTGCTGTAGATCCTTTATCTGAAGAAGATAACTAATAAATGTTAGTAATTTGGAAACATTTAAACCATCTGTATAAGGGATTTCGGTTAAAATCTTCTCCACAGGGTGAGTCATTTTTCCGTATAGATCTGCGTTATAGTTC
Organism: Magicicada septendecula; assembly: GCA_034769895.1. NCBI lineage: Eukaryota > Metazoa > Arthropoda > Insecta > Hemiptera > Cicadidae > Magicicada > Magicicada septendecula. Next base: position 889,456,484 of record CM068367.1, read on the forward strand.
ACGTGGGTAATTCCTCGATGAGGGTGATTAGATTCATTGGGGGTGTTGGTAAATTCATTATTTCCGGGACGAAACTGAGAATGCTCGGGAGGAGGGACATTTACATCTGTATCAGTATTTTGTCTGGGTTCGCTTGCACTTGCGATACGATAGGTGAGTTCCGATCCGAGTTAGGCGGGGGTAAACCAGTGGTGGGGGATTGTACTGGGGAGATGTGTAATTTCATTAATGATTTCTCTATTTCGTCCATCCTGAATGAGTCGGATTTTCGTCTTAAATCGTTGATAATTGAAGGTAAGCGGCGTAGAGCTTCGTCTGCTAGCTTTTGTACATCAACGGGTATTTCAGTGAGATTCGGCCAGATCGACAAATTTTTTATTCGCCTGTTTAAATGCTCTATTCTCTGGGTAGTCCGCAAAATTTTTTGCCGGAGATTTCTCGTCTTGGAGTGTTTGAGACAATAAGTATAGTTCACTATACTTGGCATTACATATTTCTTTCTCGCTTTCATAATCGAGTTGGCTTAGATTGTTTAATTGCACGGGCGCATCAAATCCACATTCGCGAATTGAACTTCGTAATTCCGCGACTGTTACATCAGCATGGGGTAGTCCACGCAAAAGGGCTTCGTAAGACAGCTCGTCTTTTAATAACAAATCCGGGTTAAATTGGGCCATTTTGTTCTAACACATTAGCACGTACTTAAAATTAATACTAGTATATTACACATATATTACATATACATATAATAAATTCATCAGTAATCAATTTACACAAATTAGAAAAGAACAACTTCTCTTCTAAGGGAGAGACAGAAATTACACACACATATCTTTCAAGGTTAAATAGCCGATCAGCTGTTTACTGGAATGTAGGTCAGAGGGTGGCCTACATATTTAGTTAACAAAGGAGGGTTGAGCGTGTGTGACAATGGGGTGTTTGCTTTTACATATTATTGTCTACACAATGCGAGTGAATAACACCAACGACCGGTATAAACACGAGAAAAAGGGAGCGCAATCTTATGCAACACATTTATTATTATTCCGCTTAGACAACACTTTGGCTTCGTTCATTCATAAACTTTTCTCAATTAAATAATTACTTATTTTGTTCACAAGTTTTAAATCACGAAGTTCTACTTAATTACTTTATTATTATTAACAAAGTTATTTTTAATCAAATTTTGTTTATAACACATACTAGTGTATGTAAGCTAGATAGTTGGACATACACTGTGCAGAATGATTCAGGAAACAACAGGTTATAGATTGTCGTAAACAAACCTGTTACAGATTGTTCGGTTGACCAAAATTGTTATGCTTGGTCACAATTCATTTATGCAAGTACTTACATCGAATTATGCAGGTTCCTACTGGCCTATAGAATGCAAAAGCTACATGCATTGTATGACGCTAAGGATATTTTACTTATACATACTACCATCTACGTAACTTAATACATATTACGTTATTTAATAGTGTATTAAATATGTTTTGAACATTACATTTATTAAAGTAACTTTCTGAGTGCATATATCAATATTATATATTTAGTTATTGTTCATACAATTTATCCACGCATATTGAATGCAATTTTGTTTTTGACACTATATACACAATTAAAACTCTTTCCTTTGTTTCCTTTATTTTTTTTGAATGACGCAATTTGTTTGCTTATAACACTTTATAAAATTTAGCATAGCGGCACAATTTTGTGACACTCTGTAAACAATTACCCTTTTATTTTTTTACAAGTAAGCAGAGAGGCGCATTTCTGTAACTGCTTTTGCCGCGTTACAAATCCAGGGAACCCCTCGTAATTAAACTCCGTTAATTAGATGGGCTGCCTACGTTGTAACAGAATTGATCACAAATAATTAATGTAACAAATTACTCACTAACTGTGTAAGGAAACAATGGCAAGGTATACAATTGATTTAAGCACTCATCATATGTGTGTAACAAGAAGACTTCTCTTTATTTAACATTTAAAAAAACATCTACTGACAGATCCCATGACATTACTAATTCAATTATTAAGTTATTTGAAAGGTTTCTTTAAACTTTGAGATCAACTTGATTTTATATATCTACACCACGGATCCGGGTAAACTTTCTGTATGTCTGCAATTAAACTTTTAATTGTACTCATTTCATGGTATTAGCTTGCAAGACTTTCTTTTATTCAACCATTTGAAGAATGGTATTATTGCTTGAATTATAATGCTCTACATTAGCATATAAACTGTTACAACGTATGAAGTTAGAATAGATACATGAAATTCTTATATTTAATTTATAAGTCTTTACAAAGTTAATAGTTTCTGAAAAGTCTCTTTCAAGATGTGTTGTGTAACAAATATTAGTAACCCTCGATAGACAGGCTATCGAGTCACCTTTTAATTGGTATGCAGAAGACTCGTCCTTGGGTATCAGTCTTGGGAAACAGGAACAGCTACGTCGTCATCTCGGTCTGGCCTTCCTCTGTAAAGGGCTCCAAAGGTTCGCAGGTTGAACAATATGTCGTGTAGATATCTACGATGATCTTGTAGATTCTCGGATGTCCCGATCTGCATCTTCTGTCACGTGCAGTAGAATTCGTGGCTTCTGATGGTTCACATGTCCGGGTATGACTTTGGAATTGTTGTTATTTGTTCAAGCACGATGTCATCTTGTGTTACACTCTTTGTTACGTTTCGATACTTTTTGTTTTACATTACTATATTAATTAACACATCCAGATATTTTAAACAACTACATCTGGTACACCATCTTAAGGTGAAGCAAAATATCGTTAACATATTTTAAGCGCACAGCTCCTACGTCTATACTGTACGAAGTCACCATTGCAAGAGAGAGAAATTCCGCTCCCTTCGCCTGGTACTGGGCAAAAGTTAGTGGGACAATTTCCGCGCGAGAATATAGTTCCTAACTATATTTAAGTTAACATTTTTTATTTATACAAACTATCCCTAAACAAATATACATAATTTAAATCAGTGGTTTTAGCGACTATTTATGTCTTCAGATTTTTAATTATTATTAACATTAATCTTTTTATCTTATTCTAACTTACACAAGACTCTGAAAGCATGTCGAGTCTGGAATCAACAGGACAGCGCCTGCTTACAAGCAAAGGGTTAAATACTATATTAATAACTCTTTACAATTTATCTTTTTATTAGAGTATCTTATAACTAATTAACTACTGCTTCCTCTCATACTGAGTACATACAGGTATTTTATATTAATACAGTGAGATTTAAATGGCTTAAGAGCTCGCAACCTTAATTTTTTTTAAATTTTTATTTTCTTGATTATTGGTACAATTTAAATCGTCACATCTTATCCAAAAAACAATATTTTTTGAAAATAATTTTTTTCAGCATGAAGGTATTCTATTCTGTGGTACTTGCAGAGAGATATTTGTTTTACCACCGGGAATAATGTTTTTAAGTTATTTCTAAATACATCATCAAATATATTTCTCATTTTTACTAGTTCCTTAACACGTTTTGTCGATATCCATATATTAGCTTCATTTAATTGTTTATAAAAATTTTCGTTTCTAATAGAACAATATAACTGTATGTAATCACACTGACAAAATAGTCACTTATTTTCAAGCATCCCAGTTTGACACTTAACAATGTTTACTGTTACATTTCCCCCATCATATCCTGATATCTTTTCCTTTCTGAAAAATAAAATTAAAAAAATGTTATTAGGTTATGTATTTGTTAACACGAAACTATATTTGTATAACCTCTGTTTTATTTCAGAACCCCCCCTTTATTTCATTTTGTCCTTCACGAAATAACACGATGGAGCCCATTTTCGATGTTCGCTCATAGGTTCGTCACCCTTTCCCTATTTTTGAAGCATGATCCCACAGAAAGCACACCGTTCCGCATCACTGTAGGAAGCACTACAATCACAAACATCATGTTGTGACCGGGGTGATACATAAAATAAAATCCCGCGGCAGCCATATCAGTATGGCTAATGAATTTCCCCGGCCATGTCGCGAAAGTTTTACGCCTTTCTCCCACAGAATGATATAAATCTGATTTATCCAAAACTTCCATCATAACGGTAGAAGTACAAATGATCGTATGAGCTAGCGTACACGTATATATGTATGTCTCGTGAACCTATCAACGGCTACCTTGTTATTATTCATTCTGTAATTAATTCTTAAATTAAAAAAAGTCATCAGTAGCAACAATGTTTTAAAAAATTTAAAGTAATTTAAAATTTTTTTAAAATTCTTGTTATTATTCATTCCTTAATTAATTCTTAAAATTTAAAAACGTCATCGGTAGCAACAATGTTTAAAAAAATTAAGTAATTTAAACATTTGTTAAAAATCCTTCACCATTAATTAACTAAAACTTTCACCAACGTCACCATGGAAATTATATTTACTTTGTCTGGAAAAGAAAAAAAAGAAACAAATTAATAAGGAGGTGTTTTTTGCAATTCTTAAATAAAAAAACATAACTACTAAAGTAATATTGTACTTACATAATCAATATCAAGCTGGACGCTTATTTTTTCGTTCCCCAGCGACGTGTGCGAAGTAACTCTTAGTGACAAAACACAGGGTTTTATTGTTGCCATCTGGTCTTCTGTAAAAAAGTCACTCCAACTCTTTGGTAGAGTAAAATTTTTTATCTTGTGTCTGTGGACACGCTCCAGTTTCTTCAAGATCTACTACCATCGACTTCCCATATCTCGTGCTTATAAACTTCATACATAAAATATGATATTTCGCGTTGATCTGTAGACTGTTCTAGTCCCTGCGTGGTAAAAACGCAGGAACTGACTTTGCTTGGCTCACGATAGACTCCATAGTGACCAACTGATGATTTTCAATAGAAAATGTACACTTATTTATACTGTTCTCCCCCTCATGACCACCGTACACCGTTCCCCCTCTAGCTACTCGGTCATGCCCCCCCCCCCAGGCCACAGGATTTCTTCAGCCTTCTGTCTTGTGCACCTTGCTTCCCCAGAGGTTGTTGTCTTCTGCACGGTAACTTCTTGCCTCCGGCAATGCCCCCCCCCCAGCCATGGTAGTGGTCACAGCTGCTAGAGTTTGTTGTCTTCTGCCGGACACATCGTACCTCCAAAAATGATACCCCCCCTGGTAAAGCTTACAGGTTGTCACTTGCCACTGCTTCGGTCACGGTCACATCTGCCAATGATCCTCCTCACCTGCCACTTCTACCCCCCCTTCGTGAGAGGTTGTTGGTGGCTACGCTTGTTGTCTTCTGCCTTTTCCATCTTGCCTCCGGGAATGATACCCCTCCCCGTCCTCCCGCAGGTAATGCTAAGACGTTGTTGTCTTCTGCCACTGCTACGGTCACGGACGCCTTGTTCGCGGCAATGATCCCCCTCACCATCTGTCTTCTACCATCGCTACGCCCTGTCCCCTTGCACACCGCTGCGAGAGTTTGTTGTCTGGTCACGGTCACATCTTACCTCCGGGAATGATACCCGTCCCCGGAAATGCTAAGAGTTTGTTGTCTTCTGCACGGTCACGGACGCCTTGTTCGCGGCAATGATCCCCCTCACCATCCGCGCGACATGTCTTCTGCCATCGCTACACCCTGTCCCCTTGCACACCGCTGCGAGAGTTTGTTGTCTGGTCACGGTCACATCTTGCCTCCGGGAATGATACCCCTCCCCGGTAATGCTAAGAGTTTGTTGTCTTCTGCTACGGTCACGGACGCCTTGTTCGCGGTCACTTCTACACCCTGTCCATTTGTCTTCGAGAGGTCGTTGTCTGGTCACGGCCACTTCTGTGCAACCCCCTCCTTATTACAGTGTGCAGTCACTGTCACTTCTTGTGTACGCCTCAAACTTCTTAGTCGAACTTATATTGTTCGGTTGCATCGCTTCTTCCTACAGTGTACGACTGATACTCGTGTCAACCACAATGAGCTTGCCAACTAGCAATGAACAGCGCACAATCAAAGGTAATGTAGTTACTATTAAATTTATTTTTCCATCTAATACACATGACATACAAACATTATTTGAAACATACAAAGACATACTAATAAAGCGAATATGTGATGAAACTATTACAATGAATAACTATGTAAAGTGGTATTTGGCTACATGTGTCTCTTTTACAAAGCTTATTAACGATATTAACGAAGAAAGTGTTATTTGCACGGCGGTATTTCGGTCCCTAACTAATTTATACTCATCTTACGATGATAACATCGGTGAACAGTATTCGACGAGTTGTGCAAAAATAACCGAGAGCGTAGAAAACTTCACACGTGACGGGAGTGGGTGGGTTGAAGACGGTGTAGAGTCATTGGAAGTCAACATAACAAAATACGTTACACTAGAGGCATCAAGTTTTCTCCCTACACCTTTCAAATTAAAAAAGAAGAAGGCAATTGTAAACATACAAAACTTTAGTGATAAAAAATGTTTTTTGTGGTCTGTGCTGGCGGGTCTACACCCGATTGCGAGAAACGCGTATCGTTTAGCACACTACGTCCCGTACGAAAATGAACTTAACATGGACGGTATTGAGTACCCTGTGCAAGTGAACAATATTAAACGGTTCGAAAAATTTAACGAGAACATATCAATAAACGTTTTTGCATACGAAGATGAAATATACCCATTACGAATGACTGAATACCGCGGTAGGAAGTATCACCTTAACCTTCTTCTACTGTGCGACGCGAACAACTCTAAACACTACTGCTTGATAAGAAGCCTTTCGCGTCTGCTTTCTTCATTAACAAAACATCGCGCCTCTTCGTTTTATTGCAATTATTGCTTACACAGATTTTCAGATAACAGTGACTCGGACGCGGCTCAGAAGCGACTTGAAGAACACGAAATTTATTGTTCCCAGCATGGTGCACAAAAAGTAAAACTTCCTGCTGAAAATGATAGGTGGATGTTTTTTAAAATTATACACTATGTCACAGGGTTCCTTACACGGTGTACGCTGATTTTGAATCGTTCATCGTTCCGATAGCTGAAAAGAAATCGGGGAACGTGGCACACCATATACCCGGCAGCTTCTGTTATGTGATAGTTGATTGGACCGGGAAAGCCGTAAAGGAACCGGTACTATACCGTGGTAAGGACATAGTGGACACATTTTTATGTATGCCGTTAGAAGATATTGCTCGGTTAAATAGAGTCTTCAATGAACCTGTAAACATGACTACGAACGATGAACGTAATTTCAAAACGCGACACACTGTCACCTGTGCAAGAAACAGTTAACGGACGAAAAGGTTCGCAACCACTGTCACGTAACGGGACGATATTTGGGTGCTGCACATAATGCGTGTAATATAAATTATAAAGTTGCAACTCACGTACTTCCACAATTTGAGCGGATACGACTGTCATCATTTGATGCAAGGTTTTGGGAAATATAAACAAGAAGAATTAACGTGTATAGCTACTACCAGCGAACGGTACATTTTGGTTTCACTCGGACCGCTCCGCTTTCTCGACTCGTTTCGCTTTATGAACGCTTCTTTGGAAAAGCTCGTATCCAAACTCTCAAAAGATAAATTTAAAATTCTTCAGCAGTTTTACAAGGTTAATCTTGATCTACTGCTACGTAAAGGTGTCTACCCATACGAATACGTTACCGATGAATCTAAATTTAACGAGACGCAGCTACCGACACAGAAATACTTTTACAATGGGTTGACAGACTCACCTGTAGACGAAGAAGATTATGTACACGCGCAAGCGGTTTGGTCGGCATTTGATATGAAAACGTTTGGTGAATATCACGATCTCTACTTAAAGACGGACGTACTTCTGTTGGCTGATGTTTTTGAAAACTTTAGAAACATGAGCATGCAGTACTATGAACTGGATCCGTGCAATATGTTTACCGCCGCCGGCTTAGCGTGGAACGCGATGTTAAAAATGACCGGTGTTCAGTTGGAGTTACTGATGGAACTAAACATGCACCTGTACGTTGAAAATGGGACAAAAGGCGGTGTAGCGATGATATCTAATCGATATGCTAAAGCCAACAATCCATACGTTCCCGATTATGATGAGATGAAACCACATAACTATTTATTGTACCTTGATTGTACGAACCTCTATGGGACGGCTATGACACAACCTTTACCTCTTTCCGGTTTTCGTTGGTTGGAACGCAACGAGATAGATACGCTAGACGTGCGCACGTTACGTGACGATGACGAGACAGGTTATATCCTTGAAGTCGATTTGAGCTATCCGCAACAACTACACGATCTACACACAGACTATCCGTTAGCACCTGAAAAGCGTACTATGTCTGACGATATACTCTCACCGTACTGTTACATGATGAAGATGATGAAAGACTTTGCTTGCAGTAATGTAAAAGTAGAGAAACTGATTACATCACTAGAGGACAAGAAGAAGTATATCATACATTACAGAACTCTGAAACTCTATCTTGAACTCGGTATGGAGTTGAAAGAAATTCATCGTGTGTTGTCGTTCAGACAGAGCGCGTGGTTGAAACCGTTTATTGAGTTTAACACGGCACGTCGAAAGGAAGCAAAAAACGAATTCGAAAGAAATTTTTTTGAAATTAATGAATAACGCACCGTACGGTAAATCGTTAGAAAACGTATCGATTTCCAGTTGGTTACAAACAAAAGTAAACTCCATAAACTAACGGCCAGTCCTAGGCTACAACACTATTTTGTATACAATGAAAATCTGGTCGGTGTTACAATGAAAAAACAATCAATCACTTTAAACCGTCCTTTGTACGTCGGCTTTTCGGTACTTGATATAAGTAAATTAATAATGTACCGGTTTCATTACGGCTTTACATTAACAACGTATGGATCACGTGCGCGGTTATGCATGACAGACACTAATTCATTATTATATGACATACAGACCGATGATGTTTACAAAGAAACGTCTGGATCTGTTTGATACGTCTGACTACCCTACAACACATCCGTGTCATAGTAACATCAACATGAAGAAGTTGGGTACCTTCAAAGACGAAACTAAAAGTATACCAATACTCGAATTTGTCGGTTTACGTGCAAAGTGTTATTCCTTTGCCACATTAAACGATAAAGAGAAGAAAGTAGCAAAAGGTGTTCCCCGTTCTGCCATCAAGAATCAATTAAAACATCAACAGTACAAGCAGTGCGTAAAGACACGGTGTCAAATCTACACGACTGCGCAGACTATTCGCAGTGGACAACACAATATATAGTCTATACAAAACAGATCGTCAAACAATCTCTGTCGCCGTTCGATGATAAACGTTATATACTGGATGATGGTGAAAGAACTCAGGCTTACGGTCATTATCGAATTGGAACTCCCATAATACAACAATCCCGAAAGTCCGTTATAGTGTACGCGTCCAACATACGCTGATCGTGACGCTATAAGACACGCTTTCCTGATTAACATAGTATCAGTATCAATGGTGAAGGCAGTGAGTTTCTGTGAAAACGTGTCTGTGTATCTCGTACCGAAATTTTGCGATTCACGTTTCGGGTGGCGGGAACATGAATCAGAATACGAACAGCTTACGCAGAACCATTGCGATGGAATTGCACCGACCGGTGAGAAGGAATTTTCCCAGACGTGCGGTGGAGGTGAAGGGATTGCACGATCTATACCAAGCGGATTTAGTAGAAATGATACCACATGTCAAGTGGAAGAAGGGTTACAAGTAGCTATCTGATGACTGTAATAAACGCGTTTAGCAAATTTGCGTATGCGATTCCATTAAAAACGAAAACGGGCGTTGAAGTAGCACGTGCACTCGAACCAATACTAAATAAAAATAAAATTAAGTATCTTCAAACGGATCAAGGTAAAGAGTATTACAACAGAACCGTGCAAGCTTTACTAAATAGATACAAGGTAAAACACTATTCAACACACAGCGAGAAAAAAGCGTCCATCGTGGAACGATTTAACTCACATGTATCGTGCGTTCAGCGAACAAGGGCATTATCGGTGGTTGACTCTGTTACCCGAGCTGATAAACAAATACAACAATAGCATGCACAGAACGATAGCAATGAAACCGAGACAAGTGAACGAGACCAATGAACGCAAGGTGTTGCAACGGATAAAAAGGAATACTGCACCGCATATTAAAGTAAAGAATAATAAACTGAAAGTAGGAGATCGAGTACGTATCAGTAAACATAAAATCACTTTTGCTAAAGGTTACACACCAAACTGGACGAACGAGATATACACTGTGCACAGAGTTCAACCGTCTAACCGGTTACTTATTTGTTAAAAGATCACACGGGTGAAGTGTTGGAAGGAGGGTTTTACGACCAAGAACTGAGTAAAACTAGTGTGGGCGATGTGTATCTTGTTGAAAAAATATTGCAATGTAAAGGTGATCGCGTGCGCGTGCGCTGGCTCGGCTTTGACGGTAAACACGATTCGTGGATACGCAAAACAGATTTAATATAATTGTATTAAAAAGCGAACGACAACCTTCAGTACTTTTCTGTACGTTAAAACGGCAACATGAAAACAGTACAACAACCAACAAAGTTCAAAGTTAAAAACATGGATTGCAACTATAACGGTGCTGAAAACTGTGTTCATAAACACAGTCCACTCTTACCAAACACTGTTCGCTGTATTATCTCCGGCCCGTCCTCCAGCGGAAAGACCAACCTAGCGTTTAATATGTTATTCGATCCAAACGGATTGCGTTTTCAGAATGTGTACGTGTTTTCCAAATCGTTGTTTCAACCCAAATACCGAATGTTATAAAACGTTTTCAAGACTCTCTCAGACGTAGGAATATCGTCGTACTTTGCGTACAGTGAAAACGATGAAATACCACCACCGAACGAAATCGTTCACAATTCTATCATGTCGTTTGACGACGTCGCTTGCGAACGACAGGATAACATAAGGAAATATTTTGCTATGGGACGACACAGCGGTGTAGACACTTTGTATCTATGTCAGACTTATAGTCTTATCCGTAAACAACTGGTGCGAGACAACGCTAATTTCTTGATCCTATTCAGACAAGACGATCTTAATTTATGACACGTTTACAACGATCACGTCAACACAGACATGAAATATGATACGTTCAAAGAGACCTGTGCGGAATCATAGAAGTATCGTCACGGATTTTTAGTCATCGACAAGGACTCACCGATCGATGCGGGGAGGTACAGAGTGGGGTTCGATCGTTTTATGCAGTGTTCACCATAAATAGGGTTGTTCATACGTTAAAACGGTCAGTGTAAAAATGGAGGAGATGTAATTGATACAGGATATTGAGACGATTAGTAACGATATAAGGAGAAAATATCAAGCGTTAAAGGAAGGTATCAGAGACAGTGATGAACTGTTAACGAGGACTTTTAAACCGCTTTTAGAACCGCTAACAAAGATCACACAAAAACTAAACGTTACCGAGAAACAACAGGAGGAGGAGGAGGAGGTAATTAAAAAAATGGGCAAGGTAAAATGTTGCATCGTGCCACGTCGCCACCTCCTTTCGTTAGAACAGATTTTTGGTAGAAACACCGAATGTGACTCCACAAGAAGAAGAAGAGGAATTTTTGTCAACACCAACAGGTAGACAGGACGTGACTCTAGAAGAATTTTTGTCAACACCGGAAGGGAGGTACGATGCACAATAATACGTTGAAAAGACGGTTGAAGGGCCGCTCGCGAGGAAATATTTACTCTTAGCGTTATCGGACGAGCGAGAACGTCTCATGGATCATACGTACGGTGTCCGTAACTTTGAAAACAAATGGATGGTTGGTAATTCGGTGTTGGAGATCAATGGAGACGATAGCTTATACATAGCCGGGAAAGTATACGGGGGTACGCTCGGCCTCTACGAACTATTGTTTATGAAAAAACCTGACAAAAACGTTTACAATGAGGACGACTTAGCAGCGTACAAGACTATACTGTCAGACACTAACGCACACAAAATGTATTATCTACCCGGTACAAAAATCAATACAAACAGAGGTCTCAAGTACAAAGAGATAATCGCACGATTGTTTCCACGACGCACTGGAAACGGGTATATGGAACCGAAAGCCAGCGTTGATTACGTGCACTGGAACGATCCGAATGAACTGGTGGAAATGATGCAACTGTTGATTGGTTCGAAACGCTCGGGACACACAGGACACGACAACGAAATAATGTCTATAGTAGAAGAATTGCGTGAGGCAGGTATAATTTATTAGTATAATGCAGTATAAATTTCTTCTCAGAAACCGTTGACAAGTTCGGAAGACATCAAAGTAGCGTAAGCGTGCGACGAGAGACTAAAAGGCAGATACGTGAAAGCATAGGATTTAAGACTACCGACGACGGATATATTGATGTGGAAAACAAAAAAATCCGCCGCAATCTGGACGATCCGGAGGCAGCAAAGGATGCCGTATCCCTGGCTTATATGCAAACACATTGTCTGCTACTCGATGATGAACGTAAAAGCGTAGACGTTAAAGGGAGTAGACTGAAAAATGTTGCTACTCCTGTAGACGTTAAAGACGTAGTCAACAAGTATTACGTTGATGACAACTGTGTACAACACTCGAGTCAAGAGAGAGGTGACGTCATTGATGCACGAGATCAATGGGTAATCGACGTTCGAAGTCCGGAACAACCGACAGATGCGGCCAACAAAGACTACGTAGACTCGAACACCATTAAAAAAGTATCGAACATCTATTTGTTTGGCGAGAGCTGGTTGTCGGGAGTTTTTGTCACCGGTTTTTCCAGATGACGTGGTGAACTTAAAATACATGTTGCAGAACACCGTCAGCTTGCGCGAAGACGGTGTTTTCAAAGCAGCGGAAAAGAGAATAACAGACGTAGCGGATGGGTTTTTGCGGAGAGCGATGCTGTTAACTTACGACAATTAAATGACGTGAAACGATACGCAAAGAGCGAGATGTATAAACTCGTTAAAACATTTCAGTATCAACTGGACACCTACTTATTGAAAGTGTACAAGCCACGTAGTTCAGAAGACGAGTGGACACGCGACGCAAAGGGAATAAAAGCTTTAATAGATGAATACGATAAAAACACTGAAGAGAAAGACTGGAGATCGGTTTACGATGTACAATAACGTTAAGGAGAGGGGCGTCGGAAACGTGCTTAAAAACGTTGTACCGTCTGTTGTTTCGTCAGTTATCAATCGCGCGGTGGACGCACTACCAGTTGAATTACACTTACCGGGTTACAGATTCTGCGGACCGGGAACAAACCTCGAGGAGAGGTTATCACGCGGCGATCGAGGTATAAACAAGTTGAACGAAGCCTGTCGCGAACACGATATTGCTTACGCCCAGTATAAGGACAACGAAAGTAGACGCATAGCGGACCGTACACTTGCGGGAAAGGCTTGTGAATGGGTGAAGGCGTGGGATTCGGGCATCAGCGAACGAGCCTATGCGGCAGCAGTTGCAGCGGCCATGAAAGCGAAATCGGCGCTAGGAAGCGGTCTGCATTGTCAGAAGAAGAAGAAGAAGACGAGGAAAGTGAACTGTCGACGTTTACGAAAGGGTAGAGGTATCACAAAGAAGAAGAAGAGGACTGCGTCCGGGTTGTATCTACGACCGTACCGAAAAAACTAATTCGTATACCGCTCCGTCCGTTGTCCGAAGACGAATAACGTGTATACGCAAAACGGTTACGTGTATCGTACTTTAGAGACGTTTACATGCGAAACGCTTTACCGAATACACCGCCGTGGAAGAACGAAAGCGGTATCGTAAATTTGGACAACGAGAGCGGATCGGGAACCCATTGGGTTTGCTACAGGAAGCGTGACAATCTAGTACATTACTTTGACGGATACGGCAATTTACGACCACCTCTCGAATTGATGCGATATTTTGGTAGCACAACCGACGTACGTTACAACTACGAACGCAGGCAACCCGCCAACACGGTTATTTGTGAACATTTATGTTTAGACTTGTTATCGTCTTCTGATCAGTAAACGTCAACATGTCGTCACTGGCGGTCACGGTGACGGGCACCGACTCTGCAAATCTCGTCTGTAACTTTTTTCCACCGCTCGAATTATACGGTGACTGGTACATCGGATTGATGGATTTCACAACGTATAATTCTATACCAAACGTTATCGAAGGAAAAAACAACGAATTTCGAGTACAAGTCGATGACACGTGGAAAAGCGTTAATTTACCCAAGGGTGCATATGAAATAAGCGACATTGAAACGTATCTGAAAAAAAGTTTGGGTGGAAAAACAATCAGTTTACGTCCTAACAACAATACTTTGACGTGTGAAATTTACTGCACTTACAACCTTGACTTCTCACATTCGTCGAACACGATTGGTCGAATGTTAGGATTCAAGAAGAAGTAAGTCTTGAAAGCGAATATAACACACGAGTCGGACGCGCCCGTTGACATAATCAAAGTTAACAGTCTACAGGTACATTGTAACGTTGTGCAGGGAGCGTTCACGGACGGTGAGCTGGAACACACGTTGCATGCGTTTTAACCCACTGTAGCGCCCGGTTTCAAAATAGTTGAAATACCCAGTAACGTAATATATTTACCGATAAACGTTCAACGCGTCGACAAAATCACTTTTTCTATCGTTGATCAAGACGGTGATATTGTTGATTTCCGCGGAGAAGTCATTACAATAAGACTGCACCTGAAACTCATCTAGATCGATGGGTTTGTATTTTGGTACAAAGATAAACAGTGCCGTAAGGAACAAACACGGCAGTAGACGTTCGACAGTAAAGCGATTGACATCGAGCAACAGACGTTTCTTGGTTTCGCTCGGTTTTAAACTATGTCGTCCGACATTTTAGCCGTCGAGCGAGGAGCCGCTTTCGATAACAGCATCACTCAGTATGAATATCATACACACTCACCATACGCTTCCACGCGATACGATAACAACTATGAAATACGTATACCCATTCAACAGCTGGACGTCTTCACGCTGCCGGCGGAGAGATTTCTATACATTGAAAGAAGATTAATCAAGAAAGATGCGACAAAAGAGTTAAACGTAAAACTAATAAACAATGCAATGACCTTTCTCTTTGAGGAAATCCGTTACGAACTAGCCGGCGTTGAAGTAGACCGCACTAAAAACGTTGGCGTGACGAGCACAGTAAAAACTCTGCTGTCTGTAGAGGAATATGAAAGAAAACATCTGATGAACACAGCGTGGGTAATGCCAGACGCCAATCATCTGACTACAAACGAGTCTACGGGTGATTTCAACTTCTGCCTTCCGCTGAAACTGCTACTAGGTTTCGCCGAAGATTTTACACTAATAATTATGAACGTCAAGCAAGAATTGATACTCTTGCGTACCTCCACTAATCTAAACGCTTTGATAAAAACAGACGATGCGGTTACTAACGGAAAACTTGAACTGAATAAAGTAGATTGGAGGGTTCCGTACGTGCGCGCGGCAAACGCAAACCGATTACCGCTTTTGGACAACATCCGGATGGATCGTCGGCTGGAAATACCGTTCCGAAGTTGGGAATTGCACGAGTATCCAGCACTGTCGACGACCAACCGACATTCGTGGACCTTAAAGACGTCTCCGCAGCTGGAGAAACTGCGATACGTGGTTCTGATGTGTCAGACGGCGCGAAAGAATGAAATAGCCAAAAACGCTTCCAAATTCGACCATTGTAAGTTGACTAACGTTAAACTCTTCCTAAACGATAAGTACTATCCCTATGACAACCTGAATCTTGACATCTCTAAAAATCGTTTTGCGCTGCTCAACGACATATACGAACGTTTCCAAAAGTTTTACTACAACCGTCGTGACAGCGCACCTATACTGTCACCAGTGAGTTTATAACCAAAGCTCCGTTGTTTGTTATCGATTGTTCTAGACAAGAGGAAGCGGTCAAATCATCTGCTGTCGACGTACGTTTAGAATTTGAATCGAGTGAAAATTTTCCAGAGAAAACTACTGCTTACGCTTTGATTATTCACGACACTATAATTCGGTATACACCGTTGTCGAATACTGTTCACCGTTTGACGTGATGAAAAAAAAAACAAAAATATTGATTCTCCCACCACTTATATGTGATACAACCAGTTTGTGCACACTCATCTCTCAGTCTGTTTCAGCGCTTCAACGATGGAAGGTGGTGGTGGTGGCGGTGAGTATGAAAGCGAACACGTTTATTTATCTCTATCGTATCCAATTAACTATTGCAAGTTCGTTACCGTCGGACTGTTTAACTAACTTAACTGTGAAGCGGGAGTTTTGTTCACAGACAAAAAAAAGACGAATATTACTAGACTTTTCCGAATGGAATTACTTAATGATTTTTCATGATCGCAAAGTTAATACACCATCCTGTATGTTACTGTGCGAAGAAGACGAAGAGCGTGAAAACAAAAAGAGTGTAACTATAAAACGTAATTTCGGACAAACGTTTGTACGGATTGAAGACAGTAAAAACGAAAAATTCGTGTTCACTGAAACTGAATGGAAACGTTTTAATAATTTATTGACTATATTAAAAAAATATATCGTTCGATTGTTTTATGATCAGTCTCATTTTCAATCTTACATTAACCGAGTGACGTCCTCTGGATGTTATGTTCCGCCGTCATTCTTTTTCCTTCTTTTTTTCGAGGTGAAAGCAGTCGTCATGATCAACAGTTAATGTTCGATCGACTATACGATGAGCTGGTGATGGGAGGGATGGTGGGGGAAAAATTGGAAATTTCAGAATTTCAAAATCCGGTGTCGAACCGAACACTTGTCACTCCGCAATATGATTTCAAGTAGTACTGACGATAACAGTGCGGTTGTTTTAGAATTTCAGGCGTTTCGCGGTGTGCGTAATGAATACATAGTCAAAGAGCTTGGCTACTGTTGATATAAGCACAGGACGCTACGTTGTCTGTTTGTTTGCACCACCGTACGAACGTATACAATTGCACCCGCACATACGAAAAACCAATTCATGGTTAGGAAAACACTATTTTCTGTTAGGATGGAACGATGGTAATGTCCCGTATAGGGATGTGGTACCCATCATTGCGCAGATTTGTTCGAATGTCCGTATTATCTACATAAAAGGGTTAGAAAAAGCAAATTTCTTACGTCAGTACGGTAATGTAGTCGATTTAAACGTTATCGAAGCACCAGTAGTTCCTAGATCATTTATACCGATCCTGCAATGTCCTTCCCCGCATCTAAACTACAATATTTTTCATTGCGCATTGCGAAAAGCATCATTTTACGCTGACTGGTTGACGCAGAAGCATAGGTAATACTACACTCACTAACATTTGTAGATTATAATAATATATTATCTGAAACGTATCATTCATGATTCTAGCTACTGAATTAAGTTAACAGTGTTTGTTCACATTGTGTATGCATGATGTATGTCTGTACCTTGACTACGTCACTGTCGCGGTAGAAATACTCATAAACGAAGTCGGGTATGCCGAGAGAGGTCACTGGCACGGTAGAAATACTTGTAAACTTATCTCGGTATGTATGTGCTAAGTCGTCACTGTCGCGGTAGAGATACCCATAAACGACTTACTGACAGGATAAGTGTGAACAAACATGACAACTCATTTCAGTATCATGAAAATGTAAGCATGAATGATCGTAACCAGCTTGGTGAAGGGAAAAAAATAAAAAAATATAAAAAATAAAAATAAATAAAAATCATATTTAGTGTATGTAGTTCTTACCTATCATTGTTCTTCCAGCAGTGTCAAATAACGTGGACTAGGCCTGTTTTACGACTCCGTAAAATTGGGGAAACCACGTTATATAAAGCGTAGCGGAATCTCATCTGCCTCAGGCCGCTAGGGAGTGATGAGAGCAAGATGCATTGTTATACGTATCTTGTAGTAGGAACACGGGGGGGGGGGCTCGATGGTCAGGGAATGATGCACACATAGCACTGTGACCTAATTAAACCACATGCAGAAACCAACGACCTCTGTAAGGTGCACAGTGACCTAATTAAACCACATGCAGATATCATACACACACATACAAGTGGACATTCATGCACAACGGTAGGTCATGGTCGGTGCACAGTGACCCACATACAGACACACACACACACAAGTGGAGGTTCATGCACAACGGTAGGTCATGGTTGGTGTCGGTGCACAGTGACCTAATTAAAACCATGTCACCCCGCACCCAGTGACGTCATATATAACGGTCTACAGGTACCGCATATGTAAACAAACCATGACCTAACCCTTGTGCATGAACCCCCACTTTCCTACTACTCTGCAACGGTTCCACTTGACCTATTTCAACAGCTCGCCACTACCTCCCCCCGCCCATCGATGGCCTCGGATTCTCCCCACGTTGTACGCGGATGGGGGTACTGTTGTCGTGTGTGTGTGTGTGTGTGTGTGTGTGTGTGTGTGTGTGTGTGTGTGTGTGTGTGTGTGTGTGTGTGTGTGTGTGTGTGTGTGTGTGTGTGTGTGTGTGTGTGTGTGTGTGTGTGTGTGTGTGTGTGTAATTCGTAAATACGTTCGTGTACTCCGTATGTTTATATTTATGTTTCTTGTATGCTTTACTTATGTATTTGCTATAGTAATTCCTATGTTATACACACATTTTATAATATTCACTATACCTTAATTAAAAAATATAAAAATCTGTTGACACCACAATTAAGACGTACAAATTTTATCGAGTTATCGAGACACTGAGACATACATTATTAGAAAAATTTTCCTGAAATTTTAAAACCTTAGGGTATTTGTTCTTGATCACTAATTCATCTTCGTCTCGGAAATTATTCTGAATATTATTTTGTTTCTGTTTTCTTTTTTTTCTTTTGTGTGTTCTTAGCTGGTTGATTGTAATGTTTTGAATAACTGTGTTTTCAGTATTGGCACTGAATTTTTATGTAAGACTCGGTCCTGGAATTTCTACATTTAATTAGAAAAAAACAAATAAATAGATACTCCATATCAACTTGTGGAAATGTTTCTTTATCATAAAACAATAATGATAAAAATAATAATAGAATGGTAGTAGCAATAACATAGTAATAATAATTATATAAATTATCCTATTAATTTACATGTTACTAATTTAATTATAATTATTATTACTACATTATTTATGTTTATCTCCTTCCCTCTCAATCTATTTATATCTCCTTTCTTTCATTTTACAACAAACGTTTTCGGCAACATTCCACTACTCCTTTGCTATTTATCTGGGTATGTCGTAATTCCCCACCTCGTTTATGCCCTTATATTAGGTCAAACACACAAACAGGTTTAAATAAATAAACCTGTATCTTGGTTTAAACAAATAATTGTAAAACAGTCGGTAACTGAAAGAGAAACAAGTGAAGTGGTTAATGTGTCTGTGTCTGTGTTTGTTTCAATGTGACCCCGTTTTACTTGGTCTCTAACGAAACGAAAGTGTCCAGTATTTTAGAAAGTGAACTGATACTTTATTTTAGCGGTTAAAATACTAATTAAGTGTATGTATAGGAAAACACTTCAGAGAGCGACGTACGTAGGTGTGGGAAAAGTAATTTTTAAAATACGATTTTTTTAAAGTAGTCTCTACTGTCGGAACGCCATGTGTGCGCAGAGAGAGAGAGAGAGAGAGAGAGAGAGAGAGAAAGAGAGAGAGAGAGAGAGAGAGAGAGAGAGAGAGAGAGAGAGAGAGAAAGTGATGGACACACTCCGGTTCTTCCTAAGCTGCTTCCGGTAATTTTGTTTTTGCGGACTTAAATCCTCCTGTGTAAAAAACGGACGTCCTTATGAATGAGTGAATTTTTTACGCCCTTCTCTTTTATCTGTGAGAAATTTTAAACAATTACGCGCATACTTTGCCTCTACTGGGGGTGGTTAAACTTTGTACTTAGAATATCTGCATTGCGGTGCGTGCAGTGACGTCATTTTCTCCCCCGTTAAACTGCTGCCGGCTTGTATTTCAGGCTCGCAACTGTCAAATCTAGTTAGTTAATTGCAAGACTCCGGACGAGCAACTTGCCTTCAGTTCGCCAACCGCGGCTACATAATTATTTTCAATATTTCAAAATTTTAGCATGATCATCATGCGCTAATATTTAGGCGATCTCGGCCTCTATTCACGATTATGGATTTCAATATTTAATTCTACCTTATTTCTCAGGCATTGATGCCGCGCTACACTGCACGCGCCATGCAATTATTTTCTAACAATTTTCAATAAACAATTAACTCAAAGAACATATACAGTCAACTTCGTTATTTCATTTCTTACCAGCTAACTCATCACCTAGCGTTATAAGACCAACTCAAGATTACTTCGAGAGCGTCTAAGACGCAACATTTATGGTCCACCAGGGCCAGATCCGGATCGTGATTCGGACTAAGATTTTCATCTATATTTCATTTAATGGGCACAAACAACGTTTGGTTCAAGCCCAAATATTCTCAAACTTAAGATTGCTGGCCGTTGCATGCCTTCACTGTTTTCGAAATACTTCATACTTGACATTACAAGATTCTGCAGAGCATCATCTCTGAGACAGCAAGACACTACAAGTCATCATCATTTGTCGTACAGCAGCGAAATTCTAAAACTTCAAAATTAAACGGAGAGCTACAGCTTCAAGCGTTACCTGACCAGCAGAAACAAGAGTTGCGCCAACATCTAAGGACTGCCGAACAGGATCACCATGGAAACAACAGGATCGGAGCCATCTTGAACACGCCGGGATTCACAATCCACGTGACTATGAACTTGCATTTCTTATAATTTTTCATTTATTATTTTTATGTACAGCAAAGTCAGTAATATTTTAGCATATATTTAATAGCATTTAATATAAAATCATTAATAATTTTTACATAAACAGAAATTAGTGTCAAGTGGCCATAGACTTGTATTTTTACTTAAATTTTCATTTACGCAGCTTCACAATAATGCATTCAGAAACTTAAGTAATGTGATGAAGCTATATGTATATTTTCACTTTGAATGAGTCCTATTTTCAATAACTTCCATAACTATTTTTTAAAGAAAATAAGTACCTATTATAACAAGTAATAGATTAAGTTGCATACCGATCACTGGCTCCCGCATCATATCAGGATTTAGTAAAGTATTCAAATTACAACAATTGTTCACCTGCTCTATATTTAGCTATCGTTTTCGAATCACAGTTTCCATTCCGGTCATGGCTGATGTGAAAGCGTTAATTAAAAAACGTGGCACAATTAAGGCCTCTATATCCCGTGTAAATACATTCGCTGACAATTTCGATCCGGACATAAGCGATCACCATGCCTTAAAAATTAAACTCCGCCACTTGATGGAATTGTCCGCGAAGTATGATGAAATTCAGACCCAAATTGAGGCTGATGATTCCGATTTCACATCGGTAAGTGACAGGGTTCAAACAGAGGATGATCTCTGTACTATTGAGTGCAAGCTGCACAATTTATTAGAGCGAGTAAAGGAGGTGAACAAAAAACCATTAATTCAAGCTGAAGTAACGCCAATTAGAACCTCCCCTATACAGTTAGAGACAATTAAATTGCCCTGCTTCTCAGGCAACATTATTGATTAGCAGCATTATTATAATATGTTTTTGGAACTAGTACACGTCAGAACTGACCTGACGGACATTCAGAAATTACACTATTTACATTCTTCACTAAGGGACGAGGCGTTAAATGTAATAAAATCTCTCCCAATAACCCATGATAATTATGCCGTAGCCATTGATCTATTGAGGGCCAGGTATGATAGCAAATTAATTGTCTCAGCCTATCATATAGGGCATAGAAGTCTTGGGCATGAAGCCCATTCAGCAAGAGTCCATGGTTGGCATTTTCAAATTCACTGACGAAATCACCGCAAATATAAATGCTTTAAATTCATTAAATTTACCGGTAAATACCTTTGAAATCATTTTCGTTCAATATTTATCGCAAAAACTCGATAACCAGACATGCCGACTATGGAAGGAAAGCCTATCCGACGAGCGATTCCCTAATTTCAACAATTTTATTAAATTTTTAAATGGTAGAAGGCAATTAATGCAAAACGTCGGCGCCTCGGCCAATTCAGTAAATAGAATACAAGTTAGCGATAAGACTCCCTATCGCAAAACTATTAAACCGGTTGATCTCACTAGGTCAACCTTTCATACTCATATCAGCAATAACATTTGTCTGCTGTGTCGAGGTAAACATCGACTCTCTGAATGCCCACAATTCGTGGCTATATCTCCCTCTGAGCGAAAAAACATTTTAATCAAGCATAAACTTTGCTTAAATTGTATACGTCCAGGCCATGATCTCTCAAACTGTCCTTCCAAATTTGCTTGTAGGACATGTGCTAAACGCCATCACACAATGATCCACATATCAGGCAATAACGCTTCGAGTAGAGGCAACAATCAATTTTCACTGAAACTGCAAACAAAAAAATCTATTTTATTATCCACCGCTGTCTGCATGACAACTGACCATGCCGGTAGGAAGCACCCAGTAAGGATTTTATTAGACTCAGGATCGCAAACAAACTTCTGTACCATGAGTTTCGCGCGTCGCATGGGTTTAAAACTAACTAAGTCTCAATTACCCATCACTGGTATAAACAATTCCTTATGCCAAGCTGACTTTAGTGCAAGGGTAAGGCTACATTCTCGTTACAAGGATTTTAATTTGAACGTGCGTTGCGCTGTGCTTCCCAGCATTACGAATCATCTTCCTGCGGAATCGTTTGATATCTCATCCCTAAATATACCAAAAGGCATATTTCTAGCTGACCCGCAACTGAACTTTTCTTCGCAAATCGACATATTACTTGGTGCCCAATACTATTTACAATTAATTGAACCTGTCAAATTCACCCGCAGCCCACATTTTTCCATAATACAGGAAACAAAATTGGGATTCATCCTCGCGGGTAACCTGCCCTTTAATGTCGACATGACAATACCTGTCTCGTCATTTATAGCATGCGAACATAATAATGCCATTTCATCGCAATTAAAAGACTTCTGGCATTTAGAGGACGTTGCTGCTCGTGCTCCCTCGGTTGAGGACTCAGAATGCGAAAGTCATTTTGTCGCTAACACTTTCCGCAATAATAGTGGTAGATTTGTGGTGTCCCTACCTCGCAGGGCATACAATTCTCATTTGGGCGATTCTGTTCCCGGAGCTATTCGCAGATTTCAATCACTGGAACTCAAGTTCAAGCAGAACCCTGCCCTTCATAAAGACTATGCCACATTCATGCAGGAATATTTAACTCTGGGTCACATGTCTGCTTGATTCTTACGATTTTTCAGTCAGTAAGTCAGACACATTCTACTTACCGCACCATCAGGTTTTTAAGGGCTCTAGTATAACCACCAAATTGTGAGTTGTTTTCGACGGCTTTGCCAAAACAACAAATAATTTATCCTTGAACGCCACATTGATGGTTGGTCCCACGGTCCAGCAGGATCTTTTTTCGATTATGTCTCGGTTTCGAACGCACCGATATGTCCTCATTTCGGACATTGAGAAGATGTACCGTCAAATTTTAGTTAATCCCAGGGACTCTAATTTGCAACGAATTGTCTGGAGCGACGCCCCCCATAGGGAATATCAACACTACGCCTTGAGGACAGTCACATATGGGACTGTAAGTGCGTCATTTCTGGCCACAAGATGTCTGGCACAAATAGCTCAGGAAAACAAAACTCAACACCCTATAGCCTGTTCAGTTATCGCAAACGATTTCTATGTGGACGATCTCATGACTGGTTCAGATAGCCCACACATCTTATCTAAAATGAAGTCCGACATTACAGATTTATTAAGTCAATACGGGTTTACTTTGCACAAGTGGTTTTCCAATGATCAAACCGTTATAGCTTCACGCGCCAATTCTTCCCTTGACTTTAGCAAAAATCAAACTGTACGTACATTGGGTATTCAATGGGACATTAACGATGATAGTTTCGTATATAGTTTCCAAAGACATGTCGAGGTGGAGGTATTCAACAAGAGAAGGGTATTATCAGTTATCGCAGGAATTTACGACCCATTGGGACTCATTGGCCCGGTTACATTTTGGTGCAAGCATTTCATGCAGATATTGTGGTTAACCGGTACAAGTTGGGACGACCCCCTATCAGACTCATTATCTAATCAATGGGTAGACCTTTATACTCAGCTGATTTCCGACATTTACTTTAAGATTACAAGGTCTGTAAAGAATTTAAATAATTCTCAAATCACTTCATTTCAGCTCCATGGGTTTGCCGACGCGTCAGCAAAGGGTTACGCGTGCTGCCTTTATTTGCGTGCTGTGTATTCAAACCACAGCATCTCATCAAACTTGTTGTGCTCTAAATCTAGAGCCGATCCATTGAAGCAGGTGACATTACCCAGACTTGAACTTAGTTGGTTACTCTTATTGGCTCAGTTGGTTTCCAAGGTTATAAACGCGGTGAGTTACAAATTCGACGACTTATATTTTTACTCTGACTCAATGATCGCCTTACACTGGATTCACCGGCAGTCTTCCAGATGGAAGGTATTTGTCGCCAACCGCGTTGCGGAGATACAGCGTCTCACTGCAAAGGGTACCTGGCATCATGTCTCGTCACATGACAACCCTGTCGACATCCTATCGCGTGGTTGTCTCCCTCGGTTTTTACACGGTCACCCACAATGGTGGTATGGTCCATCCTGGTTGTCCCATGAGTCATCATCATGGCCCATCAGTGCTTTCGATGCCCATTCACCCTGCACTCATCCCGATCTTGAGCAAGAACAACGTAAGCAAGTCCAAACCTCACTGGTTGCTGCTTCATCTACGCCTAGTTATTTTGAAAACTACTCTTCGCTTTCAAAACTCCTCCGTGTATTTTCGTATTGCCTTCGATTCATTCGGAACTCTAGGCTCCCCATAGCTGATAGAGACACTTCCTTTTTAACTTCCCATGAGTTACATGGTACACTTTTGGTTTTTATTCGCCAGTCCCAGCGATCGCACTTTAGCATCGAAATCAAGGAACTTGAGGCACAACGCTGCATCCCTAATAATAGTAAAATTCTTTCACTTAACCCGTTTCTGGACAAGGCGGGGATATTACGCGTGGGCGGACGCCTTCAGCACTCCCAGCTTACATATGATAGCAAACACCAAATCATACTACACCCGCATTCTCATCTCAGTAAATTAATCATAGAAGGCGAGCATCTTCGTCTACTACATGCTGGGGTACAATTGACTCAGTACTCTCTACGGCAGAAATACTGGATAATTAATGATAAATCATACATACGATCAGTAATACACAAATGTATCACTTGCTTTCGATTCCGTGCTAGGGGCTCAAGCCAATTGTTAGGACAATTACCCTCTTCCTGGGTTACTCCTGCTAAGCCATTTTCTCAATCTGCAGTTGACTATGCCGGTCCTGTATTTATACGTCATGGCGGGCAGCGTTCCAAATCGACGTCAAAGGCTTATATTGCTCTATTTATATGCATGGCCACTAAGGCCATTCACCTTGAATTAGTCTCAGATCTTACCTCAGACGCTTTCATAGCAGCCTTAAAACGGTTTATAGCTCGTAGAGGTATCCCTGCACAGATATTCTCCGACAATGGTACAAATTTTCGTCGTGCTAGTAGTACACTTCACGACTTATACAAACTTCTTCAATCTAACGGATTTGAACAGACTACCCAGGATTTTACCAGTGCCTAAGGCATCAAATGGTCCTTTATTCCCCCGTCAGCACCTCATTTCGGTGGCCTGTGGGAGAGTGGAGTCAAGAGCGTCAAGTTTCATTTGCGGCGCGTTGTCGGAGGAACCATTCTTACGTTTGAGGAGTATTACACTATTCTAACTCAAATAGAGTCCTGCCTTAACTCATGCCCCTTGTTCGCCATCTCAAATGACTCTACGGATCCCGAACCTTTAACTCCAGCCCACTTCCTGGTTGGTTCTCCACTCACTGCACTCCCGGAACCTGACTATTCCAAAGTCAAAATTGGTCGTCTGGGTAGATGGCAGCTGCTCCAAAGATTCACCCATTCTATATGGAAAAGGCGGTCGAAGGATTATTTGCACCAGTTGCAACAACGCAACAGATGGCGCATCCCGTCAAAAAATTTGGCTCCCGGACAACTCGTCCTTATTTTGGAAGACAATTCTCCCCCCCCCCCCCGACTGCAGTGGAAACGAGGGGTAGTCACTCAGGTCTATTTGGGTCAGGATTCAATAGTGCGCGTCGCGGATGTTCGCACCGCAAACGGTATCCTACGTCGGCCCATTCACAAATTATGTCCACTTCCAGTGGCCTCAGACTAATCGCATGAGCGTTCATGCGACATGTAGCACTGATTTGAACTTTATCGCATTATCATGCTTCATGCCCGGGACATCCTCCGGGCGATCACATGCTTTACATTGTTCTTCTTATTATATTATTATCATGTCTATTGTATTATTATGTATCACTATCATATTATCAGGTGTTATTGAATTTTTGGGATTCTTCATTCTAATATTATGCATGTAAAGTATTATGTCTTTTATTATTGTATTATTCTACTGTTATACAGGGTCCGCCAGTGAAGCGGGAAAATTAAAAGTACCCAATTTTTTCATGAAACATTTATTATCAGAATTTTTTTTTACAGATTTGAGTTGAGTAAAGTATGCCATTATTTTACTTGCCGCTCAAGTGAGAGCCATTTCTGTGTAAACATTCTTCTAATCTTGACCGAAAATGTTCCATCACTCGACGAAGCAGGTCAGGTTGAATCCGTGCAAATTCTTGTCTGATATTCGTTTTTAATTCCGGTATGGTGTGCGGTCTATCAATGTACACCCTGCTCTTCAGAAATCCCCAAAGAAAAAAGTCGCATGCGGTCAAGTCTGGGGATCTTGCAGGCCACGAGATGTCGCCATATCTGGATATGAGTCCGTCCGGGAAGAGTTCTCTTAAAGTAGCCATGGACACACTAGCAGTATGACTTGTGGCACCATCCTGCTGGAAAAAATTAATTTCCGGAAACCTAGGGAGCTGTTGCATCAAAAATCTTCTGACCATGTGTGTGTAGCGGTCTGCATTGACAGTTGTGGTGTTTCCTCTATCGTCTTGGAAAAAATATGGCCCAATAATGCCAGATGATGAAACTGCACACCACACCGTAACTTTCGGACTATGTAATGGCTTTTCATGCAACTCACCTGGGTTTTCATCATTCCAATATCTACTATTTTGTTTGTTTACATATCCATTCAAATGAAAATGTGCTTCATCTGACATAAACATGCGGTGAATACAGTTTTCATCATCATTTACACGTCGCAATATTTCTTCGCTGAAAATCCTGCGAGCCAGCATATCGCCATCTTTCAACTCCTGGATTACTTGAATTTTGTAAGGATGAAAAGATAAGTCTTTATGCAAAATTCGTCGTAACGATGTGTCACTAATGTTTAGTGCGGATGCATGTTTCATTGCAGAACGTTGTGGACTACGCGTCAATGCTACTCAAACTCTTTCAATGTTTTCCTCTGTTCTTACAGACCTTGTTGCTCCTCTATGCTTTAAGTTTAATGTGGAACCAGTTTCTTCAAACTTTTCCACCCATGACATAATTGCATGAGCGGACGGCACTCTTCCATGTCGTGGAATATTGAAATGATTACGAAACAATCGTTGTACAGAAGTCACACAGTCACCATTCTTATAAAACGATTTTACGCAGAAAGCACGCTGTACACCGGACCACTGCTCCATGTTTAACAAATGGCATTAAATGTAAAACAACAATCGAAAACCTCCACGCCCTCTCGTGAGCAGAAAATGAACTATTGGACTTTCAAAATTTCCTGCTTCACTGGCGGACCCTGTTGAATTTTTGGGGATTATTATTCTAATATTATGCATGTAAATTATTATGTCTTTTATCATTGTGTTATTACCTGCATATATTATTGAATTTTTTCAGATCATTATTCGATTATTATGTACTGTCAAATATTATGTCTGTCGGCTTATTGTATTATCATGTTATTATGTGTTATGAAATTTTATTATCATTATTCTATTACTATGTAATATCAATCATTATGTATTATTGTATTGTTATTTGTTATGTATTATTGAATTTTGGTGTCATGTAATGTCGGTTATTATGCACTATTCATACAATGATTTAAGCTGCAAAATCGCCCGATTTTGTGCGGGCAGTATGGTTAAACTTTGTACTTAGAATATCTGCATTGCGGTGCGTGCAGTGACGTCATTTTCTCCCCCGTTAAACTGCTGCCGGCTTGTATTTCAGGCTCGCAACTGTCAAATCTAGTTAGTTAATTGCAAGACTCCGGACGGGCAACTTGCCTTCAGTTCGCCAACCGCGGCTACATAATTATTTTCAATATTTCAAAATTTTAGCATGATCATCATGCGCTAATATTTAGGCGATCTCGGCCTCTATTCACGATTATGGATTTAAATATTTAATTCTACCTTATTTCTCAAGCATTGATGCCGCGCTACACTGCACGCGCCATGCAATTATTTTCTAACAATTTTCAATAAACAATTAACTCAAAGAACATATACAGTCAACTTCGTTATTTCATTTCTTACCAGCTAACTCATCACCTAGCGTTATAAGACCAACTCAAGATTACTTCGAGAGCGTCTAAGACGCAACAGGGGGACTAGAGCGTCCGTATTAGACGGATATTAGTTCGATTTTTACGTTCACGTAAATAAGAAATCTTAAAATTACAGTTATTTTACTGGCAAAAACAGTTCGCAATAACGCAGTATAATTATTCATTGAGTGAATGCGCTTAAACGAAGGTAGTGTTAAAATTTTAACGACTGACATGTCACGTTGTAGTCTTTGTTTCTCCGATTAATTTTACGTTTCCTTTCCGTTTATAATTGTTTGTTTTGATCCCAGCTTCTGTTTACTTCTACACATACTATCTTATGTTTTTTATGTTTTGGTTTGCGGATTACTGGTAGCGCAAAAGTCGTACTTAAGCGCGGACACAGTGTACACTTTAGGATAATCATTCCATCGGACTCAGAATTTTTTCTACGCATGTTATCCAATCGTAAAATTTTTATTCCAATATTATTCAACTTTTCATATATTTAATAAGTAGTCTTAACCTTTGTTAATCGTTGTTCTATTAACATGAAAAAGTACGCTTTTTATTATGTTGAATATGTTAACATGATAATGTTTTTAGGCTGGGGGTCATTCCACAAAATGTATAACGTCATCGAAAAATGTAACGCTCCAGGTGATGTTAACACTATATTTTTTCCACACTTTTGATTCCCCACAGTCGAGAAATCTTCGGTCTCTGTCATTTTAACACGAAATCCGTACGAACATCGCTGAACACGAGAGTCTGCAGTTTATGCACATTATACGTTCTAAAAGCCTAAAAACATTATCATGCTTCGATGTTTCGGTTTCGTCGAAATTTTATATTTTTTGTATTGATTTGTATTTGTTCAGGTTTTAGTTTGTTTTGTGTTTTATGTTTGTAAATTTTCCCAAATGTTCATTATGGTGCCTTTGTGTGGTATGTGTTTTATTAGTGTTATGTTGGTTATGTCTGGGAATTCATGTCCAGTGTTTATTGCATGTGTGGCTAAATCAGATTTGTATATTTCTGGTTTTTTGTATGCGTTTAGGTGTTCAAAATAACGTTTATTGAGTTGTTTTTTTGTTTGTCCTATGTAACATTTATTGCAATCTTGGCATTCAATTTTGTATATACCATTGGTTGTTGTATTATCTTTGTTGTATGGGTTATTTAGTTTTTGTAGATAATTTTTATTAGTTTTGTATGCTATTTTAGTGTCTGTGTTTTTAAACAGTTTTGTTAGCTTTGTCATTTTATTATTTATGTATATGAATGTGGCCCATTGTTTATTGTTGTTATTATTTTTGTTTTGTTCATTTTGATTAACTTTTAATTGTTCAGTTTTTATTTTATATTTTAAACTGATATTTGAACAAACAATGATATTTGAAAAAAGTAGTGATGAACATTCAAAATAATATAAGTAAATATCACTATAGTATTGACGACTCGGAACACTAAGTTTTTCATAAGTAAAAACGTAAAGTTTTATCTTACAGCCTAAACCGGCTTTCACCTTTAGAAGGCTTCATCAGAGGCTGCCATAGGTAGCGTTGTCCGTCTTGTTGTTGGCGACGGGATAGTTATTCGAAAGATCGAAGCTGTGTGTGTGTGGTGAGATGTGTTCGAATAATGCGTGCGATTTGAATTGTGTCTGTTCGTTTAGGATGTCGTTTTTATTTGTTTTTGTGTGTTTGTATATTTCTAATTGTTCTAGAGTGTCTAGTTTTCGGCCTTTTGTGTGTACGTGTCGAATGTTCATGTTATTGTCGATGTTTTTATATGTGTGGTTTGCTTCAATGAGGTGGTTTGCAAAGGTAGATTCTGTAGTGGTGTGGAGTGCTTTTGTGTGTTCAATGTATCTCTGTTTGAAGCTACGTCCTGTCTGGCCTATGTAGAATTTATTGCAATTTGAGCAATTTAGCTTGTATACACCAGGTAGATCGAATTTGTTTTGTGCTTTGGGCATGCGTTTTGATAGTGTGTGTTCTGTTTTGTTAGTAGTTTTGTAGGCGATTCTGTATCCTGCTTTTTTGAATTTGTGGGCAATTTTTCAGTTTGTTTGTTGATGTATGTTAGTGTTATGAATTTGTTGTTTTCTGTCTATGTCTGTTGTTTGTTTTGTGTAGGAGTTTACTGACTATTGTTCTGTCATAACCGTTAGATTCTGCTAGATATTTTATCGTGTTTAGTTCGTCTTTGTAGTCTATTTCATCTAAGGGGATGTTGTTAAGTCTATGTATCATGGTTCTAAAAGCAGCTAGTTTGTGTTGTATTGGGTGATTGGAGGTGTTGTGTATTAATGTGTCAGTTGTAGTTGGTTTTCTGTATATACTGAATTTGTGCCTGTGTTCTAGTTTTGTGATGGAGAGGTCTAAGAAGTTTATGGTATTGTTGTGTTCGTATTTGGCAGTAAAGGTTATGTTTTTATGTATTTTGTTTATGTGCGTTAGTAACTGTTCGCATTGTCTTTTGTTTCCCCTGTATAGTATTAGAATGTCACAAACGTATCTGTGCCAATATAGTATTTTATGTGAGTGTCTGTCATTGTTTGTGAGTATTTTTGTTTTTTCTAAGTGTTAGAGGAAGACTTCTGCTAGAATGCTGGATATGGGAGAGCCCATGGGTAGGCCATCGTTCTGTGTGTAGTATTTATTGTTATAAGTAAAGTAGTTTTGTTTTGTGATAATGTTCAGAGTTTCTGTTATTTCATTGATAAGTTCGTCTGGTGTGTTGTTCTGTTTGAGTTTGTTTTGTAGGATGGTGATTGTTTCAGAGATTGGGATGTTTGTGTACAGGTTTTTAATGTCAAAGGAGGCTAATGTGGCATTATGGGGGATGTGTATGTCTTTTATTTTTGTTACTAGGTCAGTGTTGTTTTTTACTGCAATGTTGTTGTCTATTTGTGTGTGTTGTCTAATAATTTTGTCTAGATATTTTGCCAGTTTGTGTGCAGGGGCATTACGGTAGTTGATAATGGGGCGGATCGGAATGTCTTCTTTATGGATTTTGGGAAGCGCTTGGAGTGTAGGTGCTGATGGTTGGATTTGTTTCATGTAGGCTTTTGTTTATGTGTCATAATGTGTTTGGCTTTGTTGACTATTTGTTTTACTGAGTTTTGGTATCTGTATTCTACACGTACACACAAAAGGCCGAAAACTAGACACTCTAGAACAATTAGAAATATACAAACACACAAAAACAAATAAAAACGACATCCTAAACGAACAGACACAATTCAAATCGCACGCATTATTCGAACACATCTCACCACACACACACAGCTTCGATCTTTCGAATAACTATCCCGTCGCCAACAACAAGACGGACAACGCTACCTATGGCAGCCTCTGATGAAGACTTCTAAAGGTGAAAGCCGGTTTAGGCTGTAAGGTAAAACTTTACGTTTTTACTTATGAAAAACTTAGTGTTCCGAGTCGTTAATACTATAGTGATATTTAGTTAAGTAACGGACACGTCATGGACAACGAAATACAAGAATAATATAAGTGTTCAGGTTGTTAGTACGGTCATCATAATTAGCATTTATTTGCTTTCACCCACACATTCGTCATGTGGCTTTGGCATTAAATCATTTAGTATCATTATTCTTATACTCTATTATAATGACTGAAATACTTTTACTCTTGACTTCAATGTGGTCACATTAAACAATCCATTTCTGGTGATTCTTTAAGATATTTTGTTTTAAACACTGCACAAAAATATGTATTTGAGGTCTCTAATCTTTCATTCCCGTATACTATATATGTAGAAAATAATTATAATAACTGTACAAATTTGGTTTACCATTGCATTAAATAAGAGCTTCAGTACACTGAAATAAACTGTATGCATGTTTGAACAACAAATGAATCTTAAATAATTAAGGAAAAATTATTCCTTAAACGTAATAATAAAACACAGTAAAAATATATCTCAAGGCTCTCTGAGAACTTGTTGTCTCTTATCTTTCATAGAATTTTTGAATTTTGTTAAAAAAAAAAATTAAGATCCTCTTTTTTATTTTCACGTACACTGGAAATAAATGAAATGTGAAAAAAAAAGTGGAGATAGATGTAATAATACTGATTAACAATAATCATTTTGTGCATGGACACATATCACAGAATAAAATAATAACAGATATAGGCACATTGATTTGAATAATTTACTCTTTATATTAATAAACAATACTAACACAGAAAACTGCATAAATGTTTTTAACAACTTATTAATTTCTTACTAGATATGAGCTAGCAATCAGTACAGAAGTGATATTGTTTTACCATTATAAACAATACCAATAAACCAACTAATACCATAATATTTTTAATTGAAGCATCAACACATAATTTGTTTAACTTATGCTACATAGTTTATGAGGATATCTTGGATTTTTAAAATTATATCTATTATACAAACTTATCACTGTCTTTGGTAGTGAATAATGTGTGTTTTAAGTAATGATAAAAACCAATTCTAACGCTCTGTAAAACCAACTGATGATTTGGAGAGTCAAGGAAACAATATTACTATAACACAAATACATTTATAATTGTATGCATTTATGTATTTCTTTTATTAAAAATCTATAAACTTTAATATACATTGTACATCTTTTTTAAAAATTTTTTGACACAAATCAGAATTTAAAAGTATATGTTGATGACTTCATAATGTCACAGGAAGGCAACTGTTTTTTTTTGTGAAGAAGTAATTTGATAAATCTGCTGCACTGATCTTCTTTCAATGGAATATCCAAAATAATTGATGTTTCCATTATTCGGCTACATGCCTGAAGGTCATCTGCAGCATCTGAAATTAATTAAAATTAATGAAAAATTTACCCAATTTTTTTCTGTTAATTAACACTTTGAAAAGTGCGTCATACGGTGCAGGCTTCATGCCCATGATCAATAAAAAAAACTGCTGTCTAATTTAAAATCATCTAGAATGATATAGCTGACAGATTATAGTAAAAATTTGATGTGAAATAATTACAGTCACGTTCTTTACCAGGTTTTAGTATGTTAATACCCTCAGAAGTACAAATTTTATGTTAGAACTTAAAAGTGACACTAATTTGTGACTTACTACTATAAGCATTTTATATTTCAACTATTTTATTATAATATTACACTTACAAATATTATGAAAGATTTTTAACATTATGGAGCAATTTAATTTTCTTTTTTTTTAATTTACTTATTAAGACAAGTTTATATCTAGTCACACTGTCTACAGTAATATGTGTATATATTACAAGATTGTGAAAATATTAACACACTGTAGCCTATTGCAGCAAGAGGTGATAATAATGTTGATGACTTACCTGTATATAAGATGGGATTACTAGTAGTAGATGATTACTATACTAAAGAAATGATAAAGGATTTAATCGTAACAGATAATACAAAAGGGGAATTGACCATACCGAATGTTGACTGGTTTTATGAATTAATAGTATGCAATAATGTTTGTAAATATTATATTGATACAATGGATAAAATTAATGATGATGGTTATTATAATCATAATAAAAATATGTATTTAATAAAAAATGAATTGTGTATACGTAATATAACAAGATTATTATTCGATGGAGGGTAAATAATTATTGTTCATGGACATTTAATTATGTGAGTAGGGAGTTCTGAAATGGACTGTATTATGAAATGATTTGTGGTAAACAATAACGAATAAATTAATTACCTTAATTATCCGCCGTGTGATTTCCTATGCTTCGTCTATGACGCGTTTCGGAGCATATACTCAATGTCAAGATATGCATATGAACCGTACGCGGATTTGGGTGCGCACCCGTTCAAGTTCATTCTGCTACTGAGCGGTTGCTACCTTATCGTAGCCCCAGCAAGCAGACTCAAGGCAGTATCGTACAATCGGTTGGATACAAAGTTCAGGTGGTCATTTAGCACGATATCGCGACTCATTGGGTTTGCATATGCACTGTAAATTTCAAATTCCTCCAAGGCATTCATGAAACGGCCCTTATTACACACATGTAACGGTATTAAATTGGAATTAAAATCTGTGTAATTATGATTGTGTGAAGTCAGGTGTCGGGCGTAATTTGATTTGATGTTGTCAATATTTCTTATTTTCTTGGGTAAATGTTCTCGAAATCGTTTAAGGAAACCTCTCCCAGTCTGTCCAATGTAGAAGCACTCGCAATCATTACATGTTAACTTATATATGCCAGTTTTTTCTTCTGGAGGCGTGTGTTTTTTCGGTTTGAGAATATCCAGTAACTTATTATTAGTCCTGAATGAAATAGTGAAACTATTATTATTCAATATAGAACACAAAACCTTAGGCATAAAGCTAGTGTAATTAGTAGATATAAAAATTTTTTGCATGTTGCTGTTTATTCGGGGTTTAAACATTCTTTTTTCATGTTTTCTCAACAATTTGTTAATGGTTAAACTACTGTAACCATTGACAACCGCGATATATTTTATGACATTTAGCTCATCACGGAAGTCATTATCATCCAAAGGAATCGTTAATAATCTATGAATGAAACTATTGTACGCTGCCATTTTATGTGAAAGAGGATGATGAGAGTCTGCGTGTATTGTGGTGTCAGTGGTAGTCGGTTTCCTATAAATGTTGAACTTTAGTTTATTCATCTGTCGAGTGATGGTTAAATCTAGAAAGTTTATCTTGTTATCAACCTCTGTTTCAAGAGTAAACTGGATGTTTCTATTTATTTTATTTAGACAGTTTTTAAATAATTCGATTTGTCTTATAGTACCATCAAAGATTAAAAATGTATCGTCTACATAACGTGCATAAAATATTATTTTATTTGCATATATATTATTGTTCAACAAGTGAGTATTCTCATAATAATTTAAATAAATATCGGCCAGTAGGCCGGAAAGGGGTGAGCCCATTGCTAGGCCATCATTTTGAATGTAAAAAGAACCATTAAAAGTGAAATAGTTTTGTTTCAAAATAACCTCGAGTAAATTAATTAACTCATTTATTGTCTGTGTGTTCATGCAACTATTGTCAGATAAATTGTTTCTCAAGATCTGTAATGTATCTATGATTGGGATGTTCGTGTATAAATTAGTTATGTCGAACGACGCCAATTTGTGGTTAGGTTGCAGTTCAACAGATTTAATATCATTAATAAAATCATTGTTGTTCTTAATACCATGATTATTACGTAATTGTAAATTATCTTTTATCAACCGAACTAGTGCTTTTGCAGTTTTGAAGCCAGGAGCAGTGGTAAAGTTCACGAGCGGTCTGATAGGTATGTTTTGTTTATGAATTTTAGGTAGTCCTGTGAATATCGGGGCTTTAGCATTGATGGGCTTTAAGTAACGTCGTGTGTTTTCATTGAATAAATTGGTACATTTATTAATACAATTGTTAAGTTCCCTGACGTACAAATCAGTGGGGTCAGAGTTTAATATATTAATGTTATTGTTAGAAATAAAATCATGAACTTTATGACTGTATGAATCAGTGTCCATGATGACTAGCGTATTTCCTTTATCTGCCTTAACGATAAGGGCATTGTTATCGATTAATTTTGTTTTCATGCGTTTTAAGGTTTTATATTCACTAGAGTACCTAGACTGACCACGTGAAACAAGAGGTAGACTATTGTTTAATTTAATGGCTCTATTGAATTTATTATTTATAAGTACGCGTGCTTCATTTTGTAAGTGTGGGTTAAAATAACGAATAATAATGTGGATTGTATATACTTTTGTGTTGATGTAAAATGTATTTGTGTATTAGGTTATGGTGTACTCTGTATTGTATGTAAACAATGTATGTATGTAATAGGAATTGATTTAATAATAATAATAATAACATTTTATCAGACTAAATAAAAAATGAGAGTAATTGTGAATTTTATAATGTAATTAAAGTAACTTAGTGTTTTAAAAAACTGGTTGAATTAAATAATTGGAAATTAATTAATTAATTTAAAATGTTGTACAGATGAATTTTGGTGATAGATTTAAATTATTTTTCTTAGATTTAGATTTGATAATAAATAGTAAATGATTAAACAGACAATGTGTTCAGGTGTTGAGTTATATTGTTATTATAAGGTAAGTTATGAATTTTCTAATGTAATTTTCAACGATTAACTTAATGTAAAATGTTGTAAAACATGGAGTTTGGGTGATGATTATTTCAATAAGGCATTGAGACAGCCAGAGTTAATTTTAAATGGGTATTAGACAAAATAAGAATTTCTGGAATAAAAGTAATACAGAAAAGGGTCAATAGTACGGACACAGTAGCAAGAGTGAATGTGTGTAGAGAGAAAGGGAGTGATGAAAATGGAGAGTAAATAGGTGAGAGCAGGGTACATAAATTTTGTAGTGAGGGTGGAGGTGTAAGGAGTCCTCAACGCAAGGCGTTGTGGCAGGAGGTGAATAGTTTTAAAAAGGGTTGCGGAGTTACCTGGAAAGGGCCAGGAACTGATAAGGGAATGAGCTGGTGGTGCGGGAACACACATCCTATGTACACAGAGGTGCTTTGTTATAAGAGAAGAAGGATTTAAGTAGAGTTAGATAAAGGGTTGGAGGGGTATATTATTGAGAGATCGGTGTCACCCTATGCAAATCCGTTAGTGGTTGTTAGAAGGAAGAAGGTGAGTAAGGTTATATCTAAATGCCCACTCAATAAATCAGATCATTATGAATGACTGGGAATCACCCAAACCAATTGATGATGAAAATGCTAAATAGAAATTCATAGTTGAAATTATAATGCAACAAGTGAAGATTTAATAGAATTTGAAACTAAAGTAAAGTTGTAAGGTGTGTAAATTTTGGTCAAACTTAAATTTGAAATGTTTGTCTTGATGTAATAATGGCAATGTTCAGTATGAATGTTTATTATGTATTATGTAAGTGTAGGGATCTAAACATGTATAGTATGTTTTAAATGTGATTCCCCAAATTTCGGGGGGTCCCGGCATTACCAGCCCAGACCGTGGTTTTGGATGACAACCAGTTGTGGGCAGACTTATTGTAAACTGACCATGGTTGGTTGCCTATGAAATTGGTATAATTTAGAAATTAACAGAGGGTTTAATAAGGGGAATCACCATAACTTTGGAACAGCGGTTACCATCGAATGGGATGATAGAACTGTATTAAGGGCATATGAATCATTATAGTAGGAGTACTGGTGTCCACGGATACCAGTAATGCCGAATTTTTATATAACGTCGAAGCAAGAACGGTGTAAGCAGCATTTGCACCCTAATAAAATTCAGTTCTTGTGGAGGCAAATGGGCGCTACAGTCCAACATCATTAAGCAATAGTGTGTGTGGAAAGGAGCTGGCCGTTACAACCCAGGGGCATAAATACAGTATTTATGTAACAAGGTAAATGCCTTACACGGTTTATCCGTGTAATTGTAACTAGGTAAAGGGGGGATATTAAATA
This sequence comes from Magicicada septendecula, assembly GCA_034769895.1. Taxonomy (NCBI): domain Eukaryota; kingdom Metazoa; phylum Arthropoda; class Insecta; order Hemiptera; family Cicadidae; genus Magicicada; species Magicicada septendecula. Next base: position 889,494,622 of record CM068367.1, read on the forward strand.
ATGATGTGTGAAGGAGGAAGTTGATTTTATGATGTAACTAAATAATTTTATGTTGATTTGAGGAGTATTATGAAGATGCTTAACGATTGTTAAGTAAATAATTTGTTATGACGTAGTTGGAATTGGTTATTTAAATTCAGATTGGAATCAGGGGAATATTTTGAATTTTGGGATAAGAGTTAACGAGAGAAGGGTATACAGAATGTTGGTATGGAATTTAAAAAAAATGTATCATGTTATGTTAAGTATTCATCAATGTATGTTAGAGGTTAAGAGAAAAAACCAGTGCTTCTTAACGCAAACCAGCACAGCTAAGGGGGACCAGATCAGTTATGGATATGGTATTATGCAAGGCCACTATTTGATATTTTGATTTCATGTTTCAGTGTCTGGTGATGCTGTGGTGGCGGTCCTGTGCTGGCCGGCGCATCAGAACAGGGGCGTCAAGTGCCTGTCTGGCCTTGCGGTGTTGGGATCTCAAGAGGGAAGTCCAGTAAGGTCATTCAGGTGCGGCCATAATCACTGGACCAGGGGATAAGTTAACCACGATTTTTAATAAAACATAAAGGGGGTTGTGGCAACATATCCAGACTGATCCCTTTAGGAAGTATGAGAGTGTCAATGATAGTTTTTATGCTTCGGCATAAAACCTCTCATTGAGGGGGTATTGTAACGGGATGGTTAAGCCTACCCAGGGGTAATTTGGGGAGAAATAATAATTGTGAACCCAGGGGTAATTTGGGGAGAAATAATAATTGTGAATTGTATTTGAAAATCATAACGACGTATGCAATATGAGCAAGTTAATGTCAAGGTCACCATCAGGACGCAAGCGAAGCAGTTATTTTTAGCCGTATGACATTTGAACTATGCACTGGAGAAGTCACGCCCTTTGACGTCAGGGCCAAACCTTCGAATACGTCACTTGGAATATCGATCCAAATTAATAACCCTGCCAAATCTGGCTTCAAAACACAATTAGAATAATAGAGTGAAATCACGTGACTCCCCCGCTACCTCAGAAATTGAGGAAGTAAAATTCGTCCCAGTAAAGAAATACACCTTGTGCCGGCCGGTCGCTAACAAAGTTCCGGAATGAAATTGCGGGTGCCCGCACGTATAAAATGTGGATTAACAAAATTTTAAATAAGTGAGATAAACATTATTTTAATTGGAAGGAAAAATGTTAAAAAAAAGAAAAGAAAAATGTGAAATGTACGGAAAATTCGGGAGTGTGTGCAACAGTTGGAGTCGTGGGAAGGATGTCAGATAAGTAACAGAGTGATGGAAAAAATAAAAATTTTCACAAACATAAATAAATTCCATATTAGATATACCTATTAATTAAATTGGCCAATTAAATAATCCATGTATTTTATTCAAAGAAAAGATGAGGGTTAAAAAATGAAAATATGTACCGCATGAAAGTGTGCGTGTCTGTGTGAATGTACAGAATATATAATTAAGAAGTGCTGGGTTGCGATATATATACGTATAATTTAAATTTACGATTTTTTACTGTGAATTCTATTTTGTTAAAGAGTAAGAATAATGGTGGTAATAATTACTGCTAACTTGATTTTAATGAGTTGCGCCTCATGGATGAATAAATAATGTGATTTCCATTCTTTGAAAAGGGGTTTAATGTATAAATGTTATGAATAAGAATAAAGGGTATCCGCAGAACAAAAAAACGATTCATTTCCTGAAAACAACCTAATTCTGTTCTCCCGTTCGTCTAACCGAGTCCTGGGAATTGGTAAGTAAATTTTTTTTCTCATAGCTGGTAACAATTAAAGATGGCGTCCAAAATATGAACGAAATCATAACTGTATTAATAAACAAAATTAAAATTAAGAGTGGGTGAAAATAATAAACGTTACAACACAAATATAAAACACATGAACATATAAAAAGAAATTTAGAAAATCTATAATTCAGTTACAAGGACTCCTTCAGGAATTCAAAACGTCTTTAAATGGTAAATCACTCACATTGTTATGCCTGTTTAAGAACATATGATTTCTTAAGAAACTTAAGCATCTAATATGCAGTGCACCATAGACCAAAGACACTGTAAAATAGTGGGACGCTCTAACATGACATGTAAGCATCAGTAGCTCACTTTTTGTTTAGTAATTATTCATTACGTAATTATTAACACAAATATGAAAAATATTTAATCCCATATAAAAATATTTATTTACCTAAAACTCCGTTCCCTACTCATAAATAAAAAATACATTACACATTTAGTAATGCGTATTATAATTACTGTATCTGTATAAGTATGTTAACATTATTACATGTTTAAGCCAGCAACATGTATAGAATTATTTTTAAAATGTTTAAATCATCTAAAAAGTGCACACACACACACACAAAATAGTTTCCTATTTACATTTTTAACAGAATGTACGTGTTAATTTTTCCATTCAATTATAAAAACATAATTTTTACTTTACCAGTTTATGATTGTAGTGTTTTTGGGCTTTACAAGATTAAAAATGGTAATTAAATAAAACATGTCAGCAAAATTAATTTTATTTTGACATAAAACATTTATGATAAGGTGAACAGCTACATTTTGAGATAAATGATCGCTACAGCTTCACATTCTAGTTTGAAACAAGTGCTTTTAGGTGAAACAGGATCCTCCTCCCCTCACATTTGAGAGGTAGGAAGTGCCGTAAATTTTATTCTGATTTGTGTACAACTTTCAATTCAGTAGACATTCCTCTACACAAAGTAACCAATCTAGTGCTTATCAATTTTCTCATGACATACACAAACGTAAATCCTCCGGATGAGTCTACTTTAAGAAAACACTAACTTCCAAATTGCTATGAAGAAATATTAGAAAATATCAGAGCTGTGTGTGAAAATATGAGTAAGTGTTGATGAAACTATGAACTCATTCAACTCATTGGCATGCTTAAAAATGATGAAATTGTTTACAAACTTTCATTTTTGATTGCTTGTAAAGAAATGTCAGCAGCATATTACATTACATTACATTACAGCCGCTTTGTTGTTCAATGATAGTATGCATTTTTGTGTGCAAATGGTATTACACACAATAATGTAGTGCTTCTTATTACCGATGTAGCATCATATATGAAGAAAGCAATGGAAGCCCTTTGTGTCCGAAATTGATACATGTTACCTGTGTTGTGCATGCTCTACACAGATTGTGAAATTATCCAATTCTTGTATCCTAATATAGACAGATTAATATTAAATGCAAAGAAAGTGTTTGTTAGATCCCCTACAAGAACTGGATCTTTTCAAAAACAAAATTCCTAACCTTCCATTACCACCAGCGCCCATTATCACTTTCTGGGGGACTTGGCTTTCTGCAGTGTTATATTATGGATACTGATAGTGGTAATTTTGATAATGTTAAATCAGTTGTTGACAAATTGGACAAATACGATGCTTCATCAATAGAAGAGATCCATTAAAATCTGTTAAAATCAGAAGTGTAAGAAATGAGTTGGCATATATTTCTGCTAATTGAGTTTCTTGAGCAATTCGATAAAAAACCTCAAAAAACAACAAACCACTTAACAGGAACTTGTTAATGAAATACATTTTGTTTAAAGCAAAATCAGTTCTTACACAGGATCAAAAATGGAAACATTAAAATATAAATTCAAAGTTATGTTTGGAACAACACTGAATTAAAGTCATCTTAATTATTTCATCTCATGATTCTCTCTCCACTCTACAAATTTATTCTTTACAAGTGATACAGTGTTTGAACGTAAAACTCAAATAAGCTCAAATCCCACAGCCTGGTTGGGTATGTATTAGAGACATGTTCAGCACACAGACACACCTGCACCAGAATGTAACACCACAGCACAGTACTTAAAAAAACTGAAAAGGTAGGTGGCTTTTCAAACAAAAATACTTTTGTGAATCAAGGTAATTCAAACTCTGATGTCACCCAAAATAATGATAATGATATCACCTTTTTTAACTTTTCTTCAGAATACTTATTTTCAATATTTTTTTAATGAGTGAGACTTTTCTTTTTCTGAAGTCAAAACTGTCTGAAACAGAGACGTCTTGTTTTGTGTAATCACTGGTAGTTTACATCACCCATTATTTAAAAGTTTCAAAGAGATTATCCTTCTCCTATACAATATTTTTATAGTATCCACTGTGCTACTGAAAACTTCTATAGGGCCCATACAAACTGCATACTGAGAACTTACAGATTTATAAGAAAATAATATTTAATAAATATACACAACTCCCTTACCTTTTATTGGGTCTCAGAGTCTTCACGTGAACTCGTACCTATAAGTGATTTAGGGTTAAATTTCGTAATAATTACTCTCACTGCATTGGTTGACTCATTCAAATTTTATTAAACATTCTTTATACTACTCTTTTTCCTTTTTTAAATTTCTTTACTGATTCTTACGTAACATAAAAAAAATAATATATTTACTTATTATAATTAAATGAAATATTTCTCTTATTTTATAAGAGAGCCCAGTATTTGCTCACTCTCACTTTCACACATTTTACCCCCTTTTTAATTAAGAGATCTCTTCATTTTTTATATCTTTTATTTTGAGTTACAGTAGAGTCCCGGTTATCCGCCATAAACGGGCTGGCGGAAGGCCGGATAAGCTGGAATGGCGGATAATAGGGAGAGTTAAATAAAACGCAAATTTATCATAAAATTATGTTGTAATTTTGTAAATGTAATTAATAAACATCACGTTTTACAACAAATCAATAGAGAAAACAATACAGTACTTTACAATTATATTACAAAATTATATTAAAACATTTTAGAGAACAAGCAACAATATTAAAGTTATACACTTACAAAAAAAGAGAAAACAATTACGCCTACTTTAGTACTTCATGCTTCAAGTTTAAGAATTCAGTCAATTTTAACAAGAAAAATTTACTAAAAATAAATATAGAATCAGACTAATGTGTATGTAATAAAATTGACTTACACTGTCAGAAATGTTGGAAGTGAGAGTTCAGTTCATGATGAGTGAAAAAAATTAGTGATCTTCGACTGCCTCCCTGATGATTCCCGCTTCTATGATGCCAAGTCTCGCCATCTTTGGAGGATCATTATGTCGACAACCCTGGCTTCCTCTTGCTGCTCAACGTACTGAATGGCTGCTTCAAGAGCTTTAACCCCTTCTTTGTGTGTGATCTTTTGGGGCTCAACAGTTTCAGAGTCTTGATCTTCAACAACATCATCGCTATTAACAAGTGTTACAATTTCTTCGTCAGTTATTTTATATTGGTCGTCTCCTGAAAGCCAATTCCTTATTTCATCCAACGATGCATCCTCACATCCAGGGATATGTTGCACCAAGGGCAAAATACTTTCATGAAGTTCATCCAGCATGCTTTCAGCCATATTTTCGTCCTCGCCCAACAGCTTATGCCACGACTTCGTAATTGTTTGTGCCCCGACGTCGGCCCAGGCCCTTGCGACCCAATAAGCGACATCCTTCAAATTTATACTTTTCAACTTCTTAATCAAGTTTTGCACATCTTCAGTTTCTTGTATGACTGTTGACAGAAGCTTTCTTCGATAGTTTCGTTTAAGTGTTTCCAAAACACCCTGGTCCATAGGCTGACAAATGGCAGACACATTTGGTAGCAAAAACATAGCCTTTATGTCCCCATCTCTAAGTTCGTCTGGATCAGGGTGAGTTGGGGCATTTTCTAGCAGTAAAACTGCTTTTCTGGGTAGGTTGTTGTCTTTTAAAAACTTCTCTGTAGAAGGAACAAACTCTTTAAAAAACCATTCCTTAAAAATTTCACTAGTAATCCATGCACTTTTTTGATTGAAATATTTTACTGGAAGAGCATGTTTTGAAATGGTTTTAAAAGCCCTAGGGTTTTTGGACTTTCCAATCATTGCCAGGTCCATTTTATGGTTTGCTGTGGCATTACTGCATGCTAAAATAGTCACTCTCTCTTTACTACGTTTATAGCCAGGGGCTGCAGCTTCAGTTCTAGCTGCAAGGCTCTTACTCAGTAACATTTTGAAATGAAGGCCTGTTTCATCACAATTAAATACTTGATCTCCTGTTAAGCTTTCAGTTTCAACAAAGTCTTGAAATTTTTTCTTAAACTGCTCCTTGAAAGTTTGATGACAGTTTCTCGCCGCAAATATTCAACTGACGGATTCCATAACGCTTCTTCCATCTATCAAGCCAGCCAACGCATGCTGTAAAATCTGCATCACCTTCGTTAAATTCTTTTTGAAACTGCAACGCCTTTTCTTTTAAGATAGGTCCCGAAATAGGCACCCCTTTCTCCCTGAACTGTGTAAACCAAATGTACAACGCTTCGCTAACTTTTTCATAATCACTATTTTTCAATCTTTAAAAGCAGTCTCAGTAACTCGTGAGGAACACTTTTTTTCTAATTCTAATCGTCTCTTCTTCCAATCTCCGACGCCGTAGTGGTCAGCCACCTTCTGCAGCGTTTCCCATTTATCCAGTCTTTTTAATGCCTCAAGCTTGTCTTTTATTGATAAAACAATTTTCTTCCTTTTCGTAGCCATAATCGCAACACTATTAACAAGACTACACTACGACACTTTCACCAAAACTGCACTAGTCACTCACGGACACACCGTGTAAAAATAGCCTCACTGCTCACTACAGCACACAACAAGAAACTGCAGTCTACTAAGCGATGAGCATGTGAGCGATAGCGTTGGATGTTGGGGGTGGGGTGGGGTGAATGACACGAGTCACAGCTAGGCTATAATAGGCGATGGGCAGTAGGCCAAATTCCTGCGGTACAGTCAGGAGCAATCACAAAGACAGCACGTACACTCACGCCCGCAAACTATTGGCACACTATTTTCGTTGCAGTAATTAAAGAAAATATTTTTTACATTTACGTTTTTTTATGCCGCTTGGGCGAGTAACACGGAACGGCGGATAATCGAAGGGCGGATAACCGAGACTCTACTGTATTTTAATAGCAATTGTTGATTTATATAATTTTTTACTTTCCTGTGGTCGCCTCAGGCACATGTCGAACTCGGTCCGGTTTTTTGTTCACATTTGTTCCGAAATATGTTTTCACTGATTCAAATTTTTCTCACTGTTCGTAGTTTACACTGTACTAGATTTTAATTGTAGTTTGCACTCCTTCTTTACTACTTTTTGCTATATTTAGTACATATTTTTTAAAGTTTTAATAAAGATCGACTCGCGAGCCTTTATACTGAACCGGCCGCGAGCCACAGCTGTAGACGAACTGTCTTTTACCTACTTTCACATTTTATGTGCGGGCGAGATGAAAACTGTGCCCAGCCGGCGGACGCACACAACTGCTCACGTCCGTTGTCTTGAGATGTTATTTGCCGACTGCCTTTGTTCTAATGCACACCCAGCACTAAGGAATGTATACGTACGTGACAAAATGTCTGAGAACGTTGGCCGATGTTCGCGCTCGTGTGGGTGAACGCGCACCCCTGTTGATAACCTGCATACCAGTGCCAGGCCGCAACAGTCTCGACGCTATAGTCCGTTCACCAAATATACTTGGGCGAAATAAAATTGACAAGATTTAATTTACAAATCCTCATAGGTTTGTACCGTTACAATACATACCATTCTAACTTTTCTAACAGAAAATTTAAGTGTACACAAAGCCACATGATAATTACATGAGGTCAATATTTTGAAATACTAGCCAAGATTTTGTCAACTGTGTCTGCATTTTGAAAACATTAGTGCTTTATAAATTAGTGAAAATACCTCCCGTTTTCATAATTTCATAATTTACCTACTGTGAAAACATAATTTCATTAATCTCATTATTGTTATATTTTCCTACCAATTGAAGTTATTGTCTTTTCAATCACTTAAAAACATATCTTGTTCAATCCACCACATGAACACAGGATCAAGTTAATAATAAAGGTTTTTACCTTTTTTAAATCTGCCCGCCCAAAATATTACCTACCTTGGCGATCTAATCTCGCACCTACCTTCCACTTCCTCAACACGTCATAGGGTCGCCAGCATATTTAAAGTTAATATGCAACTATTCCACGCTTTTCACTATACAATACCTGTATGATTTAAACACTTTATTTCCCTGGATTCAGAAGACTCTAGAATTCGTTAGGCGAGATTTGGATGCAGCAAACAGACTAAGGTTGCAGCGCAATAATTACATTCAACACGTTTGTGATATAGCAATTGGTTTTATTTCTCATTTTTCGCAATTCAAACAGGTGTTGCCCTTATATATCTATGTGATTAGTAAATCACCCAACGTTGAACATATATATATATATATATATATATATATATATTACGACGCTCCCTTTTATCTAACACAATTATCTAATATTTGTAATGTTGGATAAAATGTTACTTACCCGTTATATTACTTTACCTGGGCGCCAGAACAAATCCCAGATACAAATGACACGGTTTCAGCTTAGCTCAGCGCATGGAGACACTCTTTCTCAGGATTCGTTCCGTGATTGTGGTTTTCAAGGGGAATCGTTACAAATAACACTTTAATATTTGCTTGATTATTATATTTAACGTTTTAATCAATTATTTTTAATTTTGAAAATGCTAATGGTAGGACTTAATTCTACCCTAACACTTATAATTACTGAGTGAGTGTGAAAAGTAACGATTAAGACGTTCAAACGACCTATGGCTCTTATCTGGTTTAATTAAGAGATTGCTATCTCCCAAACCAGTGCTAAAGAACAGGTCTGCAATAATTTGCACGTCCAATACTACATCCCACTTTCCATTCAACACTCCTATACTACGTTAGAGCTAATCTTATAATTAAAATACAAAGTATGAAATGCTTAGTGTCTTTTAAAAATTGTTTATTGCTTTTATTATTTGTTTAGTGCTTATTTCATTGATCAATGAATCTATTTCTTACTGTTTGATGCGTTGACCGAAGATAGGAATCTGTAGAGGTCCTCCTTTTGATGGTTTTGCACAGAAGAATTGATGTTGATCAATGCTGTAGAAGATGCCCTGGCAATTACAGATGCTGTAGCCTTCTGTCGCACAGGTCCTTCACGGCTGATGATTAATTAATTAATAATTTAATTAATTAACGTTGTTTTACGCAGCGAGAGTTGTTGAACGGTACTACTTCATCTTCACTGCGGACTACTTCTCGAATTTGATACTAAATTACGCTTTTGCGTGATTGAAAAATTTCTGTACGTTATTTATACACGTCTAGCGCGTTTAAGATCCGAACGAAGAGTGATCCTACCCCTCGCTTTGAGTTGGCGTCAGTTTTAAATACGGGATGCTGATTGGTTGTTCAAATAAATCATGCATTTTTCCAGTTCTGACAATCTCGAACAGGTCGACGAAACACCCCGTGACAGGTTTGAAACTGCAGAGAATTTCTAGTTAAAATCGTACTTCCTGTGTTTGCAAATCGATTGATTACAGGTATTTGCAAACGTGTTTTCAAAGATCTGACCACAGAATATTGTTGCTTAGGTCTTTATCTGTGTGTGTGTGAAAATACCTAATTCCTACATAGCATAATTCTCTCGTTATTCCTTTTGGCGCTCGTCTTCCGTATAACTTCGTCAATTGTTAATTATATTAACTGAGATTGCGGCTACTTATTAAGCTTCACTTGCTGACTACAATGCTGTTTCCAGAATTGCCGTATATTTATTAGTTTTTAAGTTATCACAGGTTGAACTGATAATTTGTATTGAGTAAAATTTCATGTTCGTACCGGTATCTGATGTCGCTGTGACGAGGTTAGAGTGAGATGGCTGTGATTGTACGCTCTCTCTCTTGCTTACGCTGCTCTACTCCCTCCGTCAGACACTTTCATATAACGCTCAGATAGGACGCTAATATGAATCGTTATATATACCCCCACTCGGTATAAAAAAATCGATTATTTTATAAATCATTAATTTTTTTTTTCTAATGTACAGTTTTACACTGATGAAAAATTTGCACATATTCTTTCGCACTTTTCCCCGCACAAAACTTGCACTAATACCATTTTCCTTACATCTATCTTATAACTAAAGATTACAATGTTACTTAACCTAACATGGTATATTGGAAATTTATATGACAATTTATATTTTAATCATCATTTTGGCTTAATTAATGTCAATAATCTAAATAACAATACTAACACTTATTTAAATAAAATTGATTATTATTATCATTGACCTTGATTCAAAATAATTGTATATTTATTTTATTTGATCATGTTTGACTCACATACTTTATTGGCTCAAACTATTATTTCTTTATGGGTCAATATTTTGTTTATATTTCCTTAAACTATCCCCATGGTACTTTCCTATAATTTTATTTTTCTCCACATCTTTTAACGTATATGTGTACCTTGCAATCTGTTTTTCTATTCTATAAGGTCCCATGAATATCGGAAAGAACTTGGCCGTGGTATTATCTATGGCAGAGAATACAGGATTCGCTTTCACTAGCACTTCCTCTCCTTCCACAAACCTTACCAACTTGTGAGTTCGATTATATCGTTCTACTGTCTTTTGACCTTCTCTCTGTATTCTTTCTTCTGCTATCCTGGTTTTTACCTCATATGGAATAGGTAGATTGTAGTTGGGTGGACTTATGGTTTTGGTCCATACATGTACAGGTTCTTTATTAATAAATAATTCTGAAGGTGTGTACCCCGTTGTATCATTACATGTATATTATTAATACAATCTGAAATAAAACTCAAGTAGTCTACCCATGCAGAATGGTTCTGACTGCACAATATTCTAAAATACCTCCCTAATTCTCTATTTATTCTTTCAGCTAAATTGGCTTGAGGGTGACGTATGGATGTAAGAATAGGTTTTATATTTAGTTCTTCCAACGTTTCCCTCCATAGGTTATGGGTGAACTGTTTTCCTTGGTCGGACAATATTTTCCTTGGTTTACCATACTGTGGGATGTAGAACTTCGTTAATGCTCTAACGGTCGCTTTTGTCGTGGCTCTTTGGACTGGGTATAATTTTACAAACTTCGAAAAGAAATCTACCGTAACTAGAATGTGCTTTACCCCTCCTTTTGCTTTTGGTAGAGGCCCGTAATAATCCACGGCTAGTAACTCTCCTTTCTCTTTTGCTTGGATCGTTTGCATTTCTACCCTTGTAGCTAAGTTTGGGTGTTTACATTTCTGGCACAGGTCACAAGTAGACAATAATCTTTTCATGCGTTTTGCTAACCCCTTTCCAATGAAACTTTCTGTTAAGGCTAGATGGCATTTCTTAAATCCAGCGTGGCCCAATGACAAGTGGCATTCCCAAATAAGTTCATCTATCATACAGCTAGGTAATAGTAACTTCCACTTATGGGAACATAGCTTATATAGCTTACCGTCATATATGGAAAATCCTGGTTTGGAGTTGGTAACTGCACTCCTCCAAGCTACACTAATCCTAGGGTCTTGTTGTTGATGAGTCCCTATTTCCTTAAGTCGTCTAACTACTTCAGGTTTTGTTATATGCTTTACCGCGTAAATACCAATATCATTGCTACTACATTTAATGTTATCTGTTTCCATGTTGTTTTCTGATCGTGGATTTCTACCGAGTACATCTGCTACCAAGTTGTCTTTCGCTTTACAATATTGTATTTCAAATTGATACTCTTGTATAGCCAAGATCCAACGAGTCAGACGAGCACCTAGCAATTTACACTTTAATAAAAATACTAACGCCTTATTGTCGGTGATTATAGTAAGTTTAGCACCCAGAATATAACTTCTAAACTTTGACAGGCTATGCACTATCGCTAATAGCTCTTTTTCTGTCGTAAAATAGGTTAATTCTGCCCCTTTAAGTGTGCGACTTACAAATCCTAATACCGCTTTTTGGCCCTTCTCATCAATCTGATACAAGTGTGATCCAATAGCAATATTGCTGGCGTCTCTTTGCAAGTAAAATCTTTCTCCTATCCCTGGATGATTTAATACAACAGTATTTATAAAAAAACTTTTCACTTGTTGCAGCGCTTCATCGTGGTCCTTTGTCTACTTCCATTTAATCCCTTTGTTTAACAACTTTAACAACGGAACAGTACTTTCCGCGTATTTACTTGTAAACTTCTGATAGTAGTTAGCTAAACCTAGAAATGACTTTAGCTGCTTGCAGTTCTTTGGAGTTGGAAATTCTTGTATGGCTTTTACCTTCCCTGGGTCCGTGGTTATGCCTTCCACTGAGATTCGGTGACCTAAAAACTTAATTTCCTCCTTACAAAACTCTGATTTCCGTAGATTCAGCGTCATGTTTGCTGATCTTAATTTTTCAAAAATATTCTTTAAATGTTTCAAGTGCTCCTCGAATGTTTGTGACACACACAGAATATCATCTACGAACACTAATGTATACTTCTCTACCTCATTACCTAAGGCACTGTCTAAACACCTTACCATTGCAGCTAAGCTGGTGCTCAGGCCAAAAGGTACCACTTTAAATTGGTAGCACTTGTTTTTATACAAAAATGCCGTATACTTTCTATCACACTTTCGGATGGGAATTTGCCAAAATCCTGATGTTAAGTCCAGTTTGGTCATATACTTAACCCCATTACATTTTTGAAACAATTCTTCCACACTCCTAATCTGGTACTAATAAAGAATTTAGTTTCCTAGCATCTAAGCATAATCGGATCCTCCCGTTCGGCTTGGTGACAACTACTAAAGAGTTTATATAGGGACTACTTGCTCTCTCTATAACACCATTCGCTAACATCTGTTGGACCTCTTTTTCTACTTCATCTCTATAATGTAGAGGGATTGGATAAGTCCTTTCTACAAATGATGCATTTTCAGTTAGTGTTAACTGATGTTCATAGAACCTAGCTCTTCCAGGCTCTGTTCTGAACACATCACTATACTCACCAACGAGTTGCTGAATTTGGTTCTGTTGCTCGTTGTTCAACTCAGTCCCAATGTTGATTTCTGGAGTATCATCAATACCGTGCTGGTCACTCCTAACGTCAACTACAGGTTTCTCTATATACCCTTTTATGACACTTACCGAGTTCCAATGCTTAAACTCTTTAATGTTTACATTTATTTTATTTGTATTAATTTCCATCGTAATGGTATTTCTTTTAAAATTTATTTCTGCCTTCCATTCCAGTAACGTATCTACCCCAATAATACAATCATGAATGAGTTTCGGGACTATTAGAGCTACAATTTGGGTTTGGTTACCATTTATACTGACAGGTAAATATATTTGTTCAGTTATCTTTTGCATTTTGGCTCCAGTGGCTCCCTGTACATTACAATGTTTTACGAGTAGTCTGGGACAATTTTGCAACTGACAATTATCTACAAACTTTGAGCTGACATAGGTAACTTTACTGCCAGTGTCTATAAGCGCTCTTACTAGTAGATTACTGATTTTACAAATTATTTCCGGACATTCAGGATAATGGTTTCTACCCACTTCTTGCTCCTCTTTTAACAAGAACTCCCTATCGCTCACTTGTTTTATATTATTAGTTACGTTCTTTTTACCTGTTTTCTTTGGTGATTTCACTGCAGGTAATGGTAGGTTTAGTTTTGTTTCTTTTCTACCTGCAGTGGTTTCCTGTTTCCCGTATTCATTTTACCAGTCGACGGTTGCTGCTCGGTAGAGGTTATAGTTGTTTTACATACTTTATATCCTTTATTTGGTTTGTTTTCTACACTCCTACTTCTACCCTTCTCCTCCAATTCCGGTCGATTTTGGGGTTTATTACCCGGATATGGGGTAAACCTTTTTTCTTTCTGGCGTTCATTGTCTCTCCTCTTAGTTGAGTAGAAAGTTGGTTCTTGATGATCGCCTCTAGAGTAGTTACTCAGCTGATTACTTACACGCTGTAGGTCCCTCGGTCCCTCTCTAAATCTTGACACTCATCTACAACCATTATGAACTTTTCTAGAGTATCCACTCCTCTAGTAGTGGTTGCTACTCTAGTGCGTTCTGAGAAATGATGCGCTAGCTTATATACTAGGTCTCTCTCTTCTATTGGTGGTGTTAGATGTTTAACTTGCGCCATTACATTTAGCACATAATTGGTGGTTGTCATATTCATTGACAGGTGATACTTACCAAATTCTAGATGATCGCGTACCCTTCTTTGTATTTGAACATTCCAGTACTGAGCAAGGAATTTTTCTCTGAAGTCTGAGTAGGTTTGGACTCTATCCGAGATGACTTTCCACCACGTACCTGCCCAATTCTTGAGAAATTGGCCTAACATGTCCTTCTTGTCCTCGTCGTCCATCAGTGGATTTACATGAGTTACATAAGCTTCAAACAGCTTTAGGAATTCCACAGGATTCTCATGTGGGTTTCCTGAAAATGCAAGGTTTTCCGGTTCTTCCTTATAGCCGCCACACCTCACTACTTTGGTGTGCTGTGACTTCATTGCTTTAGTCAGATCTTCCCGCATTACCTTCAATTGCTGTTCCACCTTTTGATGTACTTCGTCAGTGTTAGCCTTACTCTCTACCTGTTTCTTAACTTCTTTAATGTTCTCACCCAATTGGGTACACTCTTCCCTCGTATTCTGGATTTCTTCTTTATTTAGAAGCGATAGTGTTTTTAATTCAGCTGTTACTTCACTGAATTGTTGATTAATGAGTGTTACTTTTTGTTCTAACCTTTCATGAAATTCGTTTCTAAACTTATTTAGTTTTTCATCTTGACGGCGAAAATTAGTGTTTACTTGTTTCCTAAACTCTTCTAGCGTAGTTTTAACCTCTTCGGTATGTTTATCAAACCTAATATTACTCTCATCTATTTTATTATTAGTACTGTCTAATTTACTAGCTAGATTAGATATCTCTTCATATATTTTAAATGTAGCTTCTTTACTACTTTGTTCTATTTGGCTAAACAAGTTTTCGTTTATTTGTTTCATTTCACTAGACAAATATTTATTAGTTTGTTCAATTTTATTATTAACATCAGTTATTAATTTTTGATTACTTTCTTCTAAACTTTTATTATTTTCATCAATTTTATTATTTAATTGACTACTTGTACTTTCAATTTTACTTTCTATTTTTTCAATTTTATTACTAGTATTTTCAATTTTACTATTAGTATCTTTTATTTCATTAGACAATTGACCCTTTGTTTCTTTTATTTCAGTTTTAGTTTCTTCCATTTTAGTGGTCAACTGCTTAAACATTCGCTCAATTGCTGCCATATCTACTGCTGATGATTTAGCCATTTTTAAAATTTATTTTTATTTTTAACAAATAAATTTAACAATTATTTAACAGTTATTTGTAACCTTGAATTCCACTTCTTTTCAAATTTATTAATATTACAATTTAACTAATCACTTGGGTAAAAGCAACGCCAAATTATATAACTTTCTTTTGTGCTAAATTTGGTAGTTTAATCGAGCTTCTTAGTTGGCCGCGCCAAATTTATACAAAACGTATTTCTATATATAAATTTGGTGATTTCCTCGTGCCCCTTAGTTGCGGCGACAAATCTATATGACGCTCCCTTTTATCTAACACAATTATCTAATATTTGTAATGTTAGATGAAATGTTACTTACCCGTGATATTACTTTACCTGGGCGCCAGAACAAATCCCAGATACAAATGACACGGTTTCAGCTTAGCTCAGCGCATGGAGACACTCTTTCTCAGGGTTCATTCAGTGATTGTGGTTTTCAAGGGGAATCGTTACAAATAACACTTTAATATTTGCTTGATTATTATATTTAACGTTTTAATCAATTATTTTTAATTTTGAAAATGCTAATGGTAGGACTTAATTCTACCCTAACACTTATAATTACTGAGTGAGGGTGAAAAGTAACGATTAAGACGTTCAAACGACCTATGGCTCTTATCTGGTTTAATTAAGAGATTGCTATCTCCCAAACCAGTGCTAAAGAACAGGTCTGCAATAATTTGCACGTCCAATACTACATCCCACTTTCCATTCAACACTCCTATACTATGTTAGAGCTAATCTTATAATTAAAATACAAAGTGTGAAATGCTTAGTGTCTTTTAAAAATTGTTTATTGCTTTTATTATTTGTTTAGTGATTATTTCATTGATCAATGAATCTATTTCTCACTGTTTGATGCGTTGACTGAAGATAGGAATCTGTAGAGGTCCTCCTTTTGATGGTTTTGCACAGAAGAATTGATGTTGATCAATGCTGTAGAAGATGCCCTGGCAATTACAGATGCTGTAGCCTTCTGTCGCACAGGTCCTTCACGGCTGATAATTAATTAATTAATAATTTAATTAATTAACGTTGTTTTACGCAGCGAGAGTTGTTGAACGGTACTACTTCATCTTCACTGCGGACTACTTCTCGAATTTGATACTAAATTACGCTTTTGCGTGATTGAAAAATTTCTGTACGTTATTTATACATGTCTAGCGCGTTTAAGATCCGAACGAAGAGTGATCCTACCCCTCGCTTTGAGTTGGCGTCAGTTTTAAATACGGGATGCTGATTGGTTGTTCAAATAAATCATGCGTTTTTCCAGTTTTGACAATCTCGAACAGGTCGACGAAACACCCCGTGACAGGTTTGAAACTGCAGAGAATTTCTAGTTAAAATTGTACTTCCTGTGTTTGCAACTCGATTGATTACAGGTATTTGCAAAGATACATGTTTTCTTTGAACATGTTTTCAAAGATCTGACCACAGAATATTGTTGCTTAGGTCTTTATCTGTGTGTGTGTGAAAACACCTAATTCCTACGTAGCATAATTCTCTCGTTATTCCTTTTGGCATTCGTCTTCCGTATAACTTCGTCAATTGTTAATTATATTAACTGAGATTGCGGCTACTTATTAAGCTTCACTTGCTGACTACAATGCTGTTTCCAGAATTGCCGTATATTTATTAGTTTTTAAGTTATCACAGGTTGAACTGATAATTTGTATTGAGTAAAATTTCACGTTCGTACCGGTATCTGATGTCGCTGTGACGAGGTTAGAGTGAGATGGCTGCGATTGTACGCTCTCTCTCTTGCTTACGCTGCTCTACTCCCTCCGTCAGACACTTTCATATAACGCTCAGATAGGACGCTAATATGAATCGTTATAATATATTTCTTATTCGTACAAGATTACTTAATTTAAATCTCTAAAGGCTAATCAGCACTTCGCTTTCACACTCTCACTCATTCTTTTACAACCCCCCTTAGATTTGTTCTCTTTTTACGATCTGAATGTATTGTTTAATACAGGATACATCTTTGTTGTTAGCTGTCTGTTCGACTTAGTTTCTAAATTACTTATCTGGAGACATTATTCCACATGTGGCATCATTATTCTGGTAGTTCACTTTTGTTGCAACACTCACTGAACTGTTAATTAATTTTGATGATTAACTCGAGTACTCTGAGAAACTTATTTAGCACTGTTTTATACACATTTTCACTTGTTTAAAGGCCTAAATCGACTTTGTCCGCGGACTTGGGTTAAACACAAGTCCACAGCGTTTGGCTGCGGTTCGTAGACTGAAAGATGGCGATGGGCGACTGTACTCTATATCAGCTGGTCACATGGTACCCCTACTTTGCTGGCCAGATCATACCGAAGATTCTAGAACATCGTCGAAGTTCGAATTGCATCTCAGTATTATAAAACACTCGTTCACGTCATTATATTGTTGTGACTTCAGATCGAATTTAAAAATTTGTGCCCATGTATGGCTCGGTTTATAGCTCGAAGACAACGACACCTATGTCACTCTGACTGATTCATACACTTCCCATTTCGAAAGTCATATTTTTGACACAGATCGTGTTATTGCACAATATAAAATAATTATCCCCATTTTGTACTGTCACAATAACTGTACCATTCATATGACAAGAACTTGTGTATAAATAAACTGAACAACTATAGCATTTAGAATTTATGAAGCTCACAACCAATTTCTACAAGCATTCCAACTTTGTGCATCAAGTATGTTTGTTACATTGTATACAACTCTGGTATGTGTATATATATGTTTATGCAAAAAATTATTTGATTCTGTTTGAATATGCAGCAGTTATCGTTTGCCATAGAAAAAAGCCAATAAGAGAAGCTATGAAAGTGAAAAAAGATATGGAATATCAATATCATGCCTCTATAACCTCCAATTTACCAGACAGTAGTTAATATACTAGTACTATACTGTATGTACTTTATAAAAACCATAATAGTATGAGGGTTATTCAGAAAGTATGTTCTGTTTTTAAATATTCCCGCTGTATCGATGCCGTTACGCTGTTGCGAATGCGCGTGGCTAGTTTTCTTGATTCATTGGCAAAGCCAACAACGCCATTTGCAAACAACTCTGCACTGATGCACTGAGTTAGGCTTCATTGGACGTGTTTATAATGTCGAAGAAATTTGAGACACCTGTCACGTGTGAAAATAGGTATGTAATTTGTTTCTTGAATGCAAAAAAAAAAAACATTAAAACAGCTGAAATTCACCATTAGATTTTCTATATTTATGGAAAAGTAGCAGTGAGCGAATCAATGGCACCAAGATGGGGATACAACGTTTTTGCTTAGTCTGATCAGAGTAACAGACGTAGGATGCTTACCCAGGACATTGCGGAGAATTGTGGCACTGCACACAACACACACTGCCACTACAATGCAACATCTCACAAAGTAAATTTGGCTGGCAACAATTTGATCGTCCGCCTTACAACCCAGACCTCACACCAAGAAAATATCATCTTTTCAAGCACAAGAAATCTTTCGTTCGTGCCCAACGATGTCAACAAGCTGTTAATACATAGTTCAAATCACAGGCAGGAAATTTCTATGACAAAGGTATAGAACACCTGGTGCCTCGCTATAAGAAGTGTTTCAAAAATGACGGAAACTATATATAAAAGTAGTTTAAGGTGTGTATTTCAATACACAAGTTTATTAATATACTTGCAATTGAACAAGTTTTGTAAATATATTCTTAGTTTTCTTTAATGCCCTATTGGAACTTACTTTCTGAATACCCCTCGTCAATTTGATTACTAACATATAAACTGTTGTAGCAAACTTATATTCTGCATATAACCCATTTTTCTACTTTAGGAAATGGTAACACAGATGAAGGTTACTAATGATAAGTGTGGTAACATCAACAAAAAGCCACATGAAGGTATAGACAAACAGAAGTGCCCCCCCCCCCCCCCAGGCCATAGTGCAATTTCCCACCCCAGTATTCCAAAATCCTCCCAATATGATTTTGTGGGTAGGGGGGGTCAAAATATGGGGATGTGGAATCCCGCCCCCCAAGTTAACAGTGGATCTTGGGGCTTTATCCAAAAAGTTTTGAAAAACTAAAGCAATTTAGGCAATTATTGGAATCAAAAAACTAAAATCACTTGTGCCTACTAGCAAAATGTCAATTAAATAGAATTTAATGCTGGCTGCTGAATATTAAATATGATTACTACATAGTTATTGCTGGTACTTCTAAGTCACTGACATTAATGACATTTTCCACATGGTATCAGAATTCACAATAATAAACTTGGTGAATATCTGTCCAGAATCTGAAAATTTTAATATGAATTAGAAGTCCATGTTACCATTCTACTTAACTAATAAATAATAGCAGCCAACAATTATGGCAGTCAGTAAATATTAGCAGCAATATTACATTTTGCTGCTTCTTATAAAAAAATACTTAATTTTTGAAAAATTCCAAAAAACTTACACTTATATTCAAAAAGAAGCTCCAAGAGAAACTGTGTCTGTTTAGACATATTGTTATGAAGTGTAACTTCAATCAGCCTGTGAAAAGTCTCCAGCTTATGATGTGACAGTAGCCGTTTTGCCATTTCTGGGATCATTCCATTTATACTGGCAGTTAATTCTTTGTGTTTACTTTGAAGCTTGAAAGCCAGTTGCTGATCTGAAAACCACTCACTTTCAAAGAGTTCTTTCCACAAAAATGCCATTAATGAAAAATCACAATACTGTTTAGAAATCACAATTACAAAATTCGTTATATTCACTAATGATGCTTCACCATGTAGTTTAATAACATGCACAAAAAGTCGTCTTAACATTATTTTTACTTCTAATCTTTTGTGAGGATATTCAGTATACACTTGATCAAACATTTTCAGTGAATCTTGTATGTTTCCTTGAATCCACATTGCTTCAGCAATGTAATGCATATAGTTTGCATTCATTTTAAATTCCATTGGGTTATTTGACTGACACAAGTTCTGAGCTAAGTGTATACCATCTTTATAACCATGTATTGCAAATAAAGCTGCTATATCATGTAACACATTTGATGGTATACTTACATTTTGATCTTTACAGGACTCTAATACTGTCACAATTACTTTGGTATTGTTATTACTAATACACTTCCTTAAAAACTTCAAAATTTGTGTTGTGTCTAGTGGCTTAAATGATGAGACATCATCTAGGTTTTCACTCGGTTTTTCTAAGCACTCAATGGGTAACTTATGTTTGTACTTATCTGGTATTCTGATGAACACACTTGACCATTTTATCCCTTTTTCTTGAACTAAACTGTCTGTAAAAGAGTCCAAACTTTCACTGTGATAAATACAGTATGTTCTGTGATTATAAGTAACCCTTTTCTCATATTTAACAAAAAGCCAAGCATAGGAACTCTCACAATTTTTACATTTCAAATTACCAAAATTTGATACTTTTAGTTTTAAGTAGTTACATAATGTTCTATAGGACATTTTCTTATTGTTTGTTACAATCAGTCTAGGAAATGTTGCAAGTTTTACTGAACGAAAGAGACATTTGCCATGTGCAAGTTTTACAAGTATATAACCCGCATTTTACCACCTAAAACAATAACCACTAAAAATCTGTTTCACCTAAAATCAAACTGGTAACACTTGGAACTACTAAATATGATACATCATAATAGTTCTCTACTGTATTACAACCGTAGTGACTTTATATTTGAATTATAGGTAACATAAAATAGTGAAAACAAAAAACTGTATACGAACAAAGACCCAATACTTTTACTATTCCCAGTTATAACCTAACCACTAACCAACCACTAGAGGTGGGCCGATATACCTGTAATAGGTATTTTGGAACGATATTCTTGTGGAACGGATGTAACAGTGACTGAAAAGTTGAAATACCTGTTATTCGCGGCGACGCTGTTCCGAGTCGAGCCACGCCGCCCTCGCTGTTCCGAGTCGAGACACACCCCCTATGCACCTACACAGACACACACACACAAAAAGTACGCAAGATCACGTAAACCAAGGCCAAATACTAGGCGTACAAAAATATCGCTGGAACGCAAGGAACAGCCAGTAACGCGTTATTTAAAATACTAGGTATTTCAAATACTAGTGGTATCACCGATACACAAGGAACAACGCGTTCCAGAGTAACAGTAGTATTTTAGTAACACCTAATATTTGAGGAACACCTAGTATTTTAGGAACAGGTAGCATCAAGCATATTTCGAGTAGGAAATATAAGTATATAGTACGAGCCACTTTTTCGTCCTGTATACTTCATTCTGCGCAAAGAGACGAAGCTGTTTTTAATAAAGGAAATAATTCATCCTGCTGTTACATTTATTCTCGTGTGATATGCAGATATAGAATACAGATTATATGCTAATAAATTATATATTATACTAGTCACCAACTTGTAACTAAAATCGGTTGGTAAAACTTTATGTTTTTACTCAAAAAAACTTTATGTTCCGAGTAGTTAGTGAAATCGTATTTAATTATATTGAGTTATAACCTATAGAGTGGTTGATGTTGATAAGCTATATTATACTTTTTATTAATGTGATTTTAACTTCACTACACATCTCACGTAAATGATGAGATTGTTGTAATGGACATTTATGCACTTTATCTAGTCCTGTTCCTTAAATAACTGTAATGCATTTAATTTACTTTTGTTGTTGCTTATTATTTATAAGTTTTTATTTATGTATTTATATTTAATTTATTACAATTTGTTTTTTATTTTTATTTGTAAAATTTTGTTTATTCTCATTCACTCTTGTGGCTTACTGTTATGTTTTTATTATACGTTTCTGATGTTTTTTCACATTATTTTTTGTGGTATTACGTGTAGGCCTACTCTAAATTATTTAATTGCCCCGAGTTTCGCAACTGATTTGTCTAACCAATGTTAGTTTGTTTACTACTAGTGAAAACTTAAATTGGTATTCCCAAAGGGAGATAGGCCTATAAATTCTCTTGTTTCTTATTTCCATTTAAACAGTAATAGTTTAATAAAGTCTCAGTGTAAAGTAACACTGATAATACTTTTAGTTTCAATTTATTTCTTATAACAAATTATATAGTATAGGTTATATAATATCTTCAAATAAATACACAGCAAGTAGGTTTATTAATATATTAAT
This sequence comes from Magicicada septendecula, assembly GCA_034769895.1. NCBI lineage: Eukaryota > Metazoa > Arthropoda > Insecta > Hemiptera > Cicadidae > Magicicada > Magicicada septendecula. The sequence goes on from CM068367.1 coordinate 889,517,044, forward strand.
AGGTTTATCTAGGTGAAAATTTACCGAAAAGAAACTTACTTGCAGTGTATTTATTTGAAGATATTACATAGGAGACCTGCAGGAAACTCGAAACGAGTTACTTACAAAGGATAATATAGGTTATGTATATATAGTATATAATAACAGGTATTTGTACCTGTTATTTTTTTGGAACGGTATTTTCATACCTAGTATTTTAAAATAACAGTTTAGCCCACCTCTACCAACCACTCTAATCACATCTTGAATTCGTCGTTCTGCTGTTTTTAGTGGCAACGCCAGTCAGCTGTTAGAATGGTCACAAAAGTACAAAAAAATTTCAGCATTCGACTGGACAAGTTTTTTTTTTGGGTCATAATTTACCATGCAATAAATTTGTTAATCGCAAATCGTATGCCAAATACGAGATACCCGAAAGTAATTGCTATAATGTGTCGATGGCAACACCGCGATATATTGTCGATGTACTAGTAATTAGTAACTAGAGTAGAGTATTGTTGTGTTCTGTACTCCGACGTTTTTTAATGGTAAGGTGAAATTGTATGAAGTTTTACATTTTACCAATAAAAAATTAGTGTTCCGAGTCGGTAGTGAAATTATAATTCTAATTAGTAAAAGAAGGGAAATTTTATATAGCATAGAGGGAATGTTTGAGTAGGGATCCAGCAACACTGGTTTCAGGGCATGGAATTGAGTGTAATTTGTGGTGCGCTTTTTTTGTAGGTTAAGTGTTTGTTTTTATGTGTTTTCGTGGTAATAGGTTTATAAACTTTACAAAAGTATAGAAAATTATTATTAGGCGTGCTATCTTTTCGTAATAACCATGAATTTATTAATTGAAATAGTTTGTATTTAGTGAATTATTTTTGGGAGTATTGAGAAACACGCAATCCGAGTATGGATACAAAAAACAAGGTGTTACAGTCGATGGCTGTGCATAATTTGTTATTACAAAAAACATATGACCATGTAAGTATATTTATACGTTTGCAGTTGTTTTGATATTGAATGTGACAGGTTTTGGGTTATTGTTCACGTAAGCGACAGGCCTTAAGTGAAGCCTGTTGGGAACGGGTTTGAAAAATGTTTTTATGGTAAATATTTACCTGTGCTACACCATACAATCTTGAAGTGAAATATTTTTTTTTTTATTCTTCTATGTTATATAAACACGCGACAATTAATTTTAAACGGGGGTCGAAGCTATTTACGAAGGAAAAAAATAAAATAAATACTCCCATAAGGATGCATGCAAAAGTGAATGATCGCCATATTGACTGTGTAGACGGTGAGCCGAATTTGACTGGAAATCATGTTGATGCGTTTCCAAAACAAAATTTACATGATTCTTATATGTTCAAAATTGCGTTGAGCCCAAACGGCGGTTTAAAGCTTTGCGTTGAGCCCACCGCGAGTTTATTATTAGTAACCTCGGAGGCGCCGAAGGCGCCGTAGACTAAAGCATGTGCGGTGAGCCGGCTACCCAAAATCACTCTCAGCGGTGGATACTGTAGGAAACTGATGAGTCGGCCACCCACGAGTCTGAAATGTAATGCTTTGCGTTGTAGGCAATTGAATTACGTTAAGGCAAAATGTAGTGGTGATCCCACTAACTACTCAGTTAATATGGCGTCTGGTGTAGCACAGGTAAATATTTACCCCGAATTTGACTGGAAATCATGTTGATGCGTTTCCAAAACAAAATTTACATGATTCTTACATGTTCAAAATTGCGTTGAGCCCAAACGGCGGTTTAAAGCTTTGCGTTGAGCCCACCGCGAGTTTATTATTAGTAACCTCGGAGGCGCCGTAGACTAAAGCATGTGCGGTGAGCCGGCTACCCAAAATCACTCTCAGCGGTGGATACTGTAGGAAACTGATGAGTCGGCCACCCACGAGTCTGAAATGTAATGCTTTGCGTTGTAGGCAATTGAATTACGTTAAGGCAAAATGTAGTGGTGATCCCACTAACTACTCAGTTAATATGGCGTCTGGTGTAGCACAGGTAAATATTTACCGTTTTTATTTTTTGCCCTTGCCCCGGAAACTTCTGGCATGCCAACTTTTAAGTTCCCCATACACGTGTAATAACGACTGTCCAATATTGATCGACAGTCTTTTCATCAGTTATAATCAAATATGCACAAACATTACACATTTATTGTGCAGCGTTATCAGTAATTGGCCTGCACATTCAATACAAATCTGCAGTCATAAATACTGTCAATTAAATTGACAATATTATCGCACATGTGTTTGGGGGAAGGCTTAGTCATTTTTTTGGTACTTTCCCAATAACTATAACAGGTTTAACAATGTGCATTTTATAGAAAAATGAAATACTGTAGTTGCTTTTAGGAATGTAACTCGTAGGCTCTAAAACTGACGGCCATTGGGCGAAATGATTTTTTTAAGGGGGGGGGAGTTGAAAACCCGTGAAATTTCTCAGAGAGATAAAAATTGTAAGACAACTGCGTATGACGCGGATCTGGTTTAGGTGAAGAATGGAGGGTTAGTGCTCATCTGCCCCAACATCATGCAGGTAGACTCTAGTTGCCCATTTATAGTCGAGTCGATGAGTGTCCGGCCCTGACGTTCCGCGTAGAAAGAGAAGGGAGAAAGAGAGAGAAATATAGAGACCAGCATTGCCAACTGTGGCGTTTTGAAGTTGTGAACAGAACCTCGAAATTATACTGTAAATGACACTATTCTGCTAAATTTTAACCTTAAAACACTCTGGTTCGGTTTAATGTAATGTTTTTAATTCTACTGTAGTTTGCTGCTACAAGACTGGAGTTCTGATATGCGAAGAATAATTCAACCGCAGTTTGCAATGCTGGGAGAGGGGTGGGCACCAGTTGTGAAAGTTTTCTGCTAGAACCAATCAGCTATTAGCGTCTGCTAAAGTTAGCGCGATGTTGCCACTTCCTTTTTTTAAGCGAAGCATGTGGTGAAAGAGCGTCAGTTCTTTGTGTTAGTACAGTGAAGTTCTTGTGTTGTTTCGTGCTTGAGCGATTTACGGTGTCTGTAAGCCTTATTATTGATATAGTAATATGGCCAGTGGTTCGTCAGAATCGAAAAAGAAAAAAATCGCCACTTTTAAGAGCCAAAGCCGTGAATTTATATACAGATTGCGTGAATATTTTGAGAAGGAGCGAGACAATGGAGGACCTCTTCTCCCTGTGACAAAAGTGGTAGATAGAGTTTGTGACGCTTTCAAGGTGGGAAAAACAACCGTTAAAAGTGTGACAAAAGAAAAGTGTCCATTGGATTTTAATACGTCTTCTGAAGTGCTACGTACTCCTGGAAAGCAAAGACCACGACCCAGTTCCAAGACATCACTCGATACATTTCAGAAGGACGCGATAAGACAGCATATTCATCAGTATTATATGAGGAAGGAATTTCCTACTCGTGAGAAGCTCCTCGTTTCTTTGAAAGAAGCGAGCTTATTCGATGGCGGAAAAACCAGCTTGAGTATAGTGCTAAAACAACTTGGTTTTAGATATAAGAAATTCTCAGGGAGGCGAGCTGTGATGGAAAGAAGTGAGATTGTGGCATGGCGTGGTAGATTTTTGAGGGAGATTCTGAACATCAGTCCCGAAAAAGTGGTGTGGTTAGACGAAACGTGGGTAAATGCCGGACACACAAAATCACTGGCTTGGACAGACGATACTGTAGCAGGGACATTTAAAGCGACCATTGGGAAAGGAAGTAGACTTATTCTGTTTCATGCAGGTAGTGTGCATGGATTTGTTCCGGGGGCAATGCTTCTTTTCAGGTCAAAGAGCACTCGTGATTATCACGAAGAAATGAATGGGAAGACTTTCACGAACTGGTTTAAAAGTACTCTTCTGCCGAACATAAGTGCCAATTCTGTAATTGTTATGGACAACGCTCCCTACCACTCTGTGCAATCAAACAAAGCACCAACAATGAAAGACAGGAAAGACATCATTCTGAAATGGTTGGTGGAAAATGATGTACCAGGGGTATCTGCAGACATGACGAAAGCAGAGCTGATACAGAGTGTAAAATTTTATAAACCTCGATTCTGCACTTATGAAATAGACTCTATCGCCACTGCTCACAGTCACATTGTTATTAGACTCCCACCTTATCACTGCCACTTCAATTCCATTGAACTAATTTGGGCACAAGTGAAAGATTATGTTGCAGAAAATAACACGACTTTCCGCCTCACGGATGTCGAACACCTAGTGCAGCAAGGAATCCAACATGTGTCAGTGGATAAGTGGAAAAGTGTTGTCGCTCACACTTGGAAAGTTCTGCAGCAAGCAAAGGAAGCCGACGGTATAGTGGAAACACGTGTGGAACAGTTAATTATTTCCTTGGATAACGACAGCAGTGATTCCAGTGATGAGGCCGCAGAAATCGACATTTACGAGGAGTGTGGCGTCTTTCCACTTGAGTATTAACAGAATGTAAGTAGAGTAGAGTCTGTTTCATTTGATACACTTTCATTATACAGTAATCTTAATGATATTCTTATAGTCTGTGGTAATGTACTGTATATATGATTTACATATGTGTTCGCATTAGTTATATAATTATAATTATTTTGCTGTGTACATTAACGAAAGATGTGATCTACGTTTGTGTAAAATGATTTACATACGCGTTCGCATTAGTTTTTTTGTGATCTACGCTAGCTGTGTACATTAACGAAAGATGTGATCTACGGTTTATGTAAAATTATTTATATACGCGTTCGCATTAGTTTTTATTCTGTTATAATTCTGTTATCATAAAAATCGACCGGCGAGCGCGCGAAAATTCCGTCTGTACGTGTCGGCAACACTGTACTCTCGATCACGAGAAACGTCAGGGCCGGACAACGGCCGGCTGCACTATAGGTGCATGATGTCTGAGGAAGATAACTCAGTGTTGTGTGGTACCGAGTAACTGAACAATTCCTGTGTGTAGGTTACCTTTGTTTAGTTTGTGACAGGTCCGTAGCCATAACTAGGTGTCAGGAGGTGCAAAATATTTTCCTGGATGGGCAAAACATTTTCCAGAAGGGGGTATGTTAATATATTTTCGATTCGCCTGTTTATTTATATTTATTTAAATATAAAGACTTTGAACACAACATCAAGATATATCATGTTATATAAAAAGAAGAGTTTATGGCACCTAAATATTGTAACGTAACTGACCTGATTCTGACGTTTAAAAGCCACACGTTGTTGGCGTCATTTTGTAATGAAACTAGATCCTATGTGTTTTAAATTTTAGTTTATTTAAATTATTTAATTTATAAATATTGATTTAATATTTGTTGTGGTTTTAGCTATTATTAAAGGTCGTTGTTTTAAAGCGTTCACGATTAATTTTTCTGGTTTAGCCAGCTCATCGTTCGTCGAATGTTGAGTATCGGACAGAGTTGGTTTCCTCTTGTCTCGTAGATATTTTCGGTGGCGTTGGTACCGACTGTAATTAAGACATTTTTTTATCAAGGTACTTACTTGGTGTGATGTTCTCAGGAGCAGGTACAGTGTGTCAGCTTCCCTAAAAGAAACAACATCAATTCATTTAATTCGTGGCGCCGTTTGCGTTGCCAACCGTCGCACGTCGTCTGCCAAGCCTGTAAATACTATACTATACTATTTGAAATAATCGGGCCAACTCTAATTATTCTTTTGAACATAATTTATTTATTGTGAGGGTTTGATCATTTATCTCATTAACCTTTAACAATATAAGATTAAATCTTTACAATTATCTTTCATTGGTTATAAGACTCTTTTTTAACATGCCTCAGGGTGGTTATTCTGCGTATGTGTATTCCATACTTTACAGTGTTTATTTACTATTAAAATATTCAATATGGGGTTCTTGGAGCATACAATATACGAAAACGTTAATACAACAAAACAATTATTATTATTTAATAGGAGAGTGGTCACCTCGGATCACTGTAATCTCAATTCATTACTTTTGTAAAATGTAAACAGACGCCTTGCGTCAACTTATAGGTTAGATCTGGCGTGTCTAATATAAAGCCAGTTACATTCGTTAAACATTTAAGTGGTCAATTGACAAATAAATTCAGTTTACTAAAGTTATGATCTCTTCAGTAGATCCAACTATCATTAGGATAATAACATGGATATCTTTTATCAGGTAAATTACTTATTAAATACAGGCATGTCCACGGTTTATCAAATGGTGGTACATCGACTTAACCTATTTTGGTTCAGTAGAACCTACTGTCTTTACAAGATTAATAAACATTCATTTATAATTAGGTACAGTAAATTTCGTTAATGTTTGTTTGACTTTATGAGGCTCAACGGCTCTTGAAAGTTCCTTTATTTATACTTAATTCTACTAAGTGTCAAGTTATGTTCACTTCTTAGTCTACAAGAATGATATTATCACCATACTCCCTTTTATTTATATAAAACCACGATTTGCCTGGGATTATACACTGACAATCGTGTACACACTACACTTTTCTTTCTTAATTCACTTTATTAATGTCTTTTAGACATTTGATTCGTAATTATACTGAATCATACGTTACTCTCCGCACAGGTTAGGTAAAAATTTACTTTTATTGCGTCGAGAACTCTCGTCGTGTTTCCTCCGTTGATCATACAATAAGAGTGACGCTTAACTTGGCGTCCCCTTGCTCGTCAAGCCTCGCTACAGGTAATTTGATTGGTTCTAATTTCGATGACACCTCACTGACAACTTCCTATCGCGTGGGTTTTTGGTTCGGAGAGTACGAAAATATTTCCATTAATTTACACAAATATTTAAAAAGGCATTTAACTTTCTTATGGTACTTGGGAGTTCTAATTGACTAATCTCAATCGTTTTTAATTGTTCTTTAGATTAATTAGATACCCATCAAGCCATAATTCTGTTAATGTTTGACACTTTTTTAATTTCACCACCTAGGCCTATTACATTTTTCAATTAAAACTATCTTACTTTCTGTTATTTACAATTCAATTTCACAATTAGGTTTATTGATGATTATTCAGTCTCTTTCTGTCCTTTAATCATATTATAAACCAGTTATCTGTGATAACAACTCTAAAATCGAGCATAAACCCTGCTGTACAGGTAGAATTATGGTTTGGATTTACCTTATATTATTATTGAAGGTATTTTAAGAATCAGTTACACTTCACTTCTGTTCTTAAAGGTCCCCTCCAACTTCTGGTTATCATGGGCTGTGGTTACTGACATATTCAGTGTTTGGCACCTAGGCCTTAAATTTTTTATACTGTTCTAATCATACAATACATTGTTTAAAACTGGTTACACTTTAATCATTAGTTGGTGTTTGTCCATATTATTATTTTACTATTATTGGTTTAGTCTGATACCATGTATAACTTCAACATTTAGTATCAGACTCTAAGCTCCCTTAGGCCTATTGCCACACAAGTTGGTTTTAACAGTGGTCTGTTCATTACTATTTGATTACATTTGAATATTGCTATTGGTTTATATAGATTAACTGTAACAACTTTTAGTTGTTACTTTGGGTGGTTTTGACATAATTATTCTCTGAATTATATTCCTTTGGTACACCTATAGTTAAAACACTATATGCTTTTACAATTGTTCTCTTAACTCTTATTTAATTTTTAAATTGAGTGATCATTCTCCTTTACAAGATAGTGATAGTAATTATGAAGGTGTTACCATCATTTGATTGGTAATAGTATGTCACCTTGCTTTGTTAATACAATAAAACATCTTGCATCTGGTCTCAAGATACCAGTATGTCTATTTTCTATTATCTTGTGATAAATTTAATCTATTTATGATTGGTTTACCTTATATAAGTGAAATAGAACCTTGCTGGTTCTATTGACACTAATTTCTCCTCTCCTTTATCTCATATGTTACAGTTTTAGTAAGATTTGTTAGGTAACATCAAAATGTCTAACTTATTGTTTGTACTTATACTAATTGCAATACAATTCTACTGGTTCTATACATTGATTCTGTGTTGGTACCACCTCTTTAACATTTAGGTTCATTACCCTCCAACAGAAATTAGATTATTAGGCATTTAGTTACTTAACTCTCCTGTTTTAGGTGCGTAATTCACATATAATGAGGTTAAGGGTCCTATCATGGTTTGGCAACAATGTATTTGTTTTACAATGATTTCAATGTCTTTTCATTTCACATTATTACATGATTACTAATGTTATTTATGTTTTTAGATTTATTATTCACCCTTTTGTCTCTATTACCCATTTTAAACAGTATTTATACACATCATTCGATAAGTAATATCCCTACATTTTCTCTAGTTACAAGGCTGGTCTATATGATTCATGTTTGTTATTCTTCCAGATACACAGTTAATTTATACCTTTACTAATTTTATTTCACTCTCCTGACCTTTGTTCATTGTCTCATTTAATTACTTTATAAGCTTTCTTTGTCGGCATAGTTATTTACATTAGTTCATCAGGCATCATTATTACTCTGTCCTTTACTCTGGGTTTTCTTGTCATGATCCATTCATCTTGTCTGGTCGAGTAGGGCATATCTTATTCATCATTCTGTTTTGGTATCTAGTTGGGCTTTGTAGTGTTCTTCTTTACTCATTTTATAGTTTCTTCTCTCTATCTTTGGTATTCACATTTTCACCTAATCTATTGGGTTAATTGTCAGTTAATTACATTTCATTTAGGTCATTGTCATTATTTCCTTGGTCATCTTCATCAGTGTGTTAAAGATGTATTCTTTATTTATCCGACTCACCTTCTACTTGTCTTGGTTATTAACATTAAAGTTGTATGTAGCCTTCTTTATGCCTTGTTATTGTTGGATTATTGGTTGTTTGGGACCCTGGTGGTCGTGATCTTATGTAATGTTACAATATGAATATGTAGTAAGTAAAAATTAACCATAAGTGTGACTTGTAAATTTTATATTTTCACTATATTTTACATCCCAGTTGTTATATGTAAGTCAACTCAATACACTATCAACTTTGAGGTCAAAAAGTAGCACATGGCCCAGGCCGTTGAACATCTTTTCTGTATGTAAAAATAATGTATTAGATTTACATTGTGATAAAACTCCTAAAACTCAAAAACCCACCAATATTATTTCATCATTTGAAAGGAAATTCCATGCTCTTTTCAGTAATATATGGTTGTATTAGGGTATCTGGAGAGAGATTTTAGCCATGTTTACTTGTAGGCCTATATGTAACTTGTGAATTTAACTGATCTCTTGTTTAAGGCAATCCAAAAATTTCTTCCTCATTACAAAGAGACATCATACCATATAAAATTATTCATTTGAAGTATGCCGCAACTAGTATATATGTACAAAGTAAATGCAAATGGACCTTGTAAGTTGTATTTTCAATATATTTTAGCTCTATAGTGCTATATTTAAGAAGAACTTTTTCACTCTCTAATTTTTTTAATACAAACTTTGTCTTTGTTGAACATACCATTTCCGCAACACGCAAAAAAAAATTATTAGATTTACATTGTAATAAAACTCTTTAAACTCAAAAAACCACCAATATTATTTCATCATTTGAAAGGGAATTTCATGCTCTTTTCAGTAATATATGGTTGTATTAGGGTATCTGGAGAGAGATTTTAGCCACAGATATTTTTCGATATATGCGTCACAACTTTGAAGGAATATTTATTTTTATATTTAAGAATAATTTTATCCATGATGAAAAATCATAATGCCAATACGTATAGTATCATCTGATTCTCCATAAAATTTAGGGCAAATGAATAAATTTTGAAGCCTCTAGCTCAATAAATATTGATTTTATATAGAAAAGCCCAAATACATACAAGCTGGTTTCCCGCTCAAATTGTCCTCCGAAGTTCAAATCTCTTAAAACTTTCCGTAGTCCTTCAGCCTTTCGACTGGTTAGTACCCTCCCCGCATATACCCGTGGTGCGTGTGGTACTGAGTCTCTCACAGGTATATGGGACCTACAGTTTAACGCCGGATCCAAACGGCATAGTTGGGGAAGGTTTATACTAAGCAGGATACCTCTTGCTGGTTTGCCATTGCCTTGCGAGGGGGAACGGTCGTATCTTAAAACTTTAAACGACCATAATTCTGAAACTACTTGTTAGAATTGGACGAAATTTTGGATTTTTTCTTATTTTTGTATTCACATAATGTGAACAAATTTTCATTAAAATCTGTGACAAGTGGGTGTCGGCCCCTGGATGATTTGGCATGGAATGGCCCAGCGTGTAAAATTATGTTAAACAATTTTGTTAAAAAACAAAATGATAGACAATCTTCTTCGAAAGAAAAACTAGAAAAAGAAAGAAAGATTAAAAAGCTTAAGAAATAAATGATATATACTTTTTTTATAAACAAGTGTTTTATTTTTCCTGATCAATATGACTTCCTTATGGAATGTACCAAGACATTGTGTAATTTTATTTATTTATTTAATCAGCAATTAGAATACAATACATTCTATAAGCTAATGTTATAAGATAATATTAGCATAATGAAGAAGCCCAGTGGCAAAATCTCTATAAATTTGTGTAATTTGTCACGAAAATTAGAATTACTGTATGTTTAGGCCTATCCTTAATATCGTATTTAAAACTGAAATCGTAGTTTTAAACTGAAATTTGTTATTTGTTATTATTACTTAATGTTCATAAAAATTCCCGCATAATTTACACACCTTAAAGTCTGTGATAAAATGTGGTAATAAGAAGTGAGTAAATTATGTGAATAAATACGGCGATACTGGAACCGTAAGACTAGTCGAGTCACGTGACCACAAGAGTCGTCTTACGCACCACGGCCTGTCTTTTTTGTCGGCCTCGTATCAATATTATAAGGAGGCCTACCCTGTCTGTACTCCTTCTGTTAGAGTGACACGCCTCTAATTCAAGCAGCAAATAGCGTTTCAGATGTGCCACGCCTGTTTGTTTACATCAGGATTAAGCTAAGAACAGAAACAGTATAGTTATGTGTTACAGAGATGTTAGGATGCAAGGTCCTTTTGTGCAATAGGGTGTGGCATACAAGTAAGGACTTTTGTGATTGGATTGCTTCAGCTGACTCCACGTTTGGGTTCAGCTCTATTGCTCCATTAAGGATTCACCTGCAGGAGCTTAGAGCCACACTGGCAGGGATGTTTACACCGGCTGCTGTAAGACACGTTGAGATGGATCAGTGTGCTACAATTGAGGCGGATGATTGCCGCAGGGAAGCACTTGCACACCCTGTGTTTTCCCATGCCTGAATGACAGCTCAGCTAAGGCGACGGAAGCTGTTCTTGTTCTGTCTGTTGCTGAATTTTTATGCAGACATTGGGCTAACCAAGCGTGGGGAAGCCACTGCTACGCTATATTGTCTCGCATGTGCGAGGCAGTTGATCGTGGGGGATTAGGCAGGTGGTGGTTAATTTATTTTGGGTTAATTTAAAGAATGGTGGATAAGTACTGCCCGAGGTTGTTTGACACACAATAGGAAGCGGTGCAGTATCCATACTGTTTAGGTGATGTCCGTAGTGGAAACAAATTAGTTGTCAGGGTTCAAATGAAATCTTTCAGGGAAAAACAAAGAGGCACTGGTAGGTATAGAACATCATTTCTATCTACCATGGGGTCCCTGAGAATAACCAGAGTGTACAGTTTTGGAATGATGCAACCTTAAACTTGTTGGTGTCTGTAAGAATAACAGATACAGTATCCTGCTGCAGACAACCAAGTGGGTGTTCCATGAAAGGATGGGGAAAAGTTTAGCTCTGCTGCCTTGAGCCCACTGAATGTGTTTCTCCTCCAAGAAGAGTAATTGGTATGCTGAAGTAGACTTATGCGTAAAGCAAATCACTTGGGATTTGCCTGTGTTGGAAGCTATACACCACTTCCACAATCAATTATGAAGAATTTCCAACTGGCATTGTATCGTTACACTCACCTGGTGCAGGGACAGGTGGCTATCATTGCTTCATTAGCGAAAGGAACAACATGATTCCAGGAGACACTAACTAGTTATTCATGAAGACAAGGAACAGAACTGGGCCAAGGGCAGATACTTAAGAAATGCCAGGGGAGGTGGGGCAAAGTCGAGAGCATGCTCCATCAATGCTCACCCTGAAGATTCTGTTTATTAAATATGATCATATGAGAGGCACAATGGATGCTGGTATTTGTGTGTGAGTCAACTTAGGAGCAGGACTTCTTGCTGGACTGTGTCGAAGATTTGGTGATGTCCAACAGGGCAGCATGGACTAATGCTTATTGATGGCTTCTGCTAGTGAATGATGATTCTCTCTAGCTGCAGAGTAGTCAAGTGTACTGCTGAAACCCGAATAACTCCTCACAGATAACGTCATCCACCAGGAGCCAGATGTGGCCCAGCAGGAGTCCTTCGAATATCCTGAAGGTAGTTGGGAAGGGTGAGATCAGGCATTATCATGCTCTGAAGATTTTGCGCCTTCTTAGATTTCAGAATCATAACGATGTTCGTAGTCACCCTCCAGCGGGTAAAGCACCATAGCCTCTTCATGTTGGTTACTTTAGGGCTACAAGATTCAAGACTGTCTGTTTTGTGTTACACTTGAAGCTTGTTGTTTAAAAATAAACGTTTATACATAGCAGTAAAAGTCACTTCAACTTCACAGTTGTCCGATGTTACATGCTTGTGCTAATCACAAAACTGTACACCTTCTAACAAAACTAACACTGTTCTTATTCTTAATTTGATAAACAACAAACACAGCAAATCCACTTTAAACACATTCCCAACAAGCTACGTGATCCGTTGGTAATTCTATAACAAACCTCTGGAGACTACAAGTTCAAATAGTGGAAACTTCATTTTCTTTTCGCTACTTGAATTAACAGAAATTTTCTGGGCTTTTTAGATTGATTAATATTTTAAAAATTTAAAAATTTGTGATTTGAAATTGGTGAAGAATTTTTATAAAATATGTTAGATCAGGAACACCAATCCTGGCCCCCACCTGGCTATGGGCCTGGTTTGTGATCTTTAGATAAATAGACAATCTGACTACTAACTGGATGAAGTACAGTTACCAATGTTTGAGTAAGAGTCATATCCTAACTTCAATTAATAACACATGTTTTAGTGAAAATTTGATATAACAATATATAAGTTTAAAAAATATAATTATGTTTATAGTGTAAACTGTGGTTAAAATCTGTGTTCTGTGCAAGAATTGAGTGGAGGTGAATTTTATTTTTCAAGCGAAAAAGTGTACTTTTCTCAACTTAAAAAAAAATTACAAAACAATATTTTTAAGAAGAAGGCATGAAGACAAACACTTTATAAAAATAAATTAATGGCAATTTGTTGCCTTTCTTCTGTTGTCCTTTTTCTATTTTATTTTATTTTTTTTCGTATGGTTAAAAACTTCTTCCGTTGTTGAATAATGTTTGTTTTAGCAGAGGTTTTACTTTTATTGCAGGTAACGTGGAAAGTAGAAAAAAGAAAACCTTTGGACATCTTCCTCAGATGTCATGCAGCTAGGCATGCAAATAGCATTTAGCTAGCTGCATGTCTGAGGCAGATGAGGACTACCCCTCCTTTCCTCCAGTCATCACCTGAACTGGGTATGCTTCATGCACATTTGTATTGTATAATACTAGATGCTTGTATAGCAGCTCAGGAGGCGAGGTAGTGGATGTATGAATTAACAGCACCTCCTTTGCTAACTGACCAGGCCATAGCCAGTCTGCTCTGGTATAGTGTTTGTTATAGCGTTTTATAAGTTGTGTTTCTGTCAATATTTTTTTATGTTGGTTATGTAGGGTTAGGATATGTATTGAATGAGTGATTGTTACATTAAAAGCATTTGCATTTTCTAACAATGTCTCTCCAAGTTGGCGTTATATTCACACAAAATACTGACTTGTTACATTTCCACCTGTGTGTGGTCTGCTGTTTGTTGTTAAGGCTGTTAGTTGTTTCATCAGTTATTTATTGGTGTCAATTACATACTCAGACACATACTGAGTAAGATTTAAAAACATTTATACAGTGAAAACTGCTTAAGCCGGAACCTGGAAAAGACGGAAACCTTTTTAAGCCGGAAAATTTCTGTGGTCCCTTCGATTTCTTATAGTTAATACATACATTAAAAACAACTCGTATAAAACAGAAACTGTCTAACATGGAAACGGAAAGAATTTTTCTGTTCCAACGATCCTAGTTGTCTATATAAAATGGGAAATTCTGTTAAGAAATGCACAATAAAGTCACGGATGGGGCAAGTACAGGTAAAATTGTAGAATGTACAGTTTAGTTCATGGGTTTTCCCCACTGACACAATACACTGTGCCTAAGTTTCCCACTGATTGTAAATTTATAACACCAATTCAGAGGTCTTTTGTAAACATTCGGTATGGTACGGTATTTCGAAGGGTATAGATATCCGCCATCAGGAAAATGAATAAATTGAAAAACAACACATTGTCTTTGAAGTTGAAAATATACCTTATCAAGTGTTATGAAGAAAGTAAAGTGAGTGCTAAACAATTAGTGCAAAAGTTTAAATATGGAAAAACTCAAGAAATTCTGAAAAACAAAGACAAAATATAAAGTCAGTGGCTCAATAACGAATGAAGCGGTGACTCAAAGAGAAGGCTAAGAAAAACCGGAAACGAGGACATAAATGGGACAATGTATGACTGGTTTTTGGATGCAAGATCTCGAAGTTTGCCCATATCAGGACCTATTCTACAAGCTCAGGCAAAACTGGTGGTGGAGAGACTAAACAAAGAAGATTTTAAAGCATTGGATGGGTGGTTGGAGAGTTTTTGTGCCAGACAGGAAATAATGTTTGGACAGATCAGCGGATATGATGTTGATATGGATGTTGTCATTGACTGGAAAGTTAAAATCTAAAGTTTAATTGCGGACTACCAGCCAGAAAACTTTCCAAACTGTGATGAAACAGGTTTGTTTTTTCATGCTTTGCCAAATAAGATGCTAAAACTGAAGGGCGAAAGATGCGTCGTCGGAAAACAGTTGGAGGAGAGATTGGCCATTTTGATGTGCGGATTTGCAGACGGAAAACTTTAAAAACCATTAGTGATTGGAAAAGCTTATAAGTTAAGATGCTTAAAAAATGTTCAGGTGTCCAACCTACCGATTGTGTGGCGTTCTAACAAAAAGCGTGGATAAATAAATGGAGGAATCGGTAATAAATAAATAATGGAGGAATGGTTGAAGACACTGGGTCAGAAGATGAAGATCCAAAAACATCGTGGAAACGGCACATCTTGTTGTTTTTAGACATTGCAACGTATCATCCCGATCTAAAGTTGTCAAGCATAAAACTCTATTTCCTACCAGCGAATACAACTAACATTACTCAACCAATGGATCAAGGTGTGATTAAAAATTTTAAAGTGCATTACCGAAAATATGTTCTGGTTGTTGCGAACATGCAGCAGTGACATTAGTGAAGAAAGTATCTGTTCTTGATGCCGTAAGATGGATTTGCAGTGCCTTTAATGACATTAGCCGGACATGTGTAAAGAAATGCTTCTGGAAAAGTGGCATTAAAAGCAACACAGAAGAAGAAAATTGGGACCGGAGGAAGAAAACCCCATCTCTAGCTTACGCACCTATAATTACCGATGGAACCAAACCACAGGATTACGTCAATATCGACGAGAATGTAACAACTGAAGCTGGATTTCAGACCTTGGACGAAATTATTGAAGTGAGAGTAACTGCGGCCGAAGGAAGCAGTAATGAAGAAGAAGACGAAAGTGCAGGAATTGTTAAGTTTGAAACAGTTGTAGTTATAGAGTATTGTTAATACGGTACAGTATAATCAATATGCTAAAATTTTATTTTTCTAATGTTGCATAGGTAGTGTAGCTGTTGAACCTCACTTAAAAATTCAAGACTGCAGAGATGCATTACAGAAACTGATGGCATTTGGAGAATTCGCTTAAAATCCAAACTGTAAAGAAATGATCAAACCCATCAACTGTAAAGTTTGATGAACTACAAACTTTAATTGAGAAACAGTCAGTTGTAAAATTAAAACAAAAACTCTTAGATTTGTGGAAACAGTAAAAAGTTGAATAATCTAAAGTGCCATATAGCTGTGTAAAACAGTAATTAATTTTAAAATATTAGTTAATATCTTTATTTACCTGGTTTATGTAAGATAACCTATACACAGTACATCAAAAATTATGTAGAGAATTTGCATTCATGTTTATTTGAATCTCTCCAACACGGAAACCTTTACAAACTGGAAGAAATCTATGGACCCATAAGATTTCAGCTTATACGGTTTTCACTGTATTTTGATATAATTTGAGCTAGTGTTATATGCAAAATACCAACTTATTTTGTATCGGGCTGTAGAATCGCTATGGGCAAACTAAGAGAGTACATTTATTCTCACCTCCAAGTGACAACACAGAATTCCAAAAATAGTTGCAAGCAATACCTAGCAAAGACAAGAAGTTTACTGGAAAATAGTATGTTTGTTACTGTCATTTTTCAGAAGAAATTATAGTAAAAGTGTGTGATTAACACCCTTAACATCACCTTTACCATTAATGGAGAAAGTGTAAACTACCTAGATCAAAATGGAAATTGAAATCTGGAATAGTGCCACATATATTATCTAATCTTATGTAAAGTACTTCGGTAAAGATATTAAGATCAGAAACCTCCCAGTGATAAGAACCAACCTTCGAATTTGTCACTACACTTTGATAAAATGTAAGGGGTTTAGTTTGTAATGATCAAAAGTTTCATCAAAACAAGGGGGCATTAGAGATAAAACAACAAAATAATCTCTCCAAAAAAGATTTTAAAAGTGGTTCAGATGCTCAAGAAATTATAGTGTTGCTATGTAAAAAAATCTACAATCAAAACAGGAATTTGGTGAGGACTCAGAATAAATTAAAAGTGGGCAAGGCTGGAATTAATATGCTGGGAAAAGAAATCAGTGTTCTGAGAAATGATGTAATGAAATCCAGACAGTTAGAATATTTGAGTAAGCAACAAGAACTCAGTAGACACCATACTGAAAAAATGTGAAAAGTGGAAAAAATGATGATGAATTCATTTTCGGTAGTTTGCTTTTGAAACTAACTCACTGAAGAGATGTAGACATTGTTTATAGCACAATTTACTCCCTTCCCATAGAATCTCATTTAAGAAAATTAGTAAAAAGGGATGAAATGTCCCTATAGAATAAACAAACATGCAATTGATGCCATTTCAAATGATGTCTTTGATAAGAATGAGAATATCCATAATAGGATACTTAAATTTAATCAGGTGAAGTTACAAGAAAAAATACAGTTCAATCCTATTTCTCTAAAAGTGCCACTTCTTATTCATGATGAAACAAATCATACAAGAAGTGAAGTTACCTAAGAGTGCAAAATCGTCACAAAAACTGTAATGTGTCCGACAAATAACTTCTAAAGGTAAGCCTAAGCTAATATGGTATGTAGTATTGTGAAAACAATCACAACAATTTTTATCATATTTACATCAGTTTTAATATATTTATTATTTTTATTCCAGGTTCAATTTAATAAACGATATGAGAATCTTACATTTTCTTTGAACATAATTACAATTTCATAATGGAATTTTAATAAAACATGAAATTAAATTAGTAATTAATACATATCATTCATCATATTCCCATAAGTGGTCAGTAGTGCACACAGTGACATCTAGCAGATGGCGAGAAAACTGTATAAGTGATACACTATACAGTATATAGCAAAATTGAAAGTTAAGGGCATGGAAATGTGCGAAATGCTTACAGTCAGAGGGGAAAGGCTATGTGGAGGGAGTCGCTGTGAGATGTGAGAAGAGAATTGTTGTTATCAGTGATAGTGCAGCCAACCTATGAATCTTATTTCTAATAGTAACAGAAACTCGCGACTGTTAAGGTTTGTTTGTAAATGTGTCACCACGAATCTCCATCTGTGTGTGTGTGTGTGTGTGCATGAGCGTGTGCACCTATTTGTTGCTGTTACATATCAGAATGTTTTATAAACATATCTGAGTGTTGTTTGGTTCTGCCATTGTGTACTACTGAGACGTAAAAAAACTACAGCCTTCCTGATCATTCTTATCGGAATGGAATTTGCAAACTGTACACTTCCACTCCTTAATTACAAACAACTATCTCTCCAGTTTATCATTACATAAAGGAACGCATTCTTCTTATTAATTTAATTGCAAGAATCTTTTTAATCCTGGACAACAAAATACTGTTTCTAGAAGAAGTAAAAAGCAAGTAATTTCAATACAGAATTTTAGGAAAAGAATATCTTTTAAATATTTTAACATTAAAAGTGTTACAACTGGTAAAAGAGACAGATGAATGAGAAAGGAGATGATTTATGTTTTACCAGCTGGCAAACTATGTTTTCCTGTAAATAAAGAGAGAAGTTGAAGTTATAACATGTGATTGTCAACATCTATGAAATTTCTTTCATTTCAGTAATCTATTTCATTTTATAATTATGCAAAATTTGAGCACGCAGACACACACACACACACACACCAGTACATATATTTTTCATTATAATACAACTAATATTCTACTATTATTTCTGTCCTTTATAATTATTTACATTTATTTTAAAGAAATGCAAGACCTTAATAAAACACCTTCAGACCCATTCAAGAATGTGCGAAAGCTAGCATGAATAGTTTCATTTTTTAAAAAGCTTATTCAGTTAGCATATTTTGACACCCAGGCCTACCTGTATCCAATTTTTCTTAGAAGAACTCTGAGGAAACTAATTTGGCCCTTGAAGTTAATGTTTTCTCTATTGATGGGTAAGAATGCGCTTACCGTTGGATACCTCTTGTGAGTGATATGAACAGATTAACAGTTCGACGTATAACGAGGTTGTCAGAGTTGTCCACACTTGTCTTGAGATTAACCTGGGGTTTGGTCTTTTTTTGGGCTCTTAAACTGTCCTCCTAATTTGTCTCCCTCCTTTGCAATATACGATAACGTGTGAGTAGGTATTCCAGTTGGCACAGTAACCCATTCGAAAACACTTTTAATTGGAATTTTTATTCCTTCAGCTTCTTCTTTTCTCATAAATTGTAAAACATGCAAAATTACTTCCGGTGCTTGACTATGAATAACTTCCCTGTCTTTACTAGTTGAAAGAGAAGTATCCATTTTAACAAATCCTGTTACTGGACGAGAACACAAATAATTACGATAATACATAATTACAGAAAAAACTACCAATAGAAATTAACTAAAATTAAATAACTAAAAATTAAATAACTAAAAATTAAATAACTAATAAAAATGAGTGACTGTAAAACAACGATACAATTAATAATAAATTGAGATAATAATAACAAATGCAAGACTGAGATAGTGCGTAAAACAGTAACTAACAATGTACGGGTAACTAAAACATCACACGCAAGTTGGCAACACCTTCACTTGGACACCAGCTGATTCTCCGTTACCCTCCCACCATTCACAATTTCAAAGTGGACTCGTCCATCCATAAATTGGTTTCTGCGCATATGCCCTTAACTTACAATTTTACTGTACTTCTAACCATTATGCAGTAACCATACCTGCACTGCATTTTTGATGTTTTAAGCATGTGATAATATCAATATACCACGATGTGAAGAAGAAGAAAAAGTGCACTGAGTGTAAATTATTCTATTACTTAATATAAACCAAAAATAGGTAGTTTTTCTTTTTTGAGGTTAGGAAATAATGTTTTTTACTTCCATGTTCTATAAGGAAATGGAAGTATGGTGATGGCGAAAAAAAATCGTGTTCAAGATAAGGGCTGATTCTAATTGTACTACCCTCAAAACATGAAGAAAAATAATTTTCCAAAAAGTGTGTGTGTGTGTGTGTGTGTGTGTGTGTGTGTGTGTGTGTGTGTGTGTGTGTGTGTGTGTGTGTGTGTGTGTGTGTGTGTGTGTGTGTGTGTGTGTGTGTGTGGATTTTTTTATGGCGAACGATAACTGCCACAAATTCAAACAGAATCAAATAATTTTTTGCATATATGCCTGAGTTTGTAGAGGACTCAAGGCGTATTGATTTTGGTGAAGATCGGTGAAGGGGAAGGGGTAGTTTACCTGCAACGTTTTATGTTTTAACAAGAGTAAAGTACTTAATTTTGATAAATAAAGTAGCCTAAAAAGAAGATCATAATAATCCACTGTAGAAAGGTAGATGAAATATCTATAAATTAAAATGATAGTTGAAAGGGGGGATAATTTTTTATATGTGCACTATGTTATCGGCAACAAAGAAGTAGTTTGTTGTTAAAATTCCTTCCTGGGCTGTTTGGCCATGGTCTAATGTTTCCTGCAAAACCAGATGTTTCACAAGTACCATTGACTGCCATCATCAGTAAAAATCGAGTGTGGAAATGTGAGGCGGTATACGTTAGTAACCACATACTGTGGTTAGGTTTGAAGAAAGAAGTAAAAAGAAGTAGTTTCTATGAAAATATTTCTTTTCAAAAATGATATTAAAATATAAATCTTAGAACATGGAAGTAATTATGGTTCTCCATACCGATATTTTGTTTTGTACTGAGAAAATAAGATGGAACTTTCTATAAGCTGGCCCTATAACTTTACCTGAATCAATAATTTCATGCTTTCCATTTTATAATTTGTGGTATTAATCTGTGAGAATTTTATAAAAAAATAGGAGTATTTTATAAAGGAAATGTTTGTGTTCATACATTATTTTCAGGCTTGTGTATGTTATATAATATTTCAACAAATTAAAACTCATAATTTAAGCGATAAATTGAGGAGTTTTATTATTTTTTTGTTTTTTAGGCACTTGCAGAAAATGAAAAATCAGTAACACACTGGAAAAAATGCAAGGAAGATCATGAAACGCTTATTAAAAATCTGATGTATTATCGTGATAAACTTTCCCATCATATTATGATTCCACTAGGAACAAAAGCTTTTATGGTTGGCAAGTTACGAAATACTAATGAGATTCTTGTAAGTTTAGGTGATGGTTGGTTTACTAAACAGTCGTCAAGCAGTGCTATTGAACTTTGTACACGTAGAGTTAAATGTAAGTCTATGATGTATTTTCAGATATAAATTTTATTGTATAATTTGTAGAATTTACATTTTTTTACTTTACTTTTTTACACATTTCACTTTTGTAAAACGTTTCTTCAGAAGAATGTGCATGTTCTACATAGTAATAGTGTTAGGACTTTTAAATTATTTTTTAAAATATATTGTTACGTAATGCAGAAAAGTGTTACATAATACGGAACGTTCTATAAGTTTATCGAATGTTCCAGTGGAATCCAGCTGCAATGTGTGTGCATACGTGATTCTTAACGTATTTGCTAGACTGTGCCAGAATTTGCACGACTGCATGCACTGTGTCAAGGCCGCAATGAATTACGCTCTAATGTTTCCTTTATTGCTGATGCGTAGTATGTGGTATGTTCTGGATTTTTGGCAGGGTATAAATACGGCCATTCAGCAACCGTCAAGTCAGTTATTATCAGGCGATTATATAGTGAGTTTGAGTTGCGAATTATTACAGTGCGGTTCAACATATGTGGCGGAGTGTTATGTGTTTTTATAATTGTGCTGGACAATTGTAATACAATTGTGTTTTATATTAGTTGACATTAAAATGCATGTGAACAATTTTTATTTGATTTGTTGTAAGAGATTATCTTGTTGATTACAGCCTGTTTAATTGTGACAATTAAAGCTGGTGATTAGTGACGTAATTGATGTCTTGTATTTTGTTTACCACTATACCATACGACGATCAGTTAGACCATCGTAACAGTGGGTCAGAAGTGCGATAGAGCCATTAACAGTGGAAAAAGTGGACACTTTGTACAAAGACGAGTGTAATTTGTAATTAATCGGTAAACAATGGATGCCAGTCAGATGAAGGGAAATTTCCAGGCGCTGCTGTTGCAGACAGAGGAATGACACCGACAGGAGGCGGAAGAATCGGAAAGACGACGAAAAGAAGAACGAAGACAAGAAAGGGAAGAAACAGAGGAATGACATTAGCAGGAACCAGAGGAACATAAATGTGAAGCAGGTGACATCAAAGCGTTAATTCAAGAGCAAAAGCAGATGCAAGAACATAGTACCGCAGAATTGGGTTTACTACGTGATGACGTAGGTGAATTACGAGGTGAGCTTAATAATCAGATTACCAGAATATCTGACGTAGAAGAATCCATGTCAAATAAAATAGCTGAAGTTGAAAAATCTGTCTTGACTGTGGAAGAAGCTATGTCAACAAAAATGCCTGCAGTAGAAAACTCAATGGCAAACATAAGAGAACAAATTAAAAGTGAAATTGAGCACTTCATAAAGATACAACCAAAACAAATTTCTGAACAGACTGTACCAATGATAGACAGAAAAAGACACAGAAAATAAGTCATGAGAAAAAGTAACTTTGCCTACAGTAGGGACAGTTCATGTCAGAGCTCCAACCTTTGATGGAAGCAGTCACTGGGCAACGTACCTCCGCCAATTTGAAGCTGCTGCAGGCACAAATAATTGGACAGAGAAAGACAAAGCAGTTTCACTCGTTCTCGCATTAAAAAGACCCGCAGCAGAACTACTACAGAAAGTGCCACCTGACAGCCAAAACACCTATGCTGATTTGATAAAAGCTCTGGAATTACAGTATGGTCATAAACATTTGCGATATGTGTACTTCACTCAGTTGAGAGCAAGGTGACAGCATTCAGGGAGAGTCTTTAAGAGTTTGAAGCAAGTATCGACAGACTAATTAGACTGGCTTATCCTGAAGGGCCAGAAGATTTTCAAACGAGGTTTGCAATGCAGACATTTACTGACGGTGTCCGAGATAATGAACTACAGCAAGTGTTACAAATGGCAAGACACCAGAATAGTACAGATGCCTTGGTACATGCTTTGCAATTTGAGGCTGCAAAGTCAGCGTCTGGTTGGGCAAGTCATAAAGTGTGCGCTAAAAGATCGCGACGGCACAGACGATGAAGAAGAATAGCAAGGAACAGAGACCCAACGAGCACCGCAACAGAGTAAAGTAAGAAACGATGGAAGACCGAAGTGTTATCGATGTGGGAAACTTGGACATCTACAATGAGGTTGTCGGGTTAAAGTTCAGTAGCAGAGAAATGAGCAGTAGTCGGTACAATGGGGCGTGTGCTGACTAACTGGAGGATTGAAGCCCCTAGACAATATGGAATTTCTACACTTTAGAAGAACAGCGGGAGCTTGGTGGTTACCGGATTCGTTCAGGAACCTTGATTACAGTTGACACAGCCACAACAGTTTCCATTGTGGGCCCTGACGAAGATCTCAAGCTAATGTGGTGCTCTTGCAGCTTGCGAACAGCTACTGGACAGCCTGTAAAAGTGTTTGGAAAAGTTGAGATACACCTACGCCTTGGTCGACTTGAGTTGGCTCATCAAGTACTTGTTGCAGACATTGTGGATGAAGCAGTTCTTGGTGTGGACGTTATGAA
Source organism: Magicicada septendecula (assembly GCA_034769895.1). Taxonomy (NCBI): domain Eukaryota; kingdom Metazoa; phylum Arthropoda; class Insecta; order Hemiptera; family Cicadidae; genus Magicicada; species Magicicada septendecula. Next base: position 889,540,559 of record CM068367.1, read on the forward strand.
TGCATATGGATGTATAGTCGACTTCAAAAACAATGTCTTGAGAATTGGAAAAGAAGAGGTATGCTCTCCGCAATGAATACATCAGAAAAATCGATGGACATGATAAATCAAGTGGCCGTAACTGTTCCGCCATACTCCGAAAATATCATCATGGTTAGAACCGAAGTAGATACTAGGGACAACCAGTGTTCTATATTCGAACCCCAGATAGTCAGCACACCAGGCATACTAATTGCCAGAAGTTTAGTAAAACCTGATGAAACCAGAAAGTACCTATTAGAGTGGTGAATATTTTCTATCAAACTATCACTTTACAAAACAATACGCTCCTAGGCAAAACAACTCCTGTGGCATGGGTAGCCAGAATGATGCAAAGAAGATGCAGTACTACGGACACTTCCGAAATACCAGAGGAACTGCAGGAATTATTGAACAGATCTAACGACCTCTCAAGTGGTGAGGTAAAAGAACGCAGACGGTTTTTATATGAATTTAAAGATTCTTTTGCAATTCGGGGCCAGTCATTGGGAAGAACCTCTCTTTTACAACATCGCATCAATACTGGGGACACAACACTGATACACCAACCTCCTCGAAGGCCTCCATTATCTAAGCAAGAGGAAATGTCTCGGTTAGTACAGGACATGTTGACAGAGGGAGTAATCGAACCTTCGTCAAGTGCTTGGTCTTCTCCTGTGGTGCTGGTAGCGAAGAAGGGTGGTGGATTGCGTTTCTGCGTAGACTACCAGAGATTGAATCACATTACAAAGAAAGACTGCTATCCATTACCTCACGTTGACGATACACTCGACACGCTGTCTGGAGCACAGTGGTTTTTTTAATTGAAAAAATTGGATTCCGAGCAAGAAAAGACTGCAACCAGTCATAACCAGCGTCTTTTGTTTATTTATTTCAAAGTGTGAGGTATTTCAAGTTTTTCAGCCAGTTCATAGGCCATATATCTTGAGAGTCGCTGCATGGTGTAAACCCTTGGTTTTGTAGTTTTTGAATGTGTCCAACGATTTTTGTTTCGTTTTTAATGCCTAAAGATGAGGAGGGGAGTAAAGAACCCTTTGAGACATTCTGGGTTTTGTTCGTCTATTTGATGTAATTTGTGTGATACTATAGCTTTTGTATCTTCATTGACACCCATTTTATTTTCCTCGACCGCTTTGTCCACTTTCTTTAAATTATCTTCGGTTCATTCTCTATGACCAAACAACCCTTTCCTCATACAAATTCAGATCTTTAGAAGACCTCTGTTTTTGCATCGTGTATCTCACACAGTGAAAATCCTGGTCCATCTCTCCCGGTTGTCTGGGTGAGGTGGACCACCTTCCCTGTGTTCCTCTGTTGGAAATGGCACAGGGATTTTAGGTTAGTTTTGTGCCTACATACGTATTTTTCAAAGCTACACCATCAAAACTACATCAATATCTCAAAATGTGAAACAACAGCTGACTAATTATGACTGTATTGAAAAATTTTTCGATTTACTAAAAGAAGTAAGTAGAGTATCTCCAAAATAAAGAGGTTTTATGTGAAGAAAAAGCTGGCAATTGTTAAGCACTCTGCACAGTTTTGCTGAGAACTGTCACTGTGGTGTTAGCACAGTGCATTTCCGAATTATGGACTGGTCCGTCTCACCTGGCACTCCATCTCTTCCAGAATTATCCAGTAATTTAAAAAAAAACAATTTGGTTCATTTTACTGTTAGCCAGGTTGGCAAATAAAATGAGGTTTGGTATTTAGAATTGTTGTGTTGATGAACAAATATTGCTTTTAAAGTCAGTTACAAGCTAGAATTTTGTACGCCTTCTGTTTCAGTTTTTAGTTGAGTATTCAGCTAGTGATATTAAAATTCCTTATTGGTTGCTTTGAGTTCAATTTTCAGTGTCTCACTTATACCAGATTTTTTAAGTATGCTTTAAAAGACTTATATCCATTCTGATTATATTTATTATTCTTTTTAAATGAAATGTTTGAAAATTAAATTTACTGCATAATTTTGAAATTATATGTTGTTTCTTCGTTTGCACTTTGTCAATTAATTTTAAATAAACAGTTATCTTTAATTGGGCATACTGCAGTTTATTAAATTCTTACAATTCACAACATATATTTCCGACAAAGGTAAGATATGTGAGTACAGATCCAAACTGTACAGAAAAATGTGAAGCTTATATTAAATAGCTTATAACAGTATGTCGACTGTTATCTAGTCAAATATTACATTCTTTTGATTTCTTTCATGGGATATGTATGTAAATTATGCAGCAACATTTTTCTATTATTGATTCTTCATCTTCTTGAAGTATTGAAATTTGACTACCCTAGGCCACATTGGTTAGTTCAGTTACAAAAATTAGTGCTGTCTGAAGATTTTTGTCTATTAAATGCTTCAGGCTCTATCTTAGCGTAATGTTGTAAAATAATATATGAGCATATTGTTATGACGGCTCATGGATCGTTGTATTGTACAGTGGAAACAAAATACAGACACCAGTGAAGACACTTTAATTAGTTACAAATAACAATGTGAAATCAACAAGGTACTCTCATACATAAACTCAAGTTAAATTTGTCAACATGCAATAATGATTGTCAGCTATTAAGAATCCTGCACTAATTATAACACAATAATCACTTAATCTGTACTCTACAATATCGCCAGGTGTAACTGACTCACTATGCCGGCCTCTGTTGCTTATATATGTCCTGCAGATGTTCCAGAATAATTTTCCATTCTTTTGGTGATGTGCCAGCATAATTTGCTTAGTTACAAGTACTCAGATTTTACTTGAACAGTCTAGAGGGTACTTGACTGCATGGGCTTGACATAGACAGCACCTGCGTGGCTAGCTGTGAAATGTTTACAACTATTCTGTAACTGCACCTGCCGTCTTTTTGAGAGCGTTATGTAATTGTCATAGCACTGCTTCCTTCTTAGGCCTGTTCGTCCTGAACTGGAAAACTGTCTGTGAAAGTAAGTAATTTTTCTGGAAATAAAGAGATTATTGAATTGTTAAAAGGTATTGAAGGTTGTGAAAATGTTCAAGAGGAAGAAGTATCCGAGTGGTTAAATGTAGGTGTAGAGTGTGTAGACCAATGTGATCCCGGGCATCAATTCCTTTCTGATGACGAGATCGTCGCTGAGTGTTCTAAAAAATCAAACAACGAAGATTCAAGTTCCGATGCTGATGATGATGATGTGGACGACGTAGCAGTGGCAATCAACCATTCAGAGGCAACTTCAGTGCTAGACAAATTATTAAATTATTTTGAGCGCCAAAGCGAGACAAACCCAGTTTTAGAACTGTTACTTCTAAAAAGACTCTGTGACCGTACAGCTGAGAAGAGAGAAACATCGCTAAAGCAGAAAAGAATAATGGACTTTTTTAAAAGTAAAGACTTTGATCATTCATGCATGTGTGTTATTATTGTTTTTCTCACTAAATTAAACTTGTTAATTTTTAGAAATGCTACTACTGTACTGTACTGATTTTAATAAATGTATGTATAATGTCTAATGCTAAATACATTTTTTTCTTGTTTATACAGTATAATATTCTGAAATAGATTTTGTTTTTCCTTAAGATTTACTTGTAAAATACAGTATAGTAGGCTATTACAGTTTGAATAAAAGTCTTCAAAATAAAAAAAAAACGCAACTTTTCTGTATAGCGGTAGGTAAACATCACTAATACCGGCATTTTCACCATTAGTTTGGTTTATCTGGAATTTCATTTATTCGGAAAGGGTCCAGTCCCATCAATTCTGGATAAACGAAAGTGTAGTGTATTAGGTCCTTTCCAGTTAATTTGAAGTTTAGGCGAGCGACCATGACAGCGCTTTGGATTGTACAATGAAACCAGATCTCCTTTTTTGAAACCCACACTATTGCTGCGAATGTCTTTCCGAGTTTTCATTTTATCACTGGCTGTCTACAGCCATCCTCTTATCAAGCAATTCATTTTTCGCAGTTGCTTTTCTAATTGCGAGGAATAGTTCTGCGGCTCATGGAACTGAGTCTCAGGTGATCCGAACATCAAGTACTCAGGGAGACGAATCTCCCGCCCTAACACTAATTTTGCTGGAGTCATGCCAGTTGTGCCGTGTACCGATGAACTATATGTCATTAGCTGGTCCAAGTCTGTTTGCTTCTTGTTGCAACCCCTTGTGTAATGTCACCTTCAGCAACTGCATCTTCTGCTAATTCTTCTTCCATTTCCACTTGCAATAGGAAGGGTTCCTCTTGACCACACCTGTTGACTTCTTCTTCAACCAATGCCACTTGCTTGATCAAATGGTTGGCAGACCCTGTCATTTTAGCCATTCAAAATTTTACCTTCTCTTGGCCAATAAGTCCACAAGTCTATAGGCATTCATAATGTCTGTGCTAAGAATCATTTCATCGACAATGTCTGTAATGAGCATTTGGTGGCTAAACTCGAGAAGACCCAGGCATACACAAACGTGTGCCTTTTCTAACACTTTGACAGGGCTTCTAGCCACAGTCTGTATTGTACAAGACCTAAATTGAGGCTTGGGATTTCTGACTAAGTCAGGGGGCATAATGGACACTGTTGCGCCCATGTCAACTGTAAATGATGTTGGTTTACCTTCCACAAATCCATTAACCATTAAGTTTCCACTGGTCTTATGTAGCATGGAAACTGCGTGCCATTCTGGAGCTTTATTTCTCCAGTTGGTGTGATCACACAGTTCTCTTGGTATTTTATTCTCCCAACAGTCTGGCTGTAGATGACCAGGTTTACCACACTTGTAACACTTTGGTTTTCTTTTTTCCATCGTTCAAATCATTGTGGCGCTTTGAATTGTTTGTCCTGCAACATTGTTTTTCTGCCTCCATTGTAATGGCAACGTAATACTGGATCTTCTGACTCCATTGTGATGACATAAACCCATTAATGTAGCGGGACGCTGACTTGGCAACTTCAAACTTGAGGGGATGAACAAGAGCTTTTGAGCTATCTCGGTGTCTTGTCATTCATAACACTTGCTGAAGTTCACAATCTCCGACACCATCAATAAATGTCTGCACTGCAAACCTCATTCCAAAATCCTGTGGTGCTTCAGGATAAGCCAGTCTAATCAGTCTGTTGATGCTTGCTCAAACTCTTGAAGACTCTCCCCGACATGCTGTCATCTTGCTCTCAACTGAGTGCAGTATGCATCTCGTAAATGTTTATCACCATACCATACTTCTAAAGCTTTTATCAATTCGGCATAGGTGTTCTGGTTATCAGGTGGCACTTTCTGTTGTAGTTCTGCTGCAGGTCTTTTTAAAGCGAGAACGAGTAAAACTGCCTTGTCTTTGTTCAATTGTTTGCACAAGCAGCAGCTTCAATCTTGCCGAAGATATGTTGTCCAGTGAGTGCTAATATTAAAGGTTGGTGCCTTGACATGAGGCCTCAACTGCAGACAAAGTGACTTTCTCTATTGTCGTATTTTCTATGTCTTTTTGTGTCTTTACCATAGGTAGAGTCTGTTCAGCAATTTGTTTTGAAACACATGGTTGTATTTTCATGAATTGCTCGATTTCACTTTTAATTTGCTCTTTTATGTTTGCAATTTACTCTTTTAGTTGTTACAGTCTCTTCTACTTCAGATACACTAAAAACTCGTTATCTGAATTTGATGGGACCACGCCCGTTTCAGATAAATGAAGTTTCGGATAAACCGAAACTTCTATTTAAATATACCCTAATAATACGTATGTAAGTTCAGTAACTTTATTTAATAATAATAATTTAAAAGTTACAGTGAATATGACACAATACACTATAAAACGGCACCACACTGTAAATTATAGTTTCTACATTACTGGAACAGTCCTATTGCTTGTTCGTACAGTAATCAATCATAGTTTTTTGCCTAAGCTTTGAAGCTCGTTTGCTGGCTGCCTGATCTCAAAGTCATTTCATTGTTAGAAGTTCTGCAGGGAAGTTTCAATGTTTACATTTATGTTTATGTTACTTTATGTGTACAATATATGAACATAATACTTTACGTTTGAAAATCCGAACAAATTGATAATTCGGAGTACCCCTTACCCCAGTTGGGATTATTGACTTTGTACTTTATATTACACGGAATCGCTTGTCTACACTATTAAGTATAGATTTTGCTTTAGTGTATTTTTAAAATTTACTAAAAATTGTTTCAGATAAACCGGATTTTCGGATAAATGAGTTTTTAGTGTATTTTATTTGACATGGGTTCTTCTATGACAGATATTTTTGTAGATATTGCTTCTTCTGTATCAGATATTCCAGAATTTGGATGTTAAGCTCACCTCGTAATATTCCCAGGTCCGGAGAGGTATATTCTTGCATTTTTGTCTTCATTGCTTCAAAAAGAGCTTCCATTTCATCCACTTCCTTCTCATCTTGTTGTTCTTCTGACTCGAGCAAGAGTGCTTTTTGCCGTTCTTCTGCCTCATCCTGTCATTTTTGTGTCTCTTCTGCCTCTTGTTGTCATTCTGCTTTTTGTTGTTACTGTGTTTATCATAGCAGCGCTTGGAAAGCTTCCATCATCTGACTGGTGTCCATGTTTACAGAATAATTACAACATACACTGCTCTTCTACAAAGTCCCTCTGGTTCCATTATTAAAGGCTCTGTCGCACTTCTGACCCACTGTTACGATAACAGATATCGACAGTCTCTCAGATCGTAATATTGTACAGTTGAAACAAAATACAGACACCAATGGAGTCTCTAATTACCAGCTTTAATTAGTTGCAAATAACAATGTGAAATCAGTAGGGTACTCTCATACAATAGTTCAAGTTAAATTTGTCCACACGCAATAATGATTGTCAACTATGCACTAATTATAACACAATAATCACTTTCCACTTGAGTCACAATCTACAATCTCGCCAGGTGTAACTGGCTCACTAAGCCATCCGCTGTTGCTTATACGAGGGGGGACCCAAAAGCAACGAGAATTTTTCTCTGGCAGTTGGTAGAACGCTAGTTCCGACTTCTCCCGCTAGGTGCCTTCACTAGACACCATTTTATATCAGTTGCCCTAGAGGCATTGTTGTGGAAACATTAACGCGGTCAGTGTGACTATTTTTTGTAAGTGCTGTTTCACGTTTTCGGCGATTTTTCAATGGCAGACATTAAATACCAATGTGCTAACATCAGGTTCTGTTTCCTGTTAGGGAAATCAGCAGCAGAAACTGTTGCAATGCTTCAGATGGCTTATGGGGAGGAAGCTTTGAACCAGGCAAGGATTTTGAGCCGACAAGAAAGCACACGCGGAACGAATTTTGCTGCAACACGTTTCATCTTCAGATCTTCAGTCAAAATTCATTGGCATGAACTCCAGGATATTCCAGTCATTTCCTCTAATTCATCGATGTTCTACGACGATCAAACATGATCGCAACACGGATTTTTTCAATGTTTTCGTCCGTTTTGGAAGTCGAGGGACGTCCCGGTCGTGGTTCGTCTTCAATTGACATTTGACCACTTTTAAAATGCGAAAACCACTCGTAAATCCTTGCCTGGCTCAAAGCTTCCTCCCCATAAGCCGTCCGAAGCATTGCGACAGTTTCTGCTGCTGATTTCCTTATGTTTCCCTAACAGGAAACAGAACCTGATGTTAGCACGTTGGTATTTAATGTCTGCCATTGAAAAATCACCGAAAACGTGAAACAGCGCTTACAAAAAATAGTCACACTGACTGCGCTAATGTTTCCACAACAATGCTGCTAGGGCAACTGATACAAAATGGTGTCTAGTGAAGGCCCCTAGCGGGAGAAGTCGGAACTAGCGTTCTACAAACTGCCAGAGAAAAATTCTCATTACTTTTGGGTCCCCCTACGTATATGTCCCGCACATGTTCCAGAATAATTTTCCATTCTTTTGGCAGTGTGTCAGCATAATTTGTATAGTTACAAGTACTCAAACACTCTAGAGGGTATTTTTTACTGCATGGCCTTGACATAGGTGCTGCACACTGGGCTAGTCGAGAAGAATGTAGAACTTTTATGTAACTGCAACTGCTCACCTAGCCAAGAAACATGGAGAACTATTATGTAACTGCACATGCTAACTTTTTGGGAGCATAATGTAATTGTCATAGCAGTATTTTCTTCCCTATCATGTGTTTTATATATTACAGTAAAGGATAATATCTATGAAAACTTTATTATTATTGCTAGTGGTGTTGTTGTTATTGTTATTGTTGCTGTTATTATTAGTGTTATTAATATTAGTTATTATATTTTTTAATACAATTATAGTTACTGTGTTATAAAATGAACGATACAGTAGCTATACTGGATGTTACAGTGTTTATCTTTAAAAATACAAGACATCTTCTACTTTTGGACATTCAGGTTGTACTACTACAGCTTTGGACTTTCAAACACTCACAGAAGTGTGAGGAAGTGAATAAGCATTAAGATAAGTGCACATATTCGTTATTTTTTCTGCTACTGGGAAGTGTGTAATAACAGTATATGTGTGTGTTGTGTAAAAGTACCGTTCATATTCTCCTATATGCATAGTTAAACATATTTAAAGGCCTGCTAGGTTTATACAATGCACCTGGTCATCCTGAAAATTTACAATATCTCTGTCTGAAAAGTAAAGTTTTATTTCTGCCACCAAATACAACAAGTTTAATCCAGCCCAAGCTGTAATTGTTATGTTCAAGAGATATTATTTAAGGAAAACTATGATTCAAGCTAGTAGAGCAACTGATAAAGAAGATGGTATAACTTTAGTAGTGTTTTGGATAAATTAAAACATTTAAAATACCATTCATAACATCAGTGATGCCTGGGATGAAGTTAAACCATCAACAATGTGTAGTTCTTGGAAAAAATTATATCTGGAAGTTGGCAATAATTTTGAGCCAGTACCAGAAAAAACTGAAATTGTTACAGCAAAAGTGATTAACTTAATGAACAATTTAAATCTCGATATGGATTTAATTATGTAGAGGACGTGGGTGTGTCTAATGAAGATTTAATTTAAATTCAAGAAAATAATACCTGTCTAGAACAAGACAAGGAAACTGAACAGGTTCAATACAAAACTTTAAACCATTCAACTACTGAATGAAGTATTTAATCATTTACAAAAATTTTATAAGCATTGTAGAAGAGAGGATGATCCAAACACAGATGTTCTCAGTTTTGCTGAGCAATCGACAGTAATATAGAGAGAGAAGTGAAGCTGGAAAACAACTTTCTGTGAACAATTTTTGTAACGGGACATTTTGGCCTACCCGGGGAAATAGATAAATTTGTATTTACATAAAAGTGAATTAGCATTTTTTACGATAATTTTGGGGAAACGTAAACAGAAAGGTAAATTTTGTTGGTAATGAAGTTGGCGGCAGTGAGTGTGAAATTATTCATGAAAATTATAAAGACGAAATAAACAACCAGCGGAATTGAGTCAAGGTCAGCTCCAATGACTTACAAAACTGTAAACAAGTTATGTAATAATATCAGACCATGTGACGTCAACATCATACGTCAGAGACAATCCCCGCTGTGGAATGTTGGGCGTATAAGCCAAAACCGTATACTGGCTTAGTGATACGAACTCAGAACAATAAAACTTGGTAAACAACTGCGGCCACTTTACAAAGTAGTGCCGTTTGTCTCGCCCAGTCTAAATTCAACACTCGCGCGAGTGGTACATAAAAGTTCCGGAACGTAAATCGCGGGCGCCCGCAACATATAAAATGTGAATAATATATCTAAAATATGATTTAACAATAGAAATACGTACTTAAAATGTGATTAACAGTTTTATTTACATTAATACAGTTCGGAAATTATGATTTAAATGAAAGTGCGCACGTAAAGAAATGTGACGTCGTCTGGACTCAAACTCAGCTAAGTAGTCTACAAGAATGAAAACAAAACTTTCAATTATGATTTAAATATTCAAAATTGTAAAATTCACATTCAAATATTTTCACGATTAATAGAGAGAGCTCTTAGAATCCTGGGGTAGATATATATGTGTGTGTCTGTGAGTGAAAGCGCTGGTTTCCGTTGTGTTAGTTAAGTTAAGTATTAAGCGAATTATTTTGTGTTTATATTTCCTGTTTTATTTTGACTATTGTTGAACCAATTATGTTCAACGTAATAATGATCCATTTTATGTCTATATTTTACTTGAATTAGTATGTGGACAAAATGTAAAAGAGGGAGAAAAAGAATAATTTGTTTATGATAAAAATTGAAATGACAATAAATTTTAAATCATGGGGAACAAATAAAGTTTTCATTATTTAGACAACCATTTCTGTTCTTTTTAGTTCGCCAAAAAGAATCTGGCCTGAAATATGGTAAGTATCTATTTCTTATACACATATTAATTGTAAAGTGAATTAATTTCTTGCAATACGGCAAGATGGCGCCCGATATAAAAAGTAAACAATGAGTAAAACTCAAAAGTAATTGAGTTTAAATAAATCAGTAAAAGTTAATATCACAATTGGCTTCCGAAGGCAGGGACATTTTATATAAAATTTTGTTTTATATAAAAATAGGCCTACTGGGAGAGCAGAATGGTTGTTTGAAATGAGAACGAATTTTTTTTTTGGTACATAGAAAAAGACGTAGGTGACGAGAGTGTCACATAAGGTTATATTACAGTGTTATTGATGAATGTGTTATAAATAAGTAAATATAAAATAATTTAGTGAAATGGATAATAACGAGATTGTAGTCGAAATGAGCGAGTCGGCTGGTGTGGGAGAACTAGGGGTTCATTCAACCCCAGTAAATCGATCAAAAGAATTCAGCCTAACTGAATCAGCTATAGACGACTCAGGTACTCTATCGACTCCAACCTCAACAAAATGTAACCAAGTAGAAAATGATATGATGAGTGTTATACTAAATCAATTAGAGAAAATGAACAGCAACTTTAACAGCAAATTCGATGAACAGAATATACAAAATGTTAAATTTGAAAGTAACATGAATAAACGTCTGAACGAGATTGATGAACGTTTTAGTACAATCAAAGACCAAGTATTAAAATCAGTAGACCATAAGTTAGAGAAACAAATCAATGAATTAACAGAAAATTTTGAAAGCAAAGTAAATTATGCAAATGAACAAATGACAGATCAGATTAAGATTCAAGTCAAAGAACAGTGTGTAGAGATAGAAAGTAAGTGTATTAATAAGATTGATGTTGACGTAAAAAATAAAATAATGGAGATAGAGAGTGTGTGTAAACAATCTGTGCAAGAGAGTGTGGGGGCTATGAGTAAAAATAACCTCCAATATGAAATTATAAATGATAATAAATTAAAAGTAATTGAGCGAGACATCATTGAAATTAAAGATGAGTTACATGTGGCCGTAAGCCAAAATTTAAGTAGTGTTGCGGAGCGAGTGTTGTATACTCGCGAAGCAAGAGATTAAATAGAACTTGAACAATTTAATTGTGACAACCGCAGAGTACACTCGATGCAATTTTTGAGTAGGGTAAGAGAATTTAACCGGTTTAATAATAGTAGTTGGGAGATTAAATTGCTAAAAATCTTAAAGTGTTTCAAGGGTAATTCCGAAATATGGGTGGAAGTACATAACACAGAGTGGAGTAGTTATGAAAAATTCGAGTTAGCATTCCGAAACAAGTATTGGTCAGAAGAAGACCAGGAAATTTTACGCAGTAAGATCATGGGAACGGGGAATTTTGGGAGAATAAACAACCACCTAACCATGTACGTCATGAAAATATATAATGAAGCAAAGTACCTAGAACCGCCGTTGCCGTTCCGGTCTTTCGTTAGACATATTAGTAAACACTTGCCCAAAGAGGTACAGATAACTTTAATGACGAGAGAGATAGTAGATATAAATGAACTGGAGAGTATGTTAGATGTGTTACAAAATATTGGGGAACGCGAAGGAGGGAGGCGTGCAAATCCACCAACAGTAATAAATAACGACAATTACCATCAGTATAGGGGAACACCAAACTCTTATAGAGGAATGAGGGGAAATAATGACCCTAATTTTAGAGGCGGAATATGAAAATGTTTAAGTTGTGAATATGAGAATTATGCTATCCGAACAGTATGTTACAGATGCAACAAAGCACGAGATTGCCAACGGAACAACGTGGCACCGAATCAACACCATCAACAACAACGAGGAGGAGGTAACGACAGAGGAGGTAGACCTGCAACGAGAGGGAGAGGAGGATATAACCAAGCCGTGGCGGGTACGTCAACGGAAAACTGAGGCCGACAATGGAAGCGAGGACCCCACCATTGTCCACGGAGAACAGGAGGGTCCAGATAACCGATGAATATCATAATAATGTTATACAAATGGACATGACGAAGGAGTTGCTGGAGGAAGATGATACAAAAGTTATAGAAAACAAAACTGGATTGACGGAGGTAATCGTCACCATAGAAGGTAAGCATTTTAAATCATTGATTGACACAGGGAGCGAAATATCAGTAGTTTCTGAAAATGTAATGGGAGAATTAAATGAAATAAATAAAAATATACCATCATTACCAGTTGCGGGTGTAACTGTAGTGGGGGTAACTGGAGTACGTAGTAAACGAGTTACTAAACAAGTGCAGTTAAATATATTCCTTAATGAAACTGAATTTGAGAACACTTTTCTAGTAGTTAAGGGACTGAGTTTAGATGTAATCTTGGGGAATGATTTTTTGGAGAGGAATGAGGCAGTAATAGATTTTAATAAACGGATAGTGGAATTTAATAATGGTAGTGAACCAGTCAGGGTTCATTTTAAGAGGGTATTAGATGAAGTTAGAGTTACAGGGGTAAAAATGATACAAAAGCAAGTAGGCGATGGGGAGATAGAAACTAAAGTAAATATATGTCGAGAGAGTGAGCTTGTAGAAAATGAGGAGAGAGAGATGCATGTGAGTGATGAGAGAGTGGGAAAATAGGGCTGATAAATTTTTTAATGAGGGTGGAGTTGTAGGGAGTACCCAACGACAGGAGTTGTGGGCAGTAGTGGAGCGTTATAGAGATGTGTTTGCGGAGTTGCCTGGAAAAGCCAGGAACTATGTATGTGAGCTGAAGGTTCGAGAGCACTCACCCTACATGCAGAGGAGTTATCCAGTACCATTTTCAAAACGGAGAGCAGTGCAGGAGGAGTTGGAGCGAATGATGAAGGGAGATATAATTGAGAGATCGATATCACCTTACTCGAACCCATTGGTGGTGGTAATAAAGAAGGACGGAAAGGTAAGATTATGTTTAGATGCAAGGAGAATAAATCAGATTATAATACCTGACCAAGAGTCACCGGAACCTATTAATGAGATTTTTCAGAAATTCAGCGGGGTCAAGTACATGACATCTTTGGATCTAACCGCAGGATACTGGCAGGTGCCGTTAGCTGCAGAGAGTCGGAGATATACTGCCTTTCTCTTCAATGGTAAGAATTATCAGTTTAAACGTTTACCATTTGGGCTTAACACTAGTGTAGCGAGTTTTATTAAGTGTCTAGACATGATATTACAACCAAAAGACTTAGATTTTCTGACGGTATATGTTGATGATATATTAATAGCGTCCAGAACATTTGTGGAACATTTAGAACATATTGAGTATGTATTAGATAAATTACAGAACGGGGGTTTAACTGTGAATTGGGATAAATCAAAATTTTTGCAGACCGAAATACATTTTCTAGGCTTCATCATAACACCTAGAGGAATACGGGCTAATCCGGACAAAGTAGAATCCATCCTGACGTTCCCGGAGCCAAAGAACATAAAGCAATTACAAAGTTTTCTCGGTCTGTGTAATTTTTACAGGAAGTTCCAGCGAAACTACGCTCAGACAACAGCAAGGTTAAGTGCTGTACTACAGAAAAATAAACAATGGAAGTGGGGAGAAAAGGAAAGGGATGCATTCGAGGAGATAAAGAGAAAATTTTCAAATATGATAATGATGAACCATCCTGATTTCTTAAAAACTTTTTATTTACAGACTGACGCCAGTAACGTCGCCCTGGGAGCGGAGTTGTACCAGGAGGATGGCGACAGAGAACACCACACGATAGCTTTCGCCAGCAGATCTCTTTTGGCAGCCGAAAGAAATTATACAACTACGGAGAAGGAGCTGCTGAGCATCGTGTTTGGTGTAGGAAAGTTCCGCACCTACATCTTAGGAAATAAGACCGTTATCAGGACGGACCACAAGGCGCTGTCATTTTTAAACTCCTGCAGATTAACGCACAGTCGTCTAACCAGGTGGGTGTTAGCTTTACAAGAATACAACTTTTCCTGGGAATACATAAAGGGGTCAGATAATAAGGTACCAGACACACTTTCCAGAGTAGATATTATAGAAAATAAAACAGGTAGGGACCTTAAAGAGATAGAAATTTTTAGATTAACTAGAGAAGATAGAATTTTTGGTGAGGAGTTAAGGGATATTAAGAATATGCAAAGATCTGAAAATAAATTGGGTAAAATAATTGTTAGTTTAGAAACGAATATAGATGGGTCTGAATATAGTGCACGTTTCCAAGTATATCAAGGAATTCTGTTTAAAAAAGTAGAAGGGGGTGAGCGTGATTGGAGACTAGTTATACTAGAAGGGTTGGTAGATAAAATTATTTGGGATTGCCATATAAGGTATGGGCATTTTGGGGCAAAAAAGTGTACGAATGTTTTAAAAGAATCATGTGTTTTTAAGAATATGGAGAGGCGAGTACGGATGTTGTTACGGGTGTGTGATTTATGTCAGAGGTCTAAGGTAGTGAATTATAGAGTAGAAGGGGAAATGAATTATATTAAGGTAGAGAGACCGTTTGATTTAGTTGCTGTAGATTTGTATGGGCCATTACCCAAAGGTAGAGGTGGAGTAATATATGTTTTTGTTGTATTAGACACATTTTGTAAGTATGTTAGATTATATAGTATCAAGAGAGCGACGAGCAGAGTGCTGTGCGAGAAGATAACGAGAGATTATATGGTGAATATAGGTAAGCCGAAGATCATTTTATCCTACCATGGACCACAGTTTATAAGCGGCAAGTGGCGACAAACTCTTGGATGGGAAGGCATCATACCCAAACATACGGCAGTTTACCATCCGCAGTCAAACCAGGCAGAACGGGTGATGAGAGAGATTGGTAGGATATTTCGGGCGTATTGTCATGCCAAGCACACAGAATGGCCATCCTACGTTAAAAAAGTAGAGGAGTGGCTGAATAGTACCACCCATGAATCCACTGGGTTTATGCCGTATGAATTAATAAAAGGAACAAGGCCACCTAGGATATTGGGACAACTTTTTGACTATCCACCAGAAAATCAACCAATAGACGTGAATATGAAGATCCGGATAGCAAATGAAAATTTACTGACAAAAGGAGAAAGCAGAGACATGATGCTAAAGGTAAGTGGACTAAATATGAGGTAGGGCAATTAGTACTGGTCAGGAGACACGATTTATCTAGCGCACAGGGTAAAGAGATAAAGAAGTTTTTCCTATTATATGAGGGACCATATGAAATTGTAGAAGTAAAGATGAGTAATGCGTACGTGTTACGAAACCCAGTGACGCAGGAGTTAGTAAGTACACAAAATGCGACGAACTTGAAGTTGTATTGATCACAGTAAGTAATTGAATTTAATGTATTATTTTATGTTTCAGAAGGGACTCTCCCCCATTTTCGGGCGGTCACGACCTCACCAGTCCTGATCGTGGTTTTCGGCACTTGGAGGCGGACCATGGTTGGCGGAACTTCCTTCGGGTGGTGAAACGACGATGGTCCGGCTCCACAAAATTGGTTGAGAGTAGAAATTTCACCAGCTTGTTGAACGGGGAGGGGGACCCCTAAGGTATGTGTTATACAATATTTTTTTTATACTCAAGGTGCACCTTACCACATACCAACATTGCCTAGGCGTGTAAATAAATAATTTTAGTGAGGTAGTGTGTTCAAACAAAATTTACTCTTTATGTAATAAAATTTATTATGCAATAATAAAATGTAACAAGGTCACGAGTAAATAGAATTTGAAAATGAAATTAAAATTGTAAGTTATGTAATTTTGGTAAATCTAAAAAGTGAATTGTTTATTTTCATGTAATGACAACATCGTTAAGTGTAAATAGATTAATTTAAGTGACTAAGTAAATATTTTGTTGTACTTATTATTTTATGTTAAGGAAGGTCAAGGTAGGGAAAGTTAAGAAAGTAATGTATGAGGTTAAAACACCACCAGACTAGAAATGTCATGTAATGTAACTTGTTAATTTTAAACAAAAATATATTTTACTTGTGATTCCCCAACTTTTCGGGCGGTCACGGCCTCATCGAACCCTGACCGTGGAATTGGTTTAGCTTTAACAGCTATGGTTGGGGCTCATTGCGTCACGTTCTGCCTTAACTGGCCATAGCTGTTATCGTTGTAAAGGTGAATTTAGAAATTGACAGAGGGGTAATTCAGGGGAATCACCAAATTATGGAACAGCGGCTGCCACTCTGTTCGAGTAGGAACAGCAAGGCCAGGTGGTAGACCCGTATTAGGGGCGTATAATCTGTACATTTAGATATTATATCTAGTTTTTTAAAAATGTAACGCAGGAGCAAGGACAAAGAGATGACAAAATTCCTCCAAAACTTCAGTCCTTGTGGAAGCAACTGGACGCCACAGTCCAGGGGGGGTCATAGTGTGTGTGGCAGGGAGGTTACCCAGGGGGGTAACGAATTAAAAATTTGTTGTAATTTAATAATGATGACTCGCTATTGAGATAACTAAATAATTTTGTTTTGATTTGCAGAATGGATGCACTAGATGTTTCCTATATTGTGTTTATAATGTCTTATTGTATTAATTGCATGTAGTATGTTAGGAATAAGGATTATAAAAATATAATAATATTTTATAGGATAAGTTTTCAATGTGTTTAAAGATTTTAGATAAATAATGAAATAAATTTGAGATAATTAGAATTTTCAATGGGTTGTAAAAGAAGTTGGGTGATAGTAATTGTTTAAGTAAAACATTTGAGTCAGTCCAAGTTGAATATAGATGGGTGGTAAAGAGAATAAGAGATGAAATACAAGTAATGTAGAATTTGAATATTGATAGTGACATAGTAGTAATGGAGAATTTATGTGGAGAAATGAGAGTGATATATTGATGTTTATAAGTGATGATGTTATTTTGTAGTAGTAATGATGTAATGATACAGTAATTGGTTGATGGGAATTTTGTAAGGGGGGTGGTGTAAGGAGTCCAACGAAAGGTGTTGGGACAGGGAGGGACCGTTTAGCGCTGGAAAGGGTTGCCTAGGGAAAGTCCGGGAACCAGATAAGGGAATGAGCTGGTAAGTGGGAATACACATCCTGAGTACAAAGGGGTAGAGAGTATTTTTTTTTTGATAAGGGTAGAATGATGCGATATGAGTTAAAGTAGTAAGTAGTTAGAGGTAGAGAAGGGTTGGTAGATTTTGAGAAATGGGTGTCATACTAGTTAAAGATTTTGCAAGTGAGCGTTAGAGTCATAAAAGGGGTAAGATTATGGGTAAATGCCAAGTTGATAAAGTGAATTGTAATGAATAACTGAGAATCGCCCCCCCCCCCCAAAAAAAAAAAACAAAAAAACAAAAAAATTTTATTGGGGAAATGAATTAATAAAATTAAATTGAGATTAAAATGTAATTTTATATGCAAATTTAAAGATGTGAAGTGTGTAAATTTTGGTCAAACTTGAATACAAATTGTTTATTTTAATGTAATAATAACAATGTGAATTATGAATGTACTATGTTTTCTTATGTTGTATTGTGTTTGTTAGTATTTAAGGGAATTTTATGAATTTAAAAAATATTTTGATGCAAATTGGGGATAAGAGAAATGTGTAATATGGTAATGGGAGATGTTTATTTAAATTCTGATAGGAATCAGAGCAGTAATTTTGAATTTTGGAATCAAAGCTAACAAGAAAAAGTAGATAGATTGAAATTATGGAAGTTTAAAAGATGTATTCATATATGTGTTAGAGGTTAAGTGAAAACAAAACCAGTGCTTCTTAACGCAAACCAGCACCGCTAGGGGGAAACAGATCAGTTGGGGATATGGTGTTGTCTAAGGCCACTAGTTGATATTTGATTTGTTGTTTCAGTGTTTGGTGATGTTGTGGCGGCGGTCCTGAGCTGGCCAGCGCGTCAGAGCAGGGGCGTTAAGTATCTGTCTGACTTTATGGTGTTGGGATCTCGAGAGAGAAGTCTAGTAATGTCATTCAGGTGCGGGCACAGTCATTGAACCAAGGGTGAGTTAATTATATTTTTTGTTTGTAAACTGTAAAGGGGGTTGTGGCGACATATCCTGGCTGATCCCTTTAGCAAGTATGAATGTGTCAATGAGAGTTTTTATGCTTCGGCATAAAACCTCTCATTGAGGGGGTATTGTAACGGGACATTTTGGCCTACCCGGGGAAATAAATAAATTTGTATTTACATAAAAGTGAATTAGCATTTTTTACGATAATTTTGGGGAAACGTAAACAGAAAGGTAAATTTTGTTGGTAATGAAGTTGGCGGCAGTGAGTGTGAAATTATTCATGAAAAGTATAAAGACGAAATAAACAACCAGCGGAATTGAGTCAAGGTCAGCCCCAATGACTTACAAAACGGTAAACAAGTTATGTAATAATATCAGACCATGTGACGTCAACATCTTACGTCAGAGACAATCCCCGCTGTGGAATGTTGGGCGTATAAGCCAAAACCGTATACTGGCGTAGTGATACGAACTCAGAACAATAAAACCTGGTAAACAACTGCGGCCACTTTACAAAGTGCCGTTTGTCTCGCCCAGTCTAAATTCAACACTCGCGCGAGTGGTACATAAATGTTCCGGAACGAAAATCGCGGGGGCCGCAACATATAAAATGTGAATAATATATCTAAAATATGATTTAACAATAGAAATACATACTTAAAATGTGATTAACAGTTTTATTTACATTAATACAGTTCGGAAATTATGATTTAAATGAAAGTGCGCACGTAAAGAAATGTGACGTTTGTGAAGTTTATTTATCACTTACAAATATAAATACAAATACATAATTTATTTCCACCTACCTGTAAAATTTATCTGGGTCCAAGATCCGGTCGCACGAACGTAAGATGCAAGTATGGTTTACGGGTTATGTAAATCATTTACGTAACTCATTTTTGAAGAGAACTAATGAATTTTATTTTTAACTTTTTTAAAACTTTGTCAGAATTTTTACTCAAAATTTAGAACATCAAATAACAGCATAATAATTTCTTGTTTTGTGATTCACTCCATGACTACAATTACTAATTTTAACTTACGCTAGCATCTTACCTTAATTAAATATACAGACAGCCCAGTCTGCCAACATTCTCTCATTCACACTATTTTAATACCCTCCCCTGATCATTTATTTAACAAACCCTTAACCCATTATGAAACACCCCTGCTGGCAACGTGATGTCCACTCGCGCTAATGACTTCTCATTTTTAATTTATTCGTGTGTCCGAAATAGATTTGATGTATTTTGGTTGACTACTCACACCACTGTCACATTACTGTTAACTGATAACTCACTTTTTACTTGAAACTTATAAATTTTTTGAAATGCCCGTTGGGGCTAGTACCTGGCCAGGCACAGTCTATAAGCGAACTGGGCAGAGCATCTCTACGCTCACTACCAACTAGATTGCGTCTCTCAAGGTGGAAAACAATGCCTGCTATTTAATTGTCACTGTTGTGTCCCATTCAACACACGTAGTTTTTTGTGTGTTTGTCGTGGATGACATTTGGTCAGCACTGGTTGACGTCACAAAAGAGGTTGGGCTTAGACTCACATCCTCCAGCATGGACAAGGAAGCGAACAGAGATTCTTCTATAAGCCATTTTGAGTTTTACAATTCCGTGTTGGTCTGCGCACCGGCTTGTATGGTGCGTTCGGGCGCACTGCCACACACCCGCAAAGTTCTAAGAAATGACGCCTCGTACATTCTTTCGTAAAGGTTACACAACGACCATTGCGTATTGTTCCTTTGTTAGCGCAATGTTTTAATTCAACACGTGGCCTGGTCACAGATGGAAATTATATTTATGAATATTTTTTTTTTTAATAAACCCCAAAAATTTAATAAAATAAATCCCTCCAAATTCGTCACGTTACACGTTGTCTGGACTTAAACTCAGCTAAGTAGTCTACAAGAATGAAAACAAAACTTTCAATTATGATTTAAATATTCAAAATTGTAAAATTCACATTCAAATATTTTCACGATTAATAGAGAGAGCTCTTAGAATCCTGGGGTAGATATATATGTGTGTGTCTGTGAGTGAAAGCGCTGGTTTCCGTTGTGTTAGTTAAGTTAAGTATTAAGCGAATTATTTTGTATTTATATTTCCTGTTTTATTTTGACTATTGTTGAACCAATTATGTTCAACGTAATAATGATCCATTTTATGTCTATATTTTACTTGAATTACTATGGGGACAAAATGTAAAAGAGGGAGAAAAAGAATAATTTGTTTATGATAAAAATTGAAATGACAATAAATTTTAAATCAAGGGGAACAAATAAAGTTTTCGTTATTTAGACAACCATTTCTGTTCTTTTTAGTTCGCCAAAAAGAATCTGGCCTGAAATATGGTAAGTATCTATTTCTTATACACATATTAATTGTAAAGTGAATTAATTTCTTGCAATACGGCAAGATGGCACCCGATATAAAAAGTAAACAATGAGTAAAACTCAAAAGTAATTGAGTTTAAATAAATCAGTAAAAGTTAATATCACATTTTTTTTTAATATGCTACTACATCACAATAATTTTTATAACCACTTTTGTAAATTTTTAAAAATTATTTTTTTACCATTACAGTAATGTTTTTGCACGATTAATATTAGTCTATTATAAAAAAAAAATGCAAACACTGCTTTCACAAACGCTGCTTATAAAGTGTACTAATGTACGAAATTGATTAATTTAGTCCGTCATTGTATGGTGTAATTTTGGTAGCAAGAGTGGTCATAGAATGTAAATTTAAGTGATAATAATATCCAATTTCATTATGTTACAGTATATTACAGCATATAATTAGTGTTACTAAACTTATGTGCACAGTATGCGTACAGTAAATACATCCTACTGTACAGTACTCAGCATTGGGTCAATTTGAGTTTCAAACATACTTTTTTTGGGGGGGGGGGACATTTGAAAGTCGAGAACCTCCTGTATTTGTAATTCACTTCTGACATTGAATGGTTCTTTGTATACAGATTTTCTGTCATGTTAATAATATTGACAGAGTTCAGAGTTTATGTATAGCAAAACTGAAAGTTACGGGCATGGGAATGCGCGAAGCGCTTATGCTCAGAGGGGAATGGTGATGAGGTGGGAGTCGCTCTGAGATCTGAGAAGAGATTTGTTGTTATGAGCGTCAGTGCAGCCAACGTATGAATATTATTTTGAATAGTAACCTAAACTCGCATACAAGAGTTGTTAATAGTGTTTAACTTACCACAGATGTCTCACTCTCCCCCCTCTCTCCCCCTGTTACATATCAAATGTTATATAAAGCTATCTCAATGATTTATTTAGTCCTACAATTGTCTGCTGGTCTTATCGCAATGGAATGGAATGTGCAAACTATGAAATTGTGCACTTCCGCTCCTTAATTACACTCAACTATCTTACTTGCAAAAATCTTTTAATCCTAGATAACAAAAATCTGTTTCAAGAAGAAGGGAAAAATCATGTTATTTTAATACAGTATTTACGAAATAATATCTGTTAAGAACATCTTTTAACCCCACAAGTGTTACAACTCGTAAAAATAATATATGAATGATAGAGAGATCATTTATGTTTTACCAGCTGGCAAAACAACCTTTTATTATAAATAAAGCGAAAAGTTAAAAATTATAACATACAATATTCAATATTTTAATAATTTTTTCATTTTAATAATCTACTTCATTTTATTGTTACTGAAAACGAAAACGCGTGCTCACACACAGGCATATATTTTATATCATAATAGAACTAATATTCTACTATTTTTCTGTACTGTTTGTTTTATGCGTACTTATTTGTATTGTAAAGATAAGCAAGATGTTAATAAAAAAAAACTTCAGACTCGCTCAATTATGAGTAAAAGTTATCATGAATAGTTTCATTTAAAAAAAAAACTTAATTTTGATTCAGTTGGTGTATTTTAGCGCTGTCTTTAAGTCTTTAACTTTTCTCTAATTTTACTTTTCTTAGACGGAGGTTTCCTGTCTTTGCTAGTTGAGTTTGAAGGAGCAGTATCCATTTTAACAAATCGCGTTATTGGGTGATAACACATATTATGAAAATACATAATTATAGAATTAAACTATCAATAGAAAGTA
The DNA here is from genome assembly GCA_034769895.1 of Magicicada septendecula. Classification (NCBI taxonomy): domain Eukaryota; kingdom Metazoa; phylum Arthropoda; class Insecta; order Hemiptera; family Cicadidae; genus Magicicada; species Magicicada septendecula. The sequence continues at coordinate 889,562,985 of CM068367.1, forward strand.
AACAACAAAAATTAAATAACAAAATGAACTGTGAAACAAGTATATAATTAATTATAAGCTAAGATAATTATAACAAAAGCAAGACTGAGATAGTACATAACAACACAGTAATTAACAACGTAACTAAAATGTGACACGCATGTTGGTAACACCTTGTCTTGCATAGCAGCTGATTCTCTGTTACCCTCCTGGCATTCACAGTTTCAAAGTGGACTCGTCCATGAAGAAACTGGTTTCTGCGCATGTGCCTTTAGCTTTCAATTTTGCTATATATTGTTTGTTACGAACGGTGTTGTGTCCATTGCTGTTAATTGCAGATTATGATGAATTATTAGAGAAATTAAAGAAAGAAGAGGAACTGTTACTATCTAGGAAGACACTTCCATCTGAAAGCGAGGCATTTGGAGATGAAAGAATCCCAGAAATAATTGAACCATACAATGAAGAAGCAGAGAAGGAATGGAGAAGTAAGTTCCTAAAGTGACATGCATGTTTAGTTAGTATAGATTATTATTATTATTATTATTAATTACTTGTTATCAGTCTCTCAGATTTCTTTTTAATATATTTCATTTGGCTGTTGAAATTTTGACGAATATTCTGTCTTGTTTGTTAGGAACATTCCTTATAAGGAATGTGATTTTAAGACTTTTATTTTTATATTTAAATGAACTGCTCATTTTTTTGTTTTTATATTTAAATGACCCTTCTGTGAATAGAAGCATTCTTTAACTTCTATCGTGAGTAACGATAGTTATAATTATTAAAACTAAATATCCAAATTAACATATAAAAATTAATCAGGACAATTTCATTAGAATTACGTGTTGTCATTAGGTGTCTGTGTTCATGTTAGTTAACCACGTGCCTAATTATCCTGAAATATTTTGGTTTAGTCTGCTGATGTCTATATTATTACTATGAAAAATTTCGTGTGAGCAAAACACTGCATGTAAATTTTCTGTTAACTCACATATATTTAATTCATTATTATTCTCATACTAACTACTAGATAGCAGCACAAGATGGTTCTGTTCACTAGCTCTGCATGTTGTGAGCTTCGTGAATTGCTTGTAACTTGCCAGTTCTCAGTTTGTAAAACACATGGTGCGTTGTGTGTGATGTATCTGAGCCGTTTGTTCATATTTTGTATAATTTACATTAATATCTTGTAAACATGAGTGATAAAGGAATTTCAAGAAACAGTGCTGATTTGGTGTTAGTAGAAGCAACACGCCATTATCAGCACTGTATTCTGAAAACAATGAGCATGAAAGTGAATTCAGTATTACTGACACACAGGAATGGTTTGCCATTTATCCTAAGCCTCCTCCACAAGCCCCATCTCACTTTCCATTTACCGATCAGGAGTCTTAACTGTAATTTCGATTTGGAGTCATCAGAATTGGAGTATTTTGAAAAAAAATTTGATAATGAACTTGTATAATTAGTGCTAAGACAGCTGGTTTACAAACTAATTTCAATGGTTATCCAGTAACAGCAGATGATATGAAACATTTCTTAGCTATAGTCATTTTTTAGAATATTGTAAAGAAACCAGATCTTCAACATTACAAGAAACCAGACAACAATCCATTATTATTAACACCATTTTTTTCCTCAAAAACCATGAGTTACTATAGATTCCTAGCAATGTACCTACATTTTTCTAATAATGAAACATATGATGAATCAGTACACCCTAATCCCAAACTCAGTATCTGGCCAGAATTTAAAAATCTTTCCAAAACGTTTCATACTCAGTTGAATTCTGAAAGAGATATATTCATCGATGAAATTCTCCTCATGTTTGAAGGCTGTTTGGGGTGGATCAATATATGCCATTAAAAAGAGATAAATTTGGTGTCACGTTTGTTATGTTGTTGGAACAAAGAATGGGTACATGTGGATTCGATTATATATACAGGTAGGGGAACTACTTTTTCATCTGGTTATCGTCACAAGTTGTAAGTCTGGCAAAACCCCTGTTCGATAAAGGCTACTGTCTAACATAGACAATTTTTGTGATTCCACTCAGTTTGCCGACTTTCTTATTTCTAAAAAAAAACGATGTATATGATACATTGAAGTTAAATGAAAAAGGTGTCGCTACTGCTTTGAAAAATGCAAAAGTAAAAAAAGGCTTTCAGCAGGGTAAAGTTACCATAATGAAGTGGAAGAACAAAGAAGATGTGTCCCTGTTATCAACAGGCCATTTATTTCAAATGGTGACAGTGGACAGTGGATGAAGAAACCACAAGCAGTTGTTGACTACAATGAAACAGTGGGTGTTGTTGACATAGTTGATGAACACCTTGTGGAATATTCAACACTCAGAAAACATGGAAAAAAGTATTACAAGAAAATCTTTCACCTCCTTGATCTTGCTCTGTCGAATTCTTATGTAATTTATAAAATAATGAGAGGAACAAAACATCATCTGAATTTTTGTCTCAATATTGTCAAGGAAATCATGAAGAAATATTACCAGGTGGCGACATTCCCACAAGTTGCCAGACCAAGTTGTAACGCAAAAATTGAGAAATCGCAAAGTTTACGAAATCAAACTATGCTGAACGCAAAGAAATGTGTATGTTTTAGAAAGCGGGGAGGTAGTGAAACGCCTGTACCGTTAGGCGGCGTTACATGAAAGAAATTAACTTGTAAAAAGCTGTAGAGTATAGCGGTAGGTTAGCAACGCCGGCCTTGGGGCTGACGTCTATAAGGAAGGTAATATTAGGCTAAGTCACGTTGTGGGACATAACTATCATAAAATGTATTATTCGCTAGGATATTAGGGGTGTTTGCCAATGTTGTAAACTTTAAGTGCATGTAACAATAGATACCGTTATGTTCGAGAGAGCGATGTAAGAGTGAGATAGATAGTGACGCTAGTTTTTTAAGCACGTGAGACGCGAAAAACGTTCGGCAAATCAGAGGAAGCGTCATGTGTTGCGCGGGAGGTTTTCGCTAAGGAGATTGGGCGATTTTGTATTTAGCGCTAGTCTAAACCTATGGGATTGTTTTCTATCGAGATTTGGTAAGGGAAATTCAAAGCCTAGTATAAAATATGAATTTGGAGAGAAATCGGGCAGTCTTCTTTTATATCGGCGAAACTACACTGAAGAGACTCGCGTGCGCTGTTTTGCGTTAACTATATAGATATAAATTTTATTAGTAATTTAAAGAATAAAGTAAATTCGCAGCAGTAAACAGAAGTACGGGAACACGATAATTGCTAACGCTAAATTTATAAAGTTTAATATACAGTAATAAGTTAATGAGTGAATGTTCGGAGTAGTAACGAACAACGAGAAGTAATACTATATATAAATGTTCATCAATACGATATGTTGTGGTGAAATCACTGAAGAAAGCGAATTAGTTCGGGTTAAATTCACGACGGTATGAGATAATCAAGACGCACGCGACGCAAACTGTGTTAGATGCACTTAATGTAAATTCAAGAATACGTTGTAAACCAGAGTGTATAATTATACGACATAATTGTATGTATCACCAATATGTCAAGTGTAGTGTACATCTGTGATAAAGTGAATTAGTGCATTCATAACCAGGATTAATGCGCAACAAACAGCTGCTGACGACTCACCGGCATGCAACACCTTAAGGACTACGCATATCGGAAGGATTCTCCACGCAAGTAACAAATAAATGAACATTTGATTCAATATTGTTTTATAAATATATATATTTGTAATCAAATATAGTGACTCAATTTGTCTAAAAAGAACTCATTGCCACGAAATAATATTCAAATTGTAAGGCAAAACTATTCAAGTCATGTTAAAGAAATTTGTAGTATATAAATGCAAATGAATCATTAAAAGTTGATTGATATATTTTAATTTGTGTTTATTATTACTGGCGCCCTGAGGTACAATAAAGAGTCGGTACACTGGAGTAAGTGTTATAGTCTATTGAGTAGAAATATTAATATTATCAGTGATTAAAGTAGTTTGTAAACCTTACTTCTTACATGCTCATAGGCCAACATAATATGCAAATCAACAATTTAACTCTTTCGTAAAGGCCTATTACAAAGTTCTACACCAAATCCACTACGATTTTCAGGATGTCACTTTTCAGAGTACTTGCCTCCAACAGGAAAGAAAATAAATCAACAAGACAATGTGCAGTATGCAGCTGTGCTTGTGACCATATGGAGAAGAAAGTGCGAAGAGAATCCAGATTTTACTGTCCCAATTGTAATGTTGCTTTATGCATCAGCCTGTGTTCTAAATATACCATACAGTAGTCAGTATATAAGAAGGTAAAAAAGGGTCATTTTATTGTATTCTATTTTTATATCTCTATTTCTCATTTTAATATTATTTTATATTTCTTTGTATTGTCTGTACACGTGTGAAACATAACCCATAATATTTCGGGATAATAAAGATGCATTATTTTACATTCTATTTGTGTCTTAATTACAAGCCCAAATGAGAATCTAATTATGTTACGAAACATAACATCTAGGAACATTAGAATGCAGATTTGAAATATGCAATAAAAAATATAGTATTTTTTTACATTTCATTACTTTCAAGGCAAGTTGTTAATGAAGCCAAATTCACTCATGCTTTATAAATGTTATTAATTTATAGAAATAAATGTTATGTGAAGAATAAGAAATATGACAGTGGCAGAAACCTTATATCTTCTTGATAATGTGATAACATTGTTTTGTATTCAATTCCTGGATTTTGTTGTCCATCACAGGTCCGTTAATTAACTATTTATAAATATATCACTATTGACTCGGACCACTAATTTTGTATTGGTAAAAAATGTTAAGTTTTACCATATAGCCAGACAGCCAAAATTAGTGATCCGAGTCAGTAGTAATATATTTATAATTAGTTTTGTATTCATTGTAGGTTTCACTGAATGTAAGATTACGTTAAGTGATTACGCTTTAATTTTAGCGCACACACACACAGACACACACACACACACAGAGAGTATGTTTTAGGAGGAAAGGGAACTATTTCACAAGGTGATTGTAGAGCTAAAAATAAGAAAAAAATTGTCATATAAACATAGGTCTGGAAATGCTTTGTTCTCGAGTTATGAAAATTTGTCCCTAACTATGAGAAATTGTTTAAAAGTACCAGAAATTGGAGTTGGGAAACATGATTTTGTAGGTTTTATATACAATCACTTTGTTAAATTACTAAAACATCAGAAAATGTCAATTAAAAGTTTTAGAGAATTAATTTATGTAAAAATGTATGTAAATAATGATTTATTCTAATTCAGTTTAATCAATGATAACATATTGTAATAATTATAAAATCAGATTGAAACGAAAACATTATTATACTGTAGTATATATTTATTTTTGTTTGAATAAAGGGTAACTAGGATGCTCAATGTTTTTATTTGTTTCAAACCATGTGTTCTAATTCAAATATGGTATAGTATAAAATATTTTATAATTTTCATGAATACATTTTCAATTTGAAACATACAGAGTAATGAAATATAACATCATAAAATAAATATAATATAGTTAAAATAACATTACAGTAGGCGATTAATGCATGGGAACAAAGGGCAAGTAGGAAATGCTACTAAACATACAAGTAGATTATAAGGGCAGGATTAGGAATCTGACAAGGTGGATGTTGGGAACTCATGACACATGATATTTCAAGATCAGTTCAAAGCATTTTGCATGGGCAGAAATTTCAAGTTTACTATAAAAATAAACAGACATGAAGCAAGCCCATAAGTTGTAGTGGGGAGAAGTCGGGAGCAGTGGAAGCCACGAAACAGGAAAATCTCTAACACAGTTGAAAGTATTGGCCTACTCTCTGAATTGTAAATCAGACCCACGTATGAGATAAGTAATCTCTTTTGAGACAGACTAACTTTTTATACCTAATGTGCCGAAGTAACGCATCTTTAATTAAAGATGAAAGAAATTAGTAAAATTTACATAATAGTAAAAGTACTCAAACAAATTTAAAAACTGATAGCACTTATAATGACAGCTGGAATAAAGCAGTTATACTGCCTTGTTATTTTCATTTTAATATTTTTATAATTTAATTCACTTAATTTTCTATTGTCTATGTGTTCTTTTAATGTTTTCAGTTGTTTTATTTTTTAATGTTTTTATGTATTTATTGTTTTCTACATTTCATTAGCTACATTTTTAACTGTATTACTAAATACTTTACCAGATTAAATTTTACAGCCCTCCCAACACCCCCTTGTGTGTGTGTGTGTGTGTGTGACTTACTTTTTACTAACTTACCTAACTTTTTACTAACCAATTAAACATAATTTTAAAATCGTTTCGATATTTTTTAATTGTTTTTATTTTTTTACATTTTAGTATACTTTTTATATGTAATTCACTAATTTTTTTTTACTAAGTTACTAAATACTAAAAATTTGGTTGTAGGTAATTTTTGATTTTGATTACGACAGTTCCAGACAGTAAGACGACATTTTGTAAGACAAATCAAGCATCAGACACAACAGAAAGAGACAATATGAAGATTTCACAGAGTTATAAAATATTTAATACTGCCATTATATGGAAAACAGTGACTTGGCATGTTGTTATTACCGGCAAAGTATGTAATCCAGGCATTTTATAGAATACCTAGGCATTTCATACGGGTCTTTTGCGTTATATGACCACAAAGTATTGGCATTGACATTTTGTTCATCTTTCATTAAACTGAGTATAGTTCTCAGAATTTGCTATCTCTGTTTACTGATTAGTTAAAATGATATTCTCTCATTTACAGACTGTCGTACACTATACAAGAATAATTATAAGTTATCTTATCGCTCCACCGTCTGTCATCATTCAATCAAAAATAGGAAAGAGTGTGGAACTCGTAGGGAAATGTTAGACTCTTACCTGTGTGAGTTTATGCGGCGGAAGCGACATGCAGGCACTGACTTATTTGAACAAATTATACAGGACATCAAGGCCTTTTGGCCTCCTGAATTATAAACAATAACTTTCCAGTTCGTGAAATTAGGTTAGGTTAGGTTAGGTGTTTTTGGTGTATAAAATTTGTGTTTTTGATGAATAAAATATAAAACTACTTCAAAGTCTTCTATGCAGATCTACATCATTATTTTGGTAAGTTTTCACTATTATGATATTGTTACAAAACAGAAAAGACCCGCTGACTGCCTTTACCATTACTCGCTTTTGTTTCTATAATCAACTGGTATAAATCACACACACACACACACACACACACACACACAGAGGCGAGACTGGACGCAGCTTTTAACTAATCAGTAAACAGAGATAGCAAATTCTGAGAACTATACTCAGTTCAATGAAAGATGAACAAAATGCCAATGCTTGTGGTCGTATAACGCAAAAGACCCTTTCATACAATGCCTGGAGTTTTTTGGCAAAGTATGGAATAGAATACTTTTCAAATGTTTTTTAATACTTTTCCCAGGTATTCTGTACATTGCCTAGGCGTTCTATATAATGCCAGTGATTCTTTAGGCAAAGTATAAAATAAGCTTCCTACGTTCAAAATGAAAACATTTTTATTACAAAATCACACATAATTGTTTGATTTTACACAGAGGAGGACTTTGTATGACATTTCGAGATTATCTGTTCTCTATTTAATTATGTTCAGATACGGTTTTATTAAAATTATACTGCATAAGAACTTTTTTTAACCAATCTGGTTAAAAAAATACATTAGATATTATTGATGTTTATTAATTCTAAATATATGGAATATACTCTACTTATTACAACAAGACAGAGAGCTGTGGCATTTTGAAGTACACTTTCTTTCATTTTTTTACACAATTACATTTATTTTTGACATTTAGTCTTGCACACACATTTTACGAACATTTGTCCGGATCCTGATGATTGGGCAGTAGCAGCAGAACGAAGTGCGGTTTCTTGTTGAGGAACATCTTCAACCTCTATGAGTGGTCTTGGGCATCAGTGTACTGCGATCTTGTGTGCAGCTGCTTTAGCAATCTGTTAGTGGTTCCCAGTTTGTAAAATCCATCTTCTGTCACACTCACGATGATTGCTAGGATGTTTCGATATCTCCCCGCCCCTTGTCTAGTTCAGGAATTGGAACACGAACAGACACACCCACAGGAGGTGGAAGAAAAGTTTTGTCAGAATCAGATTTCATCTTCTTTGCCTGAAGTTCTAGAAATGATTTTGACCTTTCTCTTTCTTCAGTTGAATTTTTTGCTTTGAAGCAGAGAGTACACAGCTTCTTGCCATCATCACACTTATCTCCACTATTGCCACTAGTGTTAAAAAAATGTCCACACGTACTATGCATATCCCTGCAGCACTCTACACACTTTTGAGAACCAAAAGTTTAATTTGAAGAAACACAGCATGCCGTTGTCAGATTTGGGCAGGATTCTTGGGCTGCGTCTAAAGGATGATTTGGCTGTGCTAGAATGCTCTACAGGATCAATGCTTACAGTTGAAATGCTCCCATGTTCTGTTGCCTGAATAAGGTTAGGCATCATGGTAGGGTCGATAGATTTAGTTATGCCGGTATTGGTATTTTGTGTAGTCTGTATATTGTTAATGACTTGGTCGAGATCTTCTTCACTTTCAAGAGTTTCTAACACATCATGGGGAATAGAGGATGTAGTAAGCCCTACCTTAACTTTATATCCAAAGAGAGCTTCATAGGGTGATCATTTGATGCCAGAGTGTAAGGCTCTATTTTTTATCAGCTGAACAAACCATAGCTGAATAAATCTTTCAGCCTCACACGTGTAATGATTTTGTGTGTTTTTTTTTAAACAAGCAGATGTAAACTATCCATAAATAACAAGAGAGACAATGTTAATGCAACAATTAGACTAAAACTATTTAAGAAATATAGAGCAGATTTACTTATATGGAATTACAGTTATTTAGGTCAGTTCTTCCACCCCACTAATATTTCCATCACTGTTATCACCGTTACTATCACTGTCACTCAAATCGTCTTCACTGCTGCTGTCCCGTCCTATATTAATTTCTAAATGATCTGTTACAGAATCAATTATTTGGTCCGATCTCTTGTAGTCATTTTCAATTTAAATGACATGGTCACAACTTGATCTCCAGTCTGCGGGAGAAATACAGTCAAATTCCTTTTTCGCTAAGTTTATGATACTGTCTACAGAAAAATGCACGTTTTTTTCTTTTAACACGCTCCTTCACGTTTGCCCAAATCAGTTCGATGGGATTAAGATCTGGTGATAGGGTGGAAGTCGTAAAACGGAATGTCCATGGTTTGCCAAAATAGCATCTATTAAAAGTTTTGTTTGTTGGCTTACTTTGTTTAATTAGTGCATAGAGCTCAGGTTTTAACATAGATGGACTACAATGAATATTATGATCCTCTAACCAGTTAATCATGTCTGCCTTTTTTGTTAATGATATTGGAGGTAGATTTATTTGTACATTATGGTAGGGGGCATTGCCTATTACTATTATGCTGTTCTTATTCAAGTTCAGTATAAGCATTTCAGTCACCCACTTTTCTTAATTTTTGTAGTTCATGTTGTTGTGATACTCGCTTTTTTTTAACCTGATTTAAACATTAAGAGAGCATTGGATACAAACCCGGTTTCACCACCAGCATGAACTACAACCACCCGGTGTCCTTTATTTATTGGTGTTTTTAGGCCACTTTTATCATTGTCCGTCCACGTTTTTGTAACTGACGTTGAACTGTGAAAATACACGGTTTTGTCTGTGTACACTATGGGCCGCCGTTCTTCTCTGTACTGGTATATTTTTCTTATAAAATCAACTCTCAAATTTGTAATGTCATGTTTCTCTATTAAAAATTTTCTGTGGTTTTCAGCACGTTTCCATCAACATCCCATTTGTTGAATAATTTGTCTAACACTAGATACACTACCGTTATAATTAGTTCATTCTTGTAAAATTCGTAAAATAATTTTTAATGATGGTCTTTCCCCTTCTGTGGTGTGACAGTCGTGAATAATTCATTGAATAGTACACTTGTCAAAATCGTCTATATCGGTTTTTACTTTCTTTCTTGGACCTTTTTTATGGGGAGTGCTGAAAGATTTGTATCACCACACGCCTGAGCTACCCGTTTCTGTAATTTTCTTTCTGATGTTTCTTTGCCTTCATATTTCATAAACTTGTACACATTATAAATTATTTTCCGACTCTGACTATGTATAACTTTCCTTTGCACAGAAGTCGATGGTGAACTAGACTGATCCATTTCACTCCACAAACCGGAAACTAAATATTTAGTTTATAGCAACAAACTAAATGAAACTAAACGCTACACTTTTGATGAATACTGATGTTTTTTTGAAAAGCACGTACACAATAATCTTTGTTTTTCTGCTGACGCATGCAGATCACATAACATGCTCCGTTAGCACGAAAACGGTTGATTCATGTCTAATGAATCTTACAGTACATACTGCATTTATACAGTGGATTACTTGAAGAGATGACACACATTGAAGACTTCAGTTTACAAACTGATGTTCAACCAATACATGCACAATCCACAGTTATTCAGTAAAACTGTGTGTTATAACAGGGCGAGCTTTAAATTGACTGAGCAAGCTAGTAGACATAACTTCTGATACTGATTTCCTGATAATCATATCTTACTGTGGAATAATATGTCACTCAGCCTGGTGTTGTTATTTGGAGTACAACATTTCTCTTCTCTTACATGGACCATACTTTTTTGAAGATATAGTAACTGGATATAATTACCTGAACATGCTTCAGAATTATGTGGTTCTAGGGCTCATGATGTAGACAGAAATCTTTAACAAAATTTATAGTGAAAAGACTGTTGAAGAGTATATAATAAGAAACTATACACAGTTGTATGTAACAATAAGGAAAAACAATAATTGTGTGAATTTTAAAAATTCAGGTCTCAGTTGAGTTTTGAGCGATCTTGTATAAACAGTTTCTTTCATGTTCATATTTTATTCCATATCACACACACACACACAAGTATTTTATAATTTTATAAAGCACTGTGTGTGTCTGATTTCAGTTAGGCATAGAGAAAGAGAACATGAGTACTGTAAAAAGCTTGCAGAGTTGAAAAAGCAAGGTCCATCAAAAATTCAAACTGAAGAAGATCTATGGGCACGTTTAGATGCTTTGGATTTACAGGAAGAACTGGAAGAAGAATTGGACAGGTAATATGGTTTTGTGTGTGTGTGTGGGGGGGGGGAGTTGTGACCTTGCATTTAAGAAGAGTGTTTGTTGTCCATCAGTAAGTATGTTTTGCATTGCAGATTAAGTGAAGATGATGAAGATAGTGGAAGCAGTGAAGATGTAAGTGAAACAGATGAGGGAAATAATGATTTGACAGTCATTAACAGTGCACAAAATATAAGTCAGAAAAGAAAGACCAGTGAAACGTGTAGAGTGTCATTTAATATTCAGAATGAAATCAGACATTTTAAAGATAATGAATCCATAGTAAGTGTTACTAAAAAAGAAGTGGATGATATTGCTGGATGTAATGAACCTATAAGAATTACATTCGAACATTCACCAGTGGAAATTGAAACTCCTAAAAACAAATCGGATGAAATAATATCTCCGTCTGACATTTATAGTATATTTTCACGTTTATTTAACAAAAATCCGAGATCTATACTTAAGAAAAATTCAAAGGACTATTCACACAATGACACAGAAAAGGATGATATTAAGGATATTGTAACTGTTAAAAATGATAACTCAAGACTGGAGACTCAACCACTGGTGCAGGTAAGAGATGTGAGGTGAAATCTTATGCCACAAATATATACATTACTTTCTTATTTTTCATATGTGTTGTACATTATTTGTACATTCTGTTAAAATACCTTGCATGTTAGAGTACAGTATGCACAATTGAAAATTCGATGTTTTGCTCCACACAGCAAATAATATAAACTTGTATATTCAAAACTAATGTATATAAAACATTTATTATTATTTCACTGTTATTTGTAGAATAGATTATATTATAATTTTTAATTAGACAAGGAACACTAGACCTGAATATTTTGACATATTATGATAGTGAAATATTACAAAATTTAATGACCCTTTACCTCTTAACTCAATATTGCATACCGTTTCAGAAATATTGTTTCAGTATGTTAACCATTTGTGTGCGGGTGTTGTAATATTATGATGTGAAGTTTCTCACCGTTTCCAGTCTTTGGTGTCTTATAGTTACAATATGAAACACAATAGAAATGCTCACTGACTTGTTTTGTTCAAATTTCTTCCAATAGATGGCAGATCTATGCAGCATAATGAATAACCTTTTGGGTATTATGTGTGTTTTCTGTAATGGTAATGTGTTTATTCATATTCTAATGTGTCTAGCCAGGTGGTTGTCACTCTCATTTCATTTTTTTACTTGTTGCAGTTTACTGTGTAGATGTACGTACTGAAATAATGTAAAATATCAGTAGGTAAACAGTTTTCCCTTTAGTCAATTTTTGTATCTATTGAGTTAGTTGTATGACATATTGCATTTCTTTTTATTGTAGGTGATGAGTAAATGGATAAAATAAAAATTGTTTTTCATTTTATTTTAACAAAAAATGTTTCTAAACAAACAGACATAATTCTGAAACACAATAACGTATAGAAAAGCAACATACACCACTTTAAAGATAAAATAATGACAATTAAGAAGTGTGTGATAAACGGTTTAATGCACGTAAGGATGTACACGATGATTATACCAAATATATGCAAATTTCAGAGAAAATGCTGCGCCACAGGGGAAGGAGACAAGAATTAGCTGCCCATTCCCAAAGGGCTAAAAAACTATTCAAAATTACTGTATGAAACACACACAGAAATAACAAAATAGTACAGGAATATTTTTAACAAATATATTACATTTTGATAACAGACAGTATACATAAAAAACATTCATTTTTGATTAAGAAGATTATTGATACTTTAAGATAGTGCGTGGTTTTTGGTTCAGTGCATGTTTTATTTTTCTCAGCACCAAATGTTTATTCTGTAGTGAAGCATCTTTAGTGGCTTAAATGGGGATGAGCAAAATGTATTGTTACAACATCACAGAACAATCTACGTGTTTATCGAATGTTCCAGAGGGATCCGGAATGTAACGTGTGTGGCATACGTGCTTGTCGACGCATTTGCTAGATGGTGCGAGAAATCGCGCGGCCGCTGTCACTGTGTCAAGGCCGGAATTAATTATATAGTACACACTGGCGCTAAGAAGATGTTTGGAACGTTCTGGTCTGTGAGCGGAGGTATAAATACATGGCAGCAGCAGCCTTAGTTTTCAGTATAGTTGCGAATATTTACAGTGCGGTTCGAGTTATTACAAGCGATATTACTGTGTGCGTTCAAGTGGTTATTAGTGAAGTGTTTAATAATCGGGCAGGATAATTGTAATACAATTGTGTTTAATTTTAGTGGACATTTTATTGCGTGTGAACAATTTTTATTTGATTTGTTGTAAGAGACTGTGTTGTTAATTACGAACTGTTTAACTGTGAAAATTAAAGCTGGTCATTAGTGACTTAATTGGTGTCTTGTAGTTTGTTTCCACAGTACCTACGACGATCGAGTAGACCGTCGTAACAGTGGTGTCAGAACGGATAGAACCGTTAACAGTGGAAACAGTGGACACTTTGTACAAGACAAGTGTAATTCGAATTAATCAGTAAATAATAGATGCCACGCAGATGATAGAAAATTTCCAGGCGCTGCTGTTGCAGACAGAGAAGAAAAGACGCTGACAAGAGACAGAAGAAGCAGAATGATGACAAAAAGAAGAACGAAGACAAGAAAGAGAAGAAGCAGAAAAACGACAGGATGAGAAACGCAAGCAGGAAGTGGAAGAAGCAGAAAAATTACAGGATGAAAAACACAGGTATGAAAGAGAAGAACGGAAGCGTGAAACAGAAGACATCAAGAAGTTAATACAGGAGCAAAAGCAGACACAAGAACAAACCGCAGCAGAGTTGGGTCTCCTATGAGGTGAGCTTAATAACCAAGTTACTAAAATATCGGAGGTGCAAGAATCAGTGACATTAAAAATAGCTGAAGTAGAAAAATCTGTCTCGATTGTTGAAGAATCGATGTCTACAAAACTATCTGTCATAGAAGAATCTGTTGAAAATAAAATATCTGCAGTAGAAAACTCAATGGCAAACATAAGAGAGCAAATTAAAAGTGAAGTTGAGCATTGCCTGAAGATTCAACCAAAACAATTTTCTGAACAGACTGTACCAATGATAAAGACAGAAAAAGACACAGAAAGCAAGTTAATAGAGAAAGTCACTTTGCCTGCAGTAGGGACAGTTCATGTCAAAGCTCCAACCTTTGACGGAAGCAGTCACTGGGCAACGTACCTCTGCCAATTTGAAGCTGCTGCATGCGCAAATAATTGGATGGAGAAAGACAAGGCAGTTTCACTCATTCTCTCATTAAAAGGACCCGTTGAAGAACTACTACAGAAAGTGCCACCTGACAGCCGAATTGATAAAAGCTCTGGATTGCGGTATGGTGATAAACATTTGCGAGATGTGTACTGCACCCAGTTGAGAGCACGGCGACAGCATGCCGGTGAGAGCCTTCAAGAGTTTGAAGCAAGTATCTACAGACTAATTAGACTGGCCTATCCTGAAGTGCCAGAAGATTTTTGAACAAGTTTTGCGATGCAGACATTTACTGCCGGTGTCCGAGATAACGAACTACAGCAAATGTTATGAATGGCAAGACACCAGAACAGTGCGGACGCCCTGGTACATGCTTTGCAATTTGAGGCTGTCAAATCAGCGTCTGGTTGGACAAGTCATAAAGTGTGCACTCTAAAAGATCGCGAAGGCACAGACAATGAGGAAGAAGAACAAGGAACAGAGACTCGACGATTGGCGTCACAGAATTAAGTAAGAAAGGATGGAAGACTGGAGTGTTATAGATGTGGGATACCTGGACATCTACAACGGGATTGTCGGGTTAGAGCTCAGCAGCAGGGAAATGAGCAGTAGTCAGTACAACGGGGCGTGTGTTAACTAACTGGAGGAACGAAGCCCCTAGACAATACGCAATTTCTACACTTCAGAAGGACAGCGGAGCTTGGTGGTTACCGGATTCGTTCAAGAAAGGCCAACCTTGATTACAGTTGACACAGGCGCAACAGTTTCCATTGTGCGGCCTGACGTGGTGAAAGGTCTCAAGCCAATCTGGTGCTCTCGCAGCTTGCGAACAGCTACTGGACGGCCTGTAAAAGTGTTTGGAAAAGTGGAGATACACCTACGCCTCGGTCGAGTTGAGTTTAATCATCAAGTACTGGTTGCAGATATTGTGGATGAAGCAATTCTTGGTGTGGACGTTATGAACACATATGGATTTATTGTCGACTTCAAAAACAATGTCTTGAGAATCGGAGGGAAAGAGGTAATGCTCTCCACAATGACGACAGCAGAAAAATCGATGGACGTCATAAACCAAGTGGCCGTAACTGTTCCGCCAAACTCCGAAAATATCATCAAGGTTAGAATCGAGGTAGATACTAGGGCCAACCAGTGCTCTATATTCGAACCCCAGGTAGTCACCACACCGGGCATACTAATTGCCAGAAGTTTATTAAAACCTGATGAAACCAGAAATGTACCTATTAGAGTGGCGAATATTTTGGATCAAACTGTCACTTTACAAAGCAATACGCTCCTAGACAAAACAACTCCTGTGGCTTGGGTAGCCAGAATGTCGCAAAGAAGATGCAGTACTACAGACACTTCCGAAATACCAGAGGAACTGCAGGAATTATTGAACAGATCTTCTAACGACCTCTCAAGTGGTGAGGTAAAAGAACTCGGACAATTTTTACATAAATTCAAAGATTCTTTTGCAGTTCGGGGACAGTCACTGGGAAGAACCTCTCTTGTACAACATCGCATCAATACCGGGGACACAACACTGATACGCCAACCTCCTCGAAGGCCTCCATTATCTAAGCAAGAGGAAATGTCTCGGTTAGTACACGACATGTTGACAGAGGGAGTAATCGAGCCTTTGTCATGTGCTTGGTCTTCTCCAGTAGTGCCGGTAGCGAAGAAGTATGGTCAGTGCCGTATTTACGTACGGGCGAATATGTGCGCCGCACAGGGCGGCAAAATTTTGGGGGCGGCAAATTTTTCAAAAGTCGTGCGGTTGGGTGTCGCGCTGTTTGTTATTGCCTCTTTCTGTTTGTTAACCGCTTCCCGGTAAAGCGCTTCTCAAAATTTTGGCTTCTCCAGTGTGCCCCTCCAAAGTCAGCACAGCGCGGAGAAACGGCTCCGCATTGGCTGATGCGCTGACCGTTTGGAGACGGTGACCGTGACCCAAGGCTTAGTCGTTAAGTTGGATTCAGGTTGCTAGTTGAAGTGGATTTGCTCTTTGTGGAAATTCTAATTAGTATTTTGTATTTGCAGTATCATACTTATTGTTTATATTTAGTGGTTGGTGTCGAAAATAATTATAAACTTTGTATAGTCAACAGTTTGTTTATTCTTTTCATTTCTAATTTATTCATGAACAATGAGTGACGGGAGGAAATGGCTGAGTGGGTCGCAGTATCGAAAGTCAGCAAAGGTGAAGAAGGAAAAAGAAGACGAAGTAATAAGGAAAAGTCGGAAGGTGGAGTCTTATTTTCATAAAGTGGACAGTGACGTTTCGGAACCAAACGAACTTAGTACAGTAAATCAGTTATTTTCATTGAAAGCTACGGAGAATAGTGGGGGATCTTCCGGCGGCGGAGAAGTAGCGGATAAAGGAAATAATTCTTCTAACTTAATTGCTGGCAGTAACAATTGCTATTCTAAAAGTGAACAGGATTTGTGCGAAATTCTTGTGTGTGAAAGTTACGAAACTGATCCAGGAAAATGTGAGGTTAGTTTAGAATTGGTGAGTAGTGACCCAGCGAAATGGATTTGTAATGAAGAGACACGTGATTACATTGCCACACATGGCATATCCTTTCAGAATAGTGGGGCAGATTTTTCAAAATCGAAACGAATGTATGCAGATGGGCCACGATATTGTTCGAAGAATATTTTCAAACGGAAACTTCGTAATGGAGAAACAGTGAAACGTCAATACCTTGTATATTCAGAGAGTGAAGGTTTTGTATTCTGCGTGCCGTGCCAGCTTTTTGGTGGAACCACAGTTTTTGGACAAACAGGTTTCAGTGATTGGCGACATGCTACAGAGAGACTTAATGAACATGAAAGTTCACAAGCTCATAGAAACTGCATTATGACTCTCAAAGAAAGGGGAAAGAAATTAGGAAAAATCGACGAAAAGCTAACTAAGCAGCTTGATGATGAGATTGAATACTGGAGAAATGTACTAAAACGTGTAGTTGCTGTTGTCAAAGCACTGGCCACACGTGGACTCGCCTTTCACGGGACTGATGAGTGTATCGGTTCACCGAACAATGGAAATTTTATGATGTCGCTGGAACTGATTGCACAGTTCGACCCATTTTTGGCAGAACATTTGAAAAAACATGGCAATCCTGGAAAAGGGAATACATCTTATATTTCCTTCGCTACCTACGAGCAGTTTATACAAATAATGGGGGAAGAAGTTGTGAGCACCATTGTGGCAGAATGTCAGGCAGCTAAGTACTTCTCTATCAGCGTAGATTCCACACCAGATGTTTCTCATACAGATCAGCTGACTTTCATTGTTAGATATGTAAAACAAAATGGTGAACCTGTAGAACGTTTTCTTTGTTTTATTCCAAATGCAGGTCATAAATCATCCGAGCTTGCCGACACAGTGTTCACAATTCTATCAAAATACAAGTTGGATATAACTAATCTCAGGGCCCAGTCATATGATAATGCTAGGAACATGTCCGGAAAATATACAGGACTTCAAGCAAGAATTCTAGAAAAGAATAATTTAGCTGTTTACTCTCCTTGTTCGGCTCACCCTTTGAATCTCATAGGAACTTGTGCCGCCGGAAGCTGTATTGAAGCTTGCAATTTTTTTGACATGTTGCAAAAACTGTACAATTTTTTCACTTCTTCTACATATCGGTGGAAACTGTTGCAGGAGTCTCAGGACATAGTTCAGGACAAATCAGACATGGCCGCAACCTCCGAAGTCACTGTAAAAAGCTTATCCAGTACTCGCTGGAGTGCTCGAGAAGATGCATGCTGGAGTTTAAATAGCAACTGGAGCATGATCATAAGAGCTTTGGAGAAAATTGAAGCAGATGACAACGAGAAATTAACAACACGACTTGAAGCTAGAGGATTGCTGAAGAAATTGTCACGACTTGAAACAGCAATCTCAGCTAGAGTATGGGATGGGATCCTAGGGTGATTTAATGCAGTAAGCAAGGTATTGCAGAGAGTCGACATAGATATCAGTGATGTAGTCCAACAGTATGACGCTTTAGCAGTGTTTGTAGCAGAATGTAAAACATCATTTGAAGTTTACGAAGAAGAAGCGAAAGCGAAGTCAGGTTTTCAGGATTATGACGTGAGCAAACGTAAAATTAAGAAGAAGACTTTCTTTGATGATAATGATGACGATAGTCAAAATAAGGAATCATTCCAGACGAGTTCAAAAACTCCCCGAGAAACATTTGTTGACCATACTTATTTGACTATATTATCGAAGTTGGAATATGAACTGAAGAGAAGGTCAGAAGCATACAGAATCATTAATGATAAATTCGGATTTTTGTCTCACTTAAGAAATACACCAGCTTCAGAAGATGCAAGTGAAGCTAAGAAGTTGAAGGAAATATACAAAGACGACCTCGAAGAAGAATTTGTGAACGAGTGTCTTCATCTTCGGGGATATTTAATAAAAAGGGAACAAGTTGAAATGTCCCCACTCAGATTAAGCAAGATTCTCCATGAAGACGATCTACAAGGATTATTCCCTAATATTGACATTGCACTGAGAATTTTTTTGTGTACTCCTGCGTCGAATTGTTCAGGTGAGCATTCTTTTTCCGTGTTGAAAAGAGTGAAGAATTATCTCCGATCTTCCATGCTGCAGGAGTGCTTAAATGCTTTGGCAATTCTCAATATAGAGTCAGAAATGGTGCAAGCCTTGGATTTTGACCGCCTTGTGACGTCGTTCGCGGAAAAGCAAAGTCGGCGGAGAAGGATCATGTAATGGTGAGTTTTAAAAAATGTTAATTAAAATTATTTTTAAAATAATTTTTTGGGGGTGGGGGCATTACCCTATGGCCGCACAGGGTAGCACTTCCGGTAAATACGGCCCTGAGTGTGGTGGATTGCGTTTCTGCGTAGACTACCGGAGGTTAAATGACGTTACAAAGAAAGACTGCTATCCATTACCTTGCGTTGACGATACACTTGACACGTCCGGAGCACAGTCGTTTTCCACATTGGACCTGAAGAGTGGATATTGGCAAGTGGGTCTTCATCAAGAAGACAAGGAAAAGACCGCTTTCTCGACCCCAGGTGGCTTATTCCAATTTAACGTCTTGCCATTTGGACTCTGTAATGCACCGGCAACATTTGAAAGATTGATGGACCTGGTACTCCAAGGCCTGATGTGGAAAATTTGCCTTGTTTACTTAGATGATGTCATAGTGATCGGGAAGACTTTCAGAGACCATTTGGAAAACCTTAAGGAGGTTCTGACTAGAATTGACGGTGCACAACTGAAGCTGAGCCTGAAGAAGTGTTCTCTATTCCAGAAGGAAGTACAGTATCTAGGTCATCTGGTTTCGGCAGCGGGTGTTAGCATGGATCCTAATAAAGTAGACACTGTAAGAGACTGGCCAGTTCCGAAGAGTAAACACGAAGTTCGGAGTTTCCTGGGGTTATGCTCATATTACAGACGTTTTGTGAAAGGCTTCCCTACTGTTGCTAAACCACTACATGAGATAACAGAAAATAAACGAAACTTCCAGTGGTGCAGAGAGTGTGACCAAGCATTTAGGACTTTGAAGATTGCATTATGTTCGCAGCCAATTCTCGCTTTTCCAGGTTCCGAAGGGAAGTACATCGTAGACACAGACGCAAGCAATGCTGGTCTAGGAGCAGTTTTGTCTCAAGTCCAGAATGGTGAAGAACAAGTAATAGCATATTACAGCAAGACGCTTTCTAAACCAAAGAGAAATTATTGTATTACAAGGAGAGAGCTGTTGGCAATTGTCAGAGCTTTGGAGCACTTCCATAAATACGTCTATGGAAGAGTTTTCACTACGTACCGACCATGCCACGCTTGCATGGCTCTTGAGATTTAAAAATCCGGAAGGGCAGTTGGCAAGGTGGCTCGAACGTCTGCAAGAGTACAACTTCAAGGTACAACATCGGCATAGGCGCCTCCATGGTAATGCAGATGGCTTATCACGAAACCGTGCCCGGAAGACTGCCGACATTGCCACAGAAAGGAAGAACAAAACTCAAGCGAACATGTTCAAGCCATCACTGTAGATTTCCTGGCAGACGGCTGGATGACACAAGGCTGTCGACAAGAACAGATGACTCATGAAGACATTGGACCAATCTTGACAGCAAAGGAGGAAGGTCACTGCCCGGATTGGCTAGATATCTGCCTTGGTTCCGAAGTGCTGAAGGGCTACTGGGCACAATACCTTACCTTAGAGAACGGATTGCTGAAATGGGCTTGGGAAAGCGCAGATGGACGAGACCTGGTCATGCAGTTGGTAGTTCCCCGAAGTAAAGTGCAGTCTGTTTTGAAGGAGATGCATGAGGGGACGTCTGGAGGCCATCTTGACGTTAACAAAACCCTTGACAAAATACGGAAGTGATTCTATTGGCTTCATCTTCGCCACTACGTAGAGGAATGGGTTCAGACATGTGAAATATGTGCTGCAAGCATGGGCCTACAAACCAGAAGCAGGGGAAAAATGAGACAGTAGATTGCCTTTCTAGGGAAAAAGTTGGATTGCCTTTCTAGGGAATTGCCATAGACATTGCTGGACCATTCCCAGTTACTGACAATGGAAACCGGTACATCATGGTTGTAGGTGACTACTTTACTAAGTGGGTGGAAACCTACGCAATTCCAAATCAGGAGGTTACCACTGTGGCAAATCAATTAGTTTACAATTTCTGTTGCCGTTATAGAGCCCCTATGGAAATCCATATGGATCAAGGGAGAAATTTCGAATCAGGAGTGTTTAAAGAATTATGCCGTCTACTCGGAATTCGAAAGACAGGACAACGCCTCTGGATCCTCAGTCGGGTGGAGAGATTCAATAGGACACTTGAGCAGCATCTTTCGAAGGTTGTTGACGAGAACCAAACAGAATTGCTGGGACTAACGTATACCACTATTCCTCATGGCGTTGAAACGTCCCTTTTTTTTCATTAATTAATTCTTAAAACTAGACTAGTGGTCTAGATGGAAAAGATGCGCTGAGCCCATCATGACAGGACTTGCAATAAAACACTTGCATAACGATAACAGCTTTTATTAGTGTTCTTTCCTTTTATGATGATAACATTTTAATACAATATACACGTTTAAATTCTCAATATTCATAATAATGACCATTGGCATTAGTAACAAGAATTAATTTTGAACCATTACATAATTAACAACAACAAATTTTTCAAACACCTTTTCGTGCATTGTTTCGATATAAATCAACCTTGCTATGCATTGAAGTTTACTTAAATAACATTTATAGATCACAGTCTCAATAACAATTATTACATTAGAATTTAGATACATTATGAATTAAATTTATACTCGAATAATGATCACTGCCAAGAGACAGGTAATGTTTAATATTTGCCAACTAATAAAAAATTTTTTTTTTGAAATTGTGCATTACAGGAGTAATATAAATACATATAGATACATCTTAACACTATTACCATATTCTTATAAAATCAGTTGCCCATAAAAATTGAGTACTAATACTTGATACTTATTCTGGTACAATGCTGTAACCAGTAACGGCTTAAGGCCCGGGCGGCCGCCCGGGGCGCCGTGAAGTTAGGGGCGCCAAGCGGAACGAAAAAATGTTTTACGATCGGTGATTTAGAATAAATTTTCTGCGTGTTCCCAGTTTACTAATTATAGTAAAACCATGGATTACCACAACAACAAATTTACAACAGTATCGTAAGTTTTTAAAAACTTAAAAACCAATACAAAACAATTCTTACGAGAGGCAGGTGGGAGGAGGGTGCCAGGGCGGCAACAGTGGCTTAGAAAAGTGGGCCTGTGACTGAGTCTATTTCGTTTGAGGTACGAACGAATAATACAGGCCTGGGCGCGCACGAAGGTGAGTCACTTTCGCAGTTCAATTCCTGATAAAAAGAGACACTCAGGTTTTTTCTATAGAAAAAGAAAATTGCAGCAGACTTCTGAAGCTCAAAAACAAGCTTCAGCATTAAAACGTTTCGTTACGGTACTTCCCTCAGAACCACATGCACCAACATTTTTTCTGTCTGAGGTAAGCTAATAAAATTTTATTGTTATTTGTTAAGAATGCTGAGCACAGTTACATTACATCCACGAAAATTTGGATTTTAATATTAAACTGGAATAAATACTGTACATAAAACAAAACACTTTTGCCTTTATTAAAATTATTGAAGGCTTGCTTTAAAATGTAATAAAAATAATGCATTCTAAAATACGATAATTACCAGTAATCAGAAATTCAAAATCAGCAGTAACCTATTTCCTCGTGTAGCTTAGTTTTATTTATTTCACAATATTGCAATGTTGCGAATATTAGACTAGTATTCACAATTTACTATAATGGGTCCGTAGATACGTAAGCCAGTCGTTATCTAAGATAAATACAGCAATACAGGGTTAGTGAGGTGCATTTCTAAGATAAAATGTGGAGTATTGGGATTTTTGAAATTTAACGATGAAATCTAAGGCGTTCTTGACTTACTTATGCACTCAGCTAATTCTCTTGTACTGTGCTTTTCTATTACATTTACGATTTAGAAATCATCAACCCTTAAATGTTAAAAATGTCTTACATTTGAAAAAAATGCATGTTTATGTTGAGCTAATTATTAGATATTATATCATACAAATTAACACTCCATGATAAAAAAACATTTTAAAATGGTGTTACTACAATTATTTTGTTCTGTGAAAGTCTACAGTGTCGTGAAATTAATGAAAACTCTTTGTTAGGTGGACGACAAGACTCAGTCCTCGCAGTCCCATGATACTGAAAATGAAGAAAAAAACGACAATGTGAAGGGAGTTGAATCTCATTCTGATTCTGATTCAGCGATTGCGGAAGAATCTTTTAAGGTAATTTTTTTATAAACTTAAAATGACAAAGTTGAAAATATTGAGTTTACAACATGCTACAGTTAACTTTTAGCAGATAGGCTAGGCTTATTATGCCAATTGAATAAATCGCATAAATTTAACAAACAAATTTGCATCCCAATTTTTTGAAGCTTCTAAATGATTTTGTACTTTTTGCTAATAATACTCCTTAGTTTTTGTTGTCTTTTTCAGGTTTCTCTAGATAAAATCATATCCCATGACCCTGGAGAGTGGCCAGTGAACTTAAGTGCCAAAGACAATCCTCGTCCAACGTGGGCCAGAACAATTTAGTGACACTGACTTTCCTGTAAACAAAGATGGTCGCCGTTTTAGTGTCAACAATTATCGTAGGCGAATGAGCAATGGTGAAGAGGTTTCACGTCCCTGGCTTATATATTCTGTATCAAAAGACGTCATATTTTGCTTTTGCTGCCGACTGTTTAGCACAATACGAACATCTCTGTCTTCAGAGACTGGGTACTCCGACTGGAAGCACATGTCTGAACTACTGTCAGAACACGAAAGATCACCAGGACATATGCGGGCATTCCAGTTCTGGAAGGAATGTTCTACGAGGCTGCATGTGAACAAAACGATTGATGCAGAACACCAGAAAATGATCAAGAATGAAGTTGAACGCTGGAAGGAAGTTTTCAAACGCATTGTGTACGTGATTGAGTTTCTTGGTTCACAGAATCTGGCATTTCGGGGTGCGTCAGACAAACTGTATGACAGAAACAATGGGAATTTCCTGAAACTGTTAGAGTTTGTAGGGAAATTTGACATCATAATTGCTGAACACTTACGGAGGATTACTTCAAAAGAATCGTATGTACATTACCTAGGGAAGAATATCCAAAATAAAGTGATCGAAGTAATAGGATCAATGATACGACAACGAATACTACATAATGTACAGAAGTGGACATACTATGCTATTATTTTGGACTGTACGCCTGATCAAAGCCACATACAGCAAATGACTTTGATTATACGTTTTGTAAGTTGTGAACCAGGTTAAGACCCCTGCCCCAAAGAACATTTTTTGGGGTTTATCCCAATTGCATCTTCAACAGGAGAATCTATGACAAACATTCTTTTGTCCAAGTTAAATGAAATGAAAATACCTTTAAAAAATATGGTTGGGCAAGGGTACGACAATGGTGCAAACATGGTGGGGAAAAACGCAGGAGTCCAGAACAGAATTCTAACTTTGAACCCTCGCAGATTTTTTGTACCTTACAGTGCACATTCGCTGAACTTAGTGGTGAACGACTCTGCTTTATCCTGTAGTGAGGCTATAAACTTTTTCATGGTTGCGCAGGAAGTATACAAATTATGTTCTGCCTCAACTCACCGGTGGTCTGTGTTAAGAAAACATGTTACATCACTAACAGTTAAACCAATATGCGACACTCGATGGGAGAGTCGCATTAATGCAGTTGCTCCTTTTCGTTACCAGACAGGAGAAATATACGATACTCTACTTGAGTTATCTACTGACTCATCGATCGATGGCTATGGAAAGAGTACTGCCTTGGGTCTGGCTAGCAAGCTAAAGAGCTTTAAGTTTATCTGCTCCTTGGTTGTATGGCATGAAATACTTTTCAGGATAAATATTATCAGCAAACAGCTGCAAAAAAAAGATATGAACATTGCAAATGCAGTTGAGCTAATTTCTAAAGTGAAAGAACATTTTGAGAAAATGAGGACGGAGAAGGGTTTTGAGGAAGTACTTGTTGATGCCAGGGAGATTGCAGAAACTCTTGAAACCGAAGCCACATTCCCAACTGAATCTCAAGTACGTCCAAGAAGGGTCAAATGCAAATTTCACTATGAAACAGCTGACGAGCCAGTCTCAGACCCAAAAAGAGCATTTATGACCAATTTTTATATCTGTTTGTTGGACTGCGCAATAAACTCACTTGAGAGATTTTCACAGCTATCCAGCCACAATTATGTATTTGGCTTTCTTTATAACATCAAAAATGTAGATAAGAACACATTGCTACAAAAATGTGCAGACCTACAGATAGCTTTGACCGATGGGGAGCACCGAGATATTGAAGGACACCAGCTGCACCAAGAACTTCTAGTACTTCTGACTCTGTTACCCGAAGACTTTGGCAACAGGCCAGAAGACATCCTCAAGTTCATCATGAACAACTCTTTAGCTGAAAATTTTCCAAATGTAAATATAGCTTTGAGAATTGTATTAACACTTCCAGTAAGTGTAGCGTTTGGGGAGAGATCTTTTTCAAAATTAAAAATTATTTAAGATCAAGTATGGCACAAGAACGTCTTGTAGGACTTTCCCTCATCTCAGTTGAATTTGATATTCTAAAAGAAAAAGACATTGACTCTGTTATAAAAGATTTTGCAGAAAAAAAAGTTGCCTTAAAGTACCTTTGTGATTTTGAAATTGAGTAACCTACAGTTAATTCTAATTTTGAATTTTTTATACCAACTTTTTTGTAAGATTACAATAAATATTGTCGATAGTCGATACACTTAGTCATTTGTAGCTATTTTATCGAACCCATTTGCTCTTCCTGAGTTTGATTTAGGCCTTAATACTATTGATACAATTAAAAATCATTTAAAAAGAAACAAATAATTTAGCCTGTATTTCATACTACTGATCACCCCAAATAAGCCTAAGATAACCGAACATAAAAATACATTACTGCAATAATGTAACACAATTTTTAATGAAATAAACTGCAATTAAGATATCCATAAAGATAACAAATCAATTAAATTCATACAAGGCTAAAATATTCTTATAAAATGTAGAGTCCTAGTTGTGTCATTTCCTGTTTGTTAAGTTTTGGGGGGGGGGGCAGGGCGGCAGAAAGCTCGCTTGCCCGGGTGAAATTTTTGCCTTGAGCCGGCCCTGGCTG
Organism: Magicicada septendecula; assembly: GCA_034769895.1. Taxonomy (NCBI): domain Eukaryota; kingdom Metazoa; phylum Arthropoda; class Insecta; order Hemiptera; family Cicadidae; genus Magicicada; species Magicicada septendecula. The sequence goes on from CM068367.1 coordinate 889,589,220, forward strand.
TAACAGCCCATGATAAAGAACCTGTTCACACGAGAACGTTCAGAAAGAACTACCCCCATAGTTATTTGTCAATGCATTCAGTATAAGCTTGTTCATGAGATTTGATCTTCATAAGAAAGTTAATAAAACTGACCAAGTAACAGATTTAAAATTTTTCTTGCTAATTACTCACAGCTAGAAGGCAAGTGGTGTCCTATAAAATACAGCACAGTAATGGACATATTTAAACAGGCAGATTCTTTAACTCAGTTAATTACACAATTCACTATATGTCCACAGGACATGTTACAATAGACCGTTGGTCATAGAATATGTGAAGTTACTGTTTATGAAAATGTCTTTAAGTTCATGCTTTAAATCCCATAAGTCGCTGTGTTCGTGTATTAAAATATAAGGAATAGTCCCACCTGTGTATAGGAGATTACTTTACTCAGGATGCACTATGATATAGAAGATGGTGACGCAGCTGGTGAGTCCGAAATTCCAGGAATTCATTTCCTCCTCTGGGCAGTGGTTCAGGCTGGCAGTATGGGGGTCTCTAGAGGTCTGACGGCGTTGGGGTGTTGCTTAGATCTTTGGCCGATGAAGACTGATGGTCTGTCTCCATCCTCGTCTCCCCTTTCACCTCCCGGCTATCCGGGAACCCTGAAACTCTCTAGTAACTCAGCCATTCATTTCAAAGATGATAAAACAATAGGTGATGCCGCCAGACCAGTGTTTCCCTCGAGTGCAGAACCAGAAATGAGACCGAATGTCGATGCCTGCCGACCCACGTGAACAGAGAATTGAACAAATCAGCTGATCGGAATGGCAGACTTGGTTACGCACACACACACACACAATTATCGCCACGTCTCGGTCAAGGTTAAGCGATATAGTCAAGCAGTGGCGCTGGCCGCTCACGCAACCCTTGAACCCGCTATACAGACGGCACTGTGGCCGCAACGCACGCCGAATAATTTAATGCTTAAATTACATTGGCACAGCGTATAGATCATCAGTACACGACACAACCAGCATGACTCCAGCAAAATTGGTGTTTGGGCGGGAGATTCGTCTTCCTGGGGATTTAATGTTCGGATCACCTGAGACTCAGTCCCAAGAGCCACAGAACTATTCCTCACAATTAGAAAACCAACTGCGAGAAATGAATCGCTTGGTAAGAGGATGGCTGAAGTTTGCCAGTGATAAAATGAAAACTCGGTATGACATTCACAGCAATAGTGTGGGTTTCCAAGAAGGAGATCAGGTCTGGCTGTTCAACCCAAAGCGCCGTCGTGGTCGCTCACCTAAGCATCTAACTGGGAAGGACCCTACACTGTGAAAAAAAGAATCAACGATGTTGTTTATCAGATTCAACTGGAAGGAAAGCAAAAGTTCAAGGTCGTCCACCTAGATCGGCTAGCTAAGTATTACTTCAGAGATGGTTTGCCAGTTCAGGACGAACAGGCTTAAGGAGAGGGCAGTGTTACGACATCACAGAACACTCTACATGTTTATCGAATGTTCCAGAGTGATCCGGAATGTAACGTGTGTGGCGTACGTGCTTGTCGACACATTTGCTAGACGGTGCGAGAATTCGCGCGGCCGCTCTCACTGTGTCAAGGCCGGAATTAATTACATAGTACACACTGGCGCTAAGAAGATGTTTGGAACGTTCTGGTCTGTGAGCGGAGGTATAAATACATGGTGGCAGCAGCCTTAGTTTTCAGTATAGTTGCGAATATTTACAGTGCAGTTCGAGTTATTACAAGCGATGTTACTGTGTGCGTTCAAGTGGTTATTAGTGAAGTGTTTAATAATCGGGCGGGATAATTGTAATACAATTGTGTTTAATTTTAGTGGACATTTTATTGCGTGTGAACAATTTTTATTTGATTTTTTGTAAGAGACTGTGTTGTTAATTACCAACTATTTAACTGTGAAAATTATAGCTGGTGATTAGTGACTTAATTGGTGTCTTGTATTTTGTTTCCACTGTACCTACGACGATCGAGTAGACCGCCGTAACAGTATGACTCCAAACAAGCCCATGAACTATCACAAAGCAGTTGCCGTCCAAGCCTATGAACTTACAGTATACAGAATTAATTACATATAAAAACATGAAACATAATTGTGTACACATAAAACAACCTTGTCGCATCATTACAACATGTAGTTATATTAGAATGATTCTATAGTCTTATAACTGGTGCTCCTAGCGGCAGCCTCTGACGAAGTTTGTAATAAGCGAAAACTAGTTCATGCTACAAGGTAAAAGTTTTACATTTTTACTAATAAAAAATTAGTGTTCCGAGTCAGTAGTGTTATATTTATAATTAGTTAATCAACGGACACGTCATGGACAACAAAATCAAGGTGATTAATTTCAGTAACATATGTCATACTGGGACAGTACTCAGTATTTGATAATTAAAAGTATTTAAATTTGTGTTACATTACCTTGTTCGAACGTCAACTGAAACTGATGCAGATTTAAATCTTGACGTTTCGTGTGAAAATTAACCAAGTTATCGTCTAGTGTACTCGGCAGAGAATAATAGGTCATTGCAAATAAACAAGTACATATTTATAAATTCATATAAAACATTACTTTATTACATTTGAATCTAACATTCTTGTTAAGCTACCATTCACATAAAATACTCCTCTCCCCTTCTCTACATATTCTGTATCAAAAGAAGCTTTGATTTGATTTCCGTTTTAAACTCATTCAAGTTTGTGTTCAAATTATCATTATTCTTTTTCATTACTTCCATAATCAACGCTAATTGATTAAATATATCGAGATTATTGCTTTTGCTATTCTTAGCGTCTACCGTTTCAATTTTGTCTGCTATTTCGTCTATGCTCTCGTTAACATTTTCGTTCGTCGATACTAAATCGTCTTGTGTAACGTCTAATATTGACCCCCCCCCCCCCACTATACTCTCACATAAATTTGCATTCGTATTTTTCTCTGCCATTTTCGACTAGGTTGTAAATTATTTTAATTTTAATTTACAACGTCGCTGTTACAGGCGCCAACTGGGATAGTACTCAGTAATTGATAATTAAAAGTATTTAAATTTGTGTTACATTACCTTGTTCGAACGTCAACTGAAACTGATGCAGATTTAAATCTTGACGTTTCGTGTGAAAATTAACCAAGTTATCGTCTAGTATACTCGGCAGAGAATAATAGGTCAATGCAAATAAACAAGTACATATTTATAAATTCATATAAAACATTACTTTATTACATTTGAATCTAACATTCTTGTTAAGCTACCATTCACATAAAATACTCCTCTCCCCTTCTCTACATATTCTGTATCTTTACTTTTCAGCCCTGCTACGATCTGTTATTGGACATTATTTAAACAAATTTTGAATACATCTTTGATAATTATGAGACCTTATATCTACTTATGGTTATTAACTTAAATATATTGTATAAGGCAACCCAATTTGCTCACACTCTCATTTATTCATTATACCCCCTTTTATGTTTAAAGCGCTTTTTTTTATTTTTTAAATTTTCATAATGATATTTATTTAAAGTATACTGTTACTGCTTTGGTGTTGTCCCGACCGACCACGTGTTGCACTCCGTATTTTTTAATCACTTGTTGTCCGCATTGAGTTCTCACTATTTAATTTCGATACCACTGAAGATTAATTGATGTCTCACAGCTTTAGACCACTTTATTTTATAGTTTAAGTCACATTTTTGATATTTTTATCCCGCGAGCCTGTACACTGAACCGGTGCTTTTATAGTTATAGTTTCTTAATCCACTTCTCACATTTTCGGCTGGTCTGTCTACATTTTAATGTATTTTAGACGAACCGCGCGTACACGCAACTGCGCGGCTCAGATGTTATATGCCAACTGCCTTTGTTCTCTACGCACTAGGCGAGAAGGAATGTATACAGACGTGACTATTCCGTGTGAACGTTGGCCGACATGTGCGCGCATACACGTGAATGCGCACCCTTGTTGATAACTTGCATTCCTGTACCATTCTGTACCTTACACGGAGCTATAGTCGGTGACCCATTATTGTACTCTGGTTAAATAAAATGAAAAAGCTTTAAATTGCAAACCCTCATTTGTTTGTACCGTTACAATATTCGAAGTTTAAAAAAAAAGTTTATATGATATTTAATATTTCAAAATGACTAAGTATGGATGTTGGTATTTTCATTACATAATTGATTTTGATGACCCAACACTTATGTTCAATGATTCCATGCTAGGTTTGCACGTGTGATCATTTTCATCAAGGTACATTACACTCCTTCCAGTGTTAGAGCTAGTTTAACCTCTTGTGACTCATGAAAACAAGTGAACCACTCTTCCTTTTCTACTATAGTGTGCTCAACTATTGTTCTATACTCCTTCCTGTCTTTCACTTGGTTGATTCTCATGACCTTCAAATCCTCAAATACTTTGCCACCAATGTATTACAATGTATGTGTATGTATATTGTCATTGACCTTATTTTGGTTCTCTTTCACTGTGCCTTTATTTTATGATCTTCAGATAAGGTTTCTTTTGTTTGTGTTGGTGTCTGGACCATCTTAGCCTTTGTGTCTTTAATTTACCTCATAATGTTTTCTTCTTCCTCAACCCAGATATTACTCTTACTGTTCTCTCAAAAGGTTCTCAGCTTTTCCTCATCCATACTATGAGGTGTGTCCAGAAAGTAATGTCCGTTTCATTATTACTCAAGATAGGATAGACAAGAGGGGACGCGCATGTGCTGTAGTGTAATGTAACTCACACGCTTGCAGTTCATTGTTGTGTTTTGGTCATGGTGTTGTTTTTTTATGAATACGTGTGATTTATAATGAGTACCATAATACAAAATCTCGCCAGTTGTGAGGTTCATGGTGTAATACAGTTTTTGCTTGCAAAAAACAATACTGGTGGAGAAATTCATAGATAACTGTGTGAGATTTATGGTCCCAAGATAACGAGTGACAGTAGGGTTCGACTTTGGTGTCGTTTGTTTAAAGGACGAATCAATGTCCATGATGACAAATGCAGTGGCCGGCCAAGTGTAGTGACAGATGACTTAGTGAAAAAAGTGAATGCAAAGGTTCACGAGAATCTCCGATTCACAATTTCTGAACTTTCAATTCAATTTTCAGAAGTTTCACGCTCACGTATTCATGAAATTGTAATGCAAAGCTGGGTTATAAGAAACTGTGTGCAATTTGGGTACCGAAAATGCTTACAGATGTGTGCCGTGGTTATATCGAAAAGTAAACACCACGGCCACTTAAATTTATTTTTCGTGCATGCGGCGCGCTATCGCGGTTTGTTCGATGCCCGTGTTGATATTGAAATCAAGTTTGTCCACTGTTACCGTGAGTAGTGACGTCATTGGGAAGGTGGTGGTTTTTGCTTATTAACGAAATTTAGTCAGCTGCGTCGGTGTTTCTATAAGTGAACATCGCGACGTGCGTCGGTCTCTTTTCTCGTTCAACCTCAGGGGCGGCTGGATTGTGATGGCGTAATTCTGTACTTCACTATGCTTAGATAAACTTCATAAAGAGCTTCAGGTTTCTCCGCCTAGTCGAGGGGAAAGAGGTCCAGGTCATGGGCACGCTTCATCTACGCTGTAACATAACACTATCGGTTACAGCTAGTTGTATAGTAAAACACACATAGATCAATTACATATTTCGATGTAATTTATTAATATTAATATTAGTATCGTTAATAAATAAACATACAGATAAGAATTATACTGCATAGTCGGTATATAAGTGAGAGGTGTGTATGGGCGAGGCGACACATTGGCGCCGACCCAAAGTAAAATTGTATTGTAAGTACAACTTTCTATGTCGTAAAGATATAAAACTCTTTGTTTGCTAAAAAACAGCAAAAAATAGGCAGTACCGTTAGATTTAGGGTGTTTACGGCCTTCAAAATACAATGAGTGAAACGTCATAAACGAGGGTGGTGGAGAAAGCAGATTTCCTTTTTTAACGAGAAAACGGTCTCGCGGCAAAAAGTTCGCGTCTATAAGAATTCACCAATTACAAAAAGCGTCACCTCTGCGCGCCAAGTTATTTCGAGTGGTTACTGGTCAATTTCAAACTTACCGGCAACAAGTTCGAATCTCAGCCAATGATGGTAATTTTAAGAGTAGCGGCAGTAAGGGAAGTTTCGGTGAAACTATAAAGGTAACTGATACAGGAACGTAAAGTGAGTCAATCAGTGAAATCAAGGCAGTCAGTCAGTGAAATCAAGTCAGGCAGTCCGTGAAATCAATCAGTTAGTTAGTTAATTACTCAGTCGTACAGTAAATTAGCCAATCATCAATTAACCGCCAAGTAGTATTATTTATTCTGTGCGCGGCATCAAGTGCGAAGAAGTTTATTTATTATGTGCGCGACCGTATGAAAAGTCAGAGTTTCGGAGGACGTGGAGACGAATGATTATCGCGAGTGTGGTGGATACGATAAAAAGCAGAGTAATACAAATTGTGTTGTGATGTGTAAAGTGTGGAACGAGCGAGACGGAGGAATGGATAAGCGATTTCAAGTAACTGTATCACATTAAACGTTATAATCAAATAATTGCATGTCATATATTTGTCTACTCAGTTAACCCGTTTCATTCTAAAAGAGCCGACGAATTGTTCAGATGCTGTAGAGTTTTATATCTTACGACTTAGAATAGGAGTACGAAGTATAAATATTTAATATAAATTTTGAATGATAGTTGGATAGTTCTGAAATGTTAGATATTAAGTCATTTTATTGATTAATGTTTATTTATGTTGAGAAAGAAGGAGATTTTCTAGTTTCATTAATATCTTGTTAATGATAAATAATATTTCACATTTGTTTATTAATCTTTTATTGATGATTAATAATATTTAGTGTGTAATTAAGATCATAATCTGAAACCATAGTCAATGGACTAATTAAGTGGTTATAAACAGTAAATGATATTAACTGTATTCACGAATTTCTTATAATGATTAACTAAGGATAAGAAGTTAGTAGTAATTGAGAAGTAACTAGCCTGTCAAATTGAAATGCGGATAACATCATATGTTATATATATTTAAATGTATTAAAAAGGGTAAATATAATATCTATTAATTAGCATCTGAACATAAGAGTTGTTATTAACAACCCCCTGAGATTCCTAATTATCTCTGGCGCCCAGGAACAAAAATTTTATGTTTGTCACCAGAACGTGGAGCTATAAATTCCACACACACAAAATTTAATATTTGGCGCATCCAAACGTGGAGCACGAATCTCCAGAATTTAATATTTGGCGCCCAACATGGGGCTTAATTTAGTAACTTAATAAACAGTTAATAAGCTCGGTAGAATGAAACGGGGTAGACAATAATAAGATATATGTAAATGTAAGTAGATGTTAACTCGTAGTAAGATTAGACAATTAAGGAAATTTAAATTGAATAATAATCATAAAAGAGAAATGGTAACGAATAACGGGGATAATAGTGATAATGAGGTGGTATTCGAGGTCAACAACCAAATGGGAGAGACCAGAATAGGTGAAGAATCGACCGACAATGAGACCCCGACGGTTCTTTCAGAGGCAAGGGGACTGCGAGAAGAAGACGTCCGCAGCGAAGTACAACAAACACAAACAAATATAGATATAGTAACGTTATTACAACAAATGACAGAAAGCTTGACAGAAAAAATAACAGAAAACAGTCGACGATTAGAACAAAAACTGACAGAAAACAATAAGCAAGTCACAGAAAACAACGAACAGTTAAAACAATTAACAGAAAGAATCGACAAAATCGAAAAGAATATGGAACTAAAATTCACACAACAGTTAAACGAACACAGAACACACGTAGAACAACAGATTACTGAATTAAGACAAGAAAACCAGGAGTTCACAACGAAGATAAGAGCCGAAACAAAGGAGATCGTCAGGGAGGAAATGGAGACGATCCAGGCAGAGGTGAAGGAGCACTTAGAAAACAGCGACCAAGTGTTCAGAAAGCACCAAATCGTAGTAGCTCAAGAAATAAAAACCTTAAATACCAAAGTCAATAATAATAATAAAAAGAATGGAGAGCAGATCCAGAAACTCACAGAGTTATACGAAAACAATTATACCTCGATAGACGGTCAACTAACACAGATAAGGGAGGACGTGCGAGCAAGAATAATACAAATGGAGAGGTCACCGATGCAACGTGCGATGACGACAGAACACCTCAAGAACGTTACATTTAATGGAGAAGGGGAATACCCCATGGAGTTCGTCAAGGAACTGGATGAGATTCATAAAGAATATTACATGAGCGAAGGAGTGAGCTGGGTATCCAGACACTTAGAAGGAGAAGCTGCCATTTGGTGGAAATTGGTTAAGAATAATATTAACACCTTCAATGAATTCCAGGACGCATTCATAGCTAAATACTGGAACCAGATGGTACAAGAGGGTGTACGCGACCGATTAGAGTTCGGAAGATATCGGCCGGAGAGTGGACTTAGTATGGTACAATACATGGAGAGGTGCATACTCCAAAATCGACAGCTGATACCACCGATATCTGACCGACATCTGATACGGAAATTGGCCCGACACTACCACCATGATATAGCAGTAGTATGCATTACAAGGGGAGTAGAAAATATTATCGAATTTCAAATGTTGCTAATGGAATTTGCGACGTTACGTAAGAAGAAGGAAGATAGTTCTGACAACTATAGGACGCAGGTAGTGGTAAAACTGGAACAGCATGAGAACGAGAGTCGACCTTGGCATCACAACAAAAGTGACAGACAGCCGACTTATCGACAGAAAGTAGGGTGGAGGCAGACCAATGGGCCCGAGCCGAAAGAGAGCGCAAAAACACAAAACAAACGTGTTTACGAAGCTCAGGTCAACGCTATTGCCGGAATGAGCGGTACACAAAGACCTTCACAGGTTGTTGACACCCCAGCAACAAGTTCAAAAAACTAAGTAAGTTTACTACTAGAAATAAGGTAGATGTAAGTTGTAAATATTCAGAAATTAGCACCACTTGCATAGAAATAAGGGACGCTTTGTTAGAAGAAGATTTAGAAATTAACAAGGCACGTAAATTTAAATGCCCAGAGCTAAGCATATGCATAAATGGGATACCGGTGGTCGCCTTAATTGACTCAGGTAGCCAAATTAATGCAATCTCGGCAGAGTGGTATCGCAAACACAAATGCCAGATGGGAAAACTAAATATATTAAAAGTAACGAATATGATAGTAAAAGGAGCGGTCGGTAGAAAGTCTAAACAAATAACTCAGCAATTATTGTTAGAAGTGAAGATTGGTCAGTATAGCATTGACGGGGTATTCTTAATAATACCTGATCTAATCCGGGAATGCATAATTGGAATCGGGTTGCTGCGAGAGAGTGGATGTGTCATTGATTTAAAGGAGAACCAGATAACATTTAATAGACATGAAGCAGGGGAAGATGCACCTGAATATGTTGAAATTCTAGCTATAGAAGTTGATCAAGAAGAGAAACGGATTGGGGAGATGATTCGTGAGAAGATGGAAGAAATTACAGGAGTCGAGACGCAGGTGAAGAAGGAATTAGAGGAAGTATTGATAAGAAACCGCCAGATCTTCAGGGAGCAACCAGGAAGGGTTACGAGGTATGAACATAAATTTATTGTGACAGATACCACACCATATTGTATGAAAGGTTGGCCAATTCCTCTAAAATATCAACAAGCCGTAGACGAAGAAATCAAGAAGATGGAGGCGTGCGGAGTGATCGAACGAGCTGCAAGTCCATTTATTAATCCGATCGTAACCGTCATCAAAAAGGATCAGTCGGTACGACTATGCATGGATGCGCGGAGAATCAACGCCGTGACTGTTCCAGACTATGAAGGAGCGATGCCGAGTAATGAAGTGTTGGCGAGCTGTGGAAACATCAAAGTGATGAGCAGTATCGACCTGACGAGTAGCTTCTGGCAAATGCCGTTAGCAGAAGAATGCTGTGATTTCACCGGATTCTTATATAAGGGGCGTTGCTATCGATACACTGTCACTCCGTTTGGTTTGAAAACTAGTCTGGCGAGCTTAACAAGGGGATCGGATCACGTGCTATCAGAAAGGGTGAAGAAGTTCACGATTATTTACGTTGATGATTGCTTGTGCGTATCTGGAAGCATAGAAGAACATCTCATCCACCTGCAGTTGTTACTACAAGATCTCAAGAAAGCGAACCTCACAGTAAACCTGCGTAAATCGAAGTTTTTCCGAGAAAAAATAGAATACCTAGGGTACGAGTTATCAACGAAGGGCATCAGTGCGTCAGCAGAAAAGGTAGCGGCAATTTTAGAGTTCCCGAAGCCAAAAAACTCAAAGCAATTAAAGGGATTCCTTGGGTTGACCAACTTCTATAATAAGTTTACCAGCAGATATGCTGAGGAGACACGACCACTTTTACAGTTATTGAAGAAGGGGGTACGATTTAAATGGACTCCAGAGATAAATGAACAATTCGAAAGGGTGAAACAACTGTTTGTAGATACAGTAATTTTGAGACATCCTGACCATGAACAAGCGGTTTTATTTACAAACAGACGCCAGTAAATACGCATTGGGAGGACAACTTTATCAAATAGATGACGACGGACAAATCGGGGTAATCGCATTTACTAGCCGAGTATTCCGAGGCGCTGAGTTAAACTATTTTACGACGGAACTAGAATTATTGAGCGTCGTCCACTGTCTTAAAAAATTCAGAACGTATGTGCTAGGACGTCCACTCACGATCATTACGGATAATAAAGCATTAACGTTCATGCAGAAGTGCCAGTTAACATGTTCGCGAATCACGAGATGGATACTCGCGATTCAAGAGTACGATTTCAAAGTGATACACTGCAAAGGAAGTGAGAATGTTGTAGCTGACATACTGAGTCGATACCCAGTGGATTCGCAAGAGGAGATGAGAAAGGACGGAGAAGGAGAATTGGAGATTTGTACTGTAGGTATCAGAATAAGCAAACAGTTGAAAAATCAGCTCATTAACATCTCCCAACACCAGCAGAAAGACCAGAAATTGAAGAATATCATAAATCAATTACAAAATAATAATAATAAGCAACTATTGAAAATATATAAGTGGAATAATAACAAATTATATCGGAAGGAAAGGAAGAAATGGAAAGTAATGCTTACGAAAGAGATCGGCGAGGGATTGATTAAGGAGATACACGAACTATACGGACACTGTGGTGTAAAGAGGACGTACGAAGTGTTCAAAGAGTATTTCACAGGGGATCATTTCCATAAATTCACCAAACAAATGATCAAAACGTGTGGGATATGTCAGAGATGTAAGGACCACGGCAGGAAAGGTATTGGAGAGACACGGCCGATACTACCGAGAGAGAAAGGAGAAATGGTCAGTATGGACTATTATGGGCCATTACTTACGTCGACAGGTGGTGTAAAGTACATATTGGTAGTCATAGATAACTTTACAAAATATGTTAAGTTATACACGATGAAAAAAGCGACAACAGCCACCACATTAAACAAATTAAAATTGTATATTCAAGAAGTGGGTAAACCGAGGTCAATCTTAACCGACAATGGTACGCAGTTCACAAGCAGATCTTGGGCGAAGAGTTTAGGAGATCTAGGAATCAAACCTAAATTTACAGCCATCCGCAACCCTTGTACAAATTTGGCGGAAAGAGTAAACCGGCAACTGGGAAATATATTTAGGGTTATGGTAGGAGGACACCATACGAAGTGGGCGAAGTATGTCAAGACTGTAGAAAAATGTATCAATGAGACCTACCATGATACCATTGAAATGACGCTATATCAAGCGCAATGGGGCACCAAACCAAAAAGAGTATGGGAATCATACGTTGCATGGGAACTGATGAAAGAAGAAATGAAGAATCACCAAGAGGAAATATATCGAAAAATGAAAAGAAAGGGTGAACAAAGAGCACAAAGAAAGAATGAAGAAAGTAATAAATTAAAGTTTAAGGTAGGAGATTTAGTCCTGGTTAGGACAAACACAATTTCAGACGCAGTAAATAAAATAACAGCAAAATTTTGTGAGTTGTACCAAGGACCATATGAGGTAACCAGCATTAAGGGAGCCGCTACATACGAGATCTCAGAGGTCAACAAACCTAACACAGTACGAGGTATATTTAATGTTCGGCAATTAAAACAATACTACCATGAGTTCCGGGGAGTTGGGAATGTAATAAATCAACAAAAATTTAAAATTCCTTAATGCGATAAAAAAAAAAAAAATTTAATGTAATAGTAATAAGTAAATATAATAGAGTCAGTCATATATCAATAGTCAGTAAGCGAAATTTGTAAACAATAAGTAGTAGTTAGGGTAGTAAGATGTGAATGACCGACCATCGGCAAATAAAGAGGGGAAAGTGAAAGACGGCAATGAGGGGGACCTTCAAACAGACCTATGAAAGTGGGTCAGTGCGGGTAAAATAAACAAACCCTCGTTTAAATGACTATATATATATAAATCTATATGTAGAGGCATACAAAATGATTTTCCCAAATTTTGTTGTACAATTGTGGATAAATCTTTTTGGGGGACAATGTAACATAACACTATCGGTTACAGCTAGTTGTATAGTAAAACACACATAGATCAATTACATATTTCGATGTAATTTATTAATATTAATATTAGTACCGTTAATAAATAAACATACAGATAAGAATTATACTGCATAGTCGGTATATAAGTGAGAAGTGTGTATGAGCGAGGCGACACATTGGCGCCGACCCAAAGTAAAATTGTATTGTAAGTACAACTTTCTATGTCGTAAAGATATAAAACTCTTTGTTTGCTAAAAAACAGCAAAAAATAGGCAGTACCGTTAGATTTAGGGTGTTTACGGCCTTCAAAATACAATGAGTGAAACGTCATAAACGAGGGTGGTGGAGAAAGCAGATTTCCTTTTTTAACGAGAAAACGGTCTCGCGGCAAAAAGTTCGCGTCTATAAGAATTCACCAATTACAAAAAGCGTCACCTCTGCGCGCCAAGTTATTTCAAGTGGTTACTGGTCAATTTCAAACTTACCGGCAACAAGTTCGAATCTCAGCCAATGATGGTAATTTTAAGAGTAGCGGCAGTAAGGGAAGTTTCGGTGAAACTATAAAGGTAACTGATACAGGAACGTAAAGTGAGTCAATCAGTGAAATCAAGGCAGTCAGTCAGTGAAATCAAGTCAGGCAGTCCGTGAAATCAATCAGTTAGTTAGTTAATTACTCAGTCGTACAGTAAATTAGCCAATCGTCAATCAACCGCCAAGTAGTATTATTTATTCTGTGCGCGGCATCAAGTGCGAAGAAGTTTATTTATTATGTGCGCGACCGTATGAAAAGTCAGAGTTTCGGAGGACGTGGAGACGAATGATTATCGCGAGTGTGGTGGATACGATAAAAAGCAGAGTAATACAAATTGTGTTGTGATGTGTAAAGTGTGGAACGAGCGAGACGGAGGAATGGATAAGCGATTTCAAGTAACTGTATCACATTAAACGTTATAATCAAATAATTGCATGTCATATATTTGTCTACTCAGTTAACCCGTTTCATTCTAAAAGAACCGACGAATTGTTCAGATGCTGTAGAGTTTTATATCTTACGACTTAGAATAGGAGTACGAAGTATAAATATTTAATATAAATTTTGAATGATAGTTGGATAGTTCTGAAATGTTAGATATTAAGTCATTTTATTGATTAATGTTTATTTATGTTGAGAAAGAAGGAGATTTTCTAGTTTCATTAATATCTTGTTAATGATAAATAATATTTCACATTTGTTTATTAATCTTTTATTGATGATTAATAATATTTAGTGTGTAATTAAGATCATAATCTGAAACCATAGTCAATGGACTAATTAAGTGGTTATAAACAGTAAATGATATTAACTGTATTCACGAATTTCTTATAATGATTAACTAAGGATAACTACTTTACTAAAAATGAACTTTATCTTGTGAAAAAAACTTACTTTTTTCGTCGGACGCGTTTCGGCTTAAGTATCCGCCTTCTTCAGCTTTTAGTCAGACTGCCATCATTTCGTAACGGTTTTTGTGTGGAAGGTGTAGTGGGGGTGGTGTGTGGAGGAAGGGGATTGGTGCAGGGATTCAACTTGATGTTTGTTTTTTGTAAAATTGTGTCAAAAAGTGTATGTGATTTATATTGTAATTGATCGTTGAGTATTTTGTTTGGTTGTGTTGTGTGGTGTTTATATATTTCGTATTGTTCAGTTGTGTTGAGTTTTCGGCCTTTAGGTAAGTAATGTAAAATTTCGAGATTGGTGTCTATGTTGGTGTAACTGTGGTTTTCTGTGTGTATGTGTGTGGCAAATGTGGAGTGTATATTGTTGTTGGTTAGAGCTTTTAAATGTTCAGAATAACGGGATGAAAAAGATCTTCCTGTCTGGCCGATGTAGAAACTATTGCAGTCATTACATTTTAATTTGTAAACACCTGTTTTGTTATATTTGTCTATGTCTGTGTTTGTATTATTGATGTGTTTTGTAATGGTATTGGTTGTTCTGTATGCTATTTTGTATTTGTGTTTTCTGATACCAATACCAATACCATTACAAAACACATCAATAATACAAACACAGACATAGACAAATATAACAAAACAGGTGTTTACAAATTAAAATGTAATGACTGCAATAGTTTCTACATCGGCCAGACAGGAAGATCTTTTTCATCCCGTTATTCTGAACATTTAAAAGCTCTAACCAACAACAATATACACTCCGCATTTGCCACACACATACACACAGAAAACCACAGTTACACCAACATAGACACCAATCTCGAAATTTTACATTACTTACCTAAAGGCCGAAAACTCAACACAACTGAACAATACGAAATATATAAACACCACACAACACAACCAAACAACATACTCAACGATCAATTACAATATAAATCACATACACTTTTTGACACAATTTTACAAAAAACAAACATCAAGTTGAATCCCTGCACCAATCCCCTTCCTCCACACACCACCCCCACTACACCTTCCACACAAAAACCGTTACGAAATGATGGCAGTCTGACTAAAAGCTGAAGAAGGCGAATACTTAAGCCGAAACGCGTCCGACGAAAAAAGTAAGTTTTTTTCACAAGATAAAGTTCATTTTTAGTAAAGTGATAGTGCTGTGAAAGAAGAGATGAACAATCAAGACAACTATAAGGATAACTAGCCTGTCAAATTGAAATGCGGATAACATCATATGTTATATATATTTAAATGTATTAAAAAGGGTAAATATAATATCTATTAATTAGCATCTGAACATAAGAGTTGTTATTAACAACCCCCTGAGATTCCTAATTATCTCTGGCGCCCAGGAACAAAAATTTTATGTTTGTCACCAGAACGTGGAGCTATAAATTCCACACACACAAAATTTAATATTTGGCGCATCCAAACGTGGAGTACGAATCTCCAGAATTTAATAACGCCCATCCGCAGAGCCTGCGTAAGAAAACCCCCAACGCCTTCACACCATCCGGTCTTGTCTTTCACACACCACGGAAATGCAGGAACGTCTTTAGTGCCCGCCGAAAGATCAGGTGGGAAAATTCCATTATGTAATAAACATCACACTCGAAGTGCTCAGCAGGTTGTCAGGCAACACACACTCTAAAATCTATACCTCGATATTAAACTCATGTTTAACATTACTGAACATGTTTAGTGAAAACACGCTGAAGTGTGGACATTACTGACTGGGTTATAAGTATTCATGCTTTGATTTGTATAGAGGCATGGGTTACCTTTCAGTTATTTAAATATTTAATTCTATTCCTGTGAAAAGACAAAACAGTTTAAAACTCTTTTTGACAATATTCAGAGCTTAAGAAAATGTAATACTCGCAGAGTGCTTGCATCTGCCTGCCATATGACCGGTGATCCTGCATGTTTCTATTTGTTCTCTGATTTTTCTAAGTTTAAAATTTTCTTTATTTGGTTATTTTGCTGGTTCAGTTTAATTATTCAAAATTTATTTTTTTCCGTAAATTCCTATGCTTATTTAACTTAACACCTTATTTTAATTTAATTAATTTAACACTTAACTTAATATGCGATACTTAATTTTTATTTCAACTACTAGTTTACTTTAATTGGACTCATTAACTGTTTAGTTTAAATTAATTACCTTTTTTTTAATTAACAACTTAAACCTCGGTTACTGTGATCACGGTTTTCAGTTGATGTGATTAATCCTAGTGATGGAGAACAGGTAGATGTAAGTACTACGACACATTTGAGTTATGTTTCTTTGAATTTAATTATTAATCATTATTCTTCTAATTATCGATTATTATTGTATTATTTAATTATCATGGATTGTTTGCTCCAGACATTTATACTTATTATGTGTTCATAAATAGTTCCTGCATTACTCATGCAATATAAACTGTTATAAAATAGAGGAAGTAAAAGTCAGAATTATAATACTAATAAATTCAGTAGGTTGGCATGCCATTGTTATATTTGTAGAAAATACTTTAACATATTTCATGTAATTACTCCACCAAGTGACTGCAAATACTGTGACACATTTTGTGAATTAAACCATTATATGAAATTTAAAGAAAGAGCTGAATGGAACTCTTAAAAAAAAAAAAAAAATTGTAAACTAGCGTTCAAAAAAAAACTTAAATAAATCTTGTCACTGTTACTGTTGATCGGCTGTTTTCTTGCAAGACCTGTCACTATGGCTCAGCACATTTATTTCCAATCTAGGCCACTTGCCTGGTCCTAAATATTAAGTTACGCCTCCCCCAGAAAAAAAAAAATAATTTTTTTTGGTGATTAGAAAAGGTGGGTGGAAAAATATTCTGGGTACAAGGGGGCGTTTCAGATGTCCACAAATAGCAACGTGGGGAAGCAGGACAAAACTTTTTGCAGTGTTTCGAAAATGAAGGAGAGAAATTTTTCTCCCACTTTATGGAGAAGCGCCACTCATAATCCCCAAAACCCAAGAAGTTTAAACAAGCACCTTCAGTAAGAAAAATGATGGCTACAGTTTTCTGGGACCAAAAAGGTGTGCTGCTTGTAGAGTTTCTTGAACGTGGTGTCACAATTAATATCGATGCGTACTGTAAAATCTTAAAGAAACTTAGACGTGCCATTCAGAACAAAAGTCGTGGAATGCTGTCATCTGGAATTGTGTTTTTGCATGACAACGCTCGCCCTCATACTGCTCGATCAACTGTTCACCTTATCAAGAAATTTGGATGGAATGTTTTTGACCATCCACCCTACAGCTAAGATCTCACACCGAATGACTACCACCTGTTTCTTCACTTAAAGCAGTGGCTGCAATCTCAGTGCTTTGAAAATCATGACGAACTTATAACAGGAGTGACAAATCGGTTGAAGTCACTGGTGGCAGATTTTTTTGATGCAGGTTTAAAAAAGCTAGTGCAGTGGTATAAAAAGTGCGTGGAAATTGGTGGTGATTGTGTTGAAAAATAATGTATGTATTTAGATACATTTTGTAGGCCAAAATTAAAATTTTCTACTTTCATTTGTGTTTATTTAATTGCTCACCGGACCATACTTTTTGGACACGTCGTGTATCTCCATTGTATGAACCTCCTCTGGGCAGATTACTGTTTTATAAGGTACCTTTTTTATATAATTAAATTTACATTTAAAGTAAAGTTAACAGCCCTTCTTGCAATAACTTTATACTGAATGAAATGTAACGAATTTGTTTTTAGCCAATTGGAGATGTCATTGAACATAAAGATTGTACAGAGAATCCAGTTAGCTCAAGGCATATGAGCAAATTCAAAGCTGGAAGAATGGCTGCAAAGAGGTAAATTATCTTCCTTTGTAGAAGTGTTAAATTCTTTTTAAACACAGTGTACATTGCAGATTATAATATGTGTTGCTTAAGAAATTTGTGTACACTTATACAAGTTTTGAGCAATACATGAGACAGATAGTACTGTGGTCACTAACATATACCACCTCACATTATTGCACTTTATTTTCACTGATGATGGCAGTCGATGGCACTGCTGAAACGTCTGGTTTTGCAGAAAATATTGGACTACGGCCAAACAGCCCAGGAAGGAATTTTAACAACAAACTACTTTTTTGCCGATAATGTAGTACACATAAAAAATTATTCCCTCCCCCTTCAACTATAATTTTCATTTATAGAAAATTACCCCCACCCCGTTCAACTAGGCTCTTCATTTATAGATATTTCATCTACGTTTCTACAGTGGATTATTATGATCTTCTTATCAGGATACCTTATTTATCAAAACTAAGTACAGTAAACTCTCGATTATCCGTGGTCTTTCTTTCCTTTTTTTCTTTTTTTTTGTGACGATAAATTATGGTATTAAAAGAAAACTTACAACAGTAGAATAAGTTATAAAATTAGGCCTACAATTAAACGTTACAGTGAAACATAGAATACCGTAAATGAAAACAAAGAATGTAGGGAAATGGAAGCACACGTGTTGAGAGAGAATGCATGAGTCAAGATCGGCAGGTGCAGAAGCTATTTTTAGAGCGACAACCATCAGTTGGGGTGAGTGGAAGTCAATCAGCCAAGGTCATTGGCACTGCTCGTCACCTCCCCTCCTACCCCTTCACTCACCACTTCCAGATCTCAACTCACGCATCAGTTTGTGCGTTTCTGTCAACCTGTGTGCACGTGTCGACTAGCAGTTCACGTGTGTGTTTAAATTGTTGTACGTGATTTTAGTTTACACTACTATTGAAAAATGACTGAAAAAAGGAAAAAAGTGGTCTTATCAACTCAAGAGAAACTAGAATTTATTAAAAAAATTGAAAATGGTGCATTGAAAAAGCAAATGAACTTGCAGTATGGAATAGGAGAAAGCACTGTTAGGGACATTTTTAAACAAAAGGATAAATTAATGCAATTTGCATCCACATCAGACAACTCCTCATCAATGAAAAAAAAGAAAAACCATGAAAACTAGCACTTATGAAGAACTAGATGCGGCGCTTTTAGAGTGGGTGAGTCAAGTGAGAAGTGAGGGAACTCCTATTTCAGGGCCTATTGTTGCTGCAAAAGCAAAACAGTTTTTTGAAATGCTAAGTTTAGAGGGAACATTTGACGCATCATCAAGGTGGTTGACAAGGTTTAAACAATGCCATGGGATAAGAGAAATTGGGCTTCACGGCGAGAAATTACACGGCGACAAACAGGCAGCGGAAAATTTCAAAACTGATTTTGAACAGTTTCTTCAGTCGGAGGGAATTTCTTACGAACAAGTGTACAACGCTGATGAGTCAGGGCTGTTTTGGAAATGTTTGCCGACACGAACACTGGCATTTGAAAGCGAACGGCAAGTCCAGTAAAGAACGCATAACAATAATGATGTGCAGCAATGCAACGGGATCTCAAAAAATAAAACTAGTAGTGATTGGAAAATCAAAAAAACAGGTCTTTTAAAGGGGAAAAGGGCTGAAAACCTCCCAGTACACTACTTCAACAAAAAAAAAAAAGGCTGGATGGACCAACAAATATTTAAAGAGTGGTTTGAAAAAAAGTTCATTCCTCAAGTTAGAGAGCATCTCAAGTCTCAAAATATACCCCAGAAAGCTGTATTGCTGATTGACAACGCCCTGTCCCACCCAGGGGAAAGTGTTTTTAAATCGGAAAATGGAAATTTTTTCGTCAAGTTTTTGCCTCCCAATGTCACAGCTCTTATCCAGCCCATGGACCAGGGCGTAATTGCTTCAATGAAAAAAAAAAATACAGAACAAACTTACTGAAAAAAAGGATTGGAGAGGGGAATGATCTTCAGGGCTTCTGGAATTCTGGAAAGAATACACGATTCTTGACAGCATTTATGACATAAACACTGCTTGGGAGTCAGTTAAGCAATCTACGTTAGTAAAGTCCTGGAGGAAGATTTTACCAAATGTGGAAAATACTTTGGTAGAGTCTGCAGAGGAAGAAGAAGAAGTTTCTGCTTGTGATTTGGCTAATTTAGCGAAATCTGTTACTGGAGGAGGTAACGTCGATGAAGATAACATCGTTGAGTGGATTAATTGTGACGCCAATGATCCAGGCTTTGAACATCTTACTGAAGAACACATCGTAGGTGGAGCATTAGGTATGGTTTTGGAGGAGAGTGAGGAAGAAGAAGAGGATAAGACACAGAAGCAAGTGAGCCATGACACAGCTTTAGCACACATTGACGGGCTCATTCAATATCTGGAAGAACAAGACGATGTATCACTTTGTGACAAAATGTTGTTAAAAAAACTTCAATCACAAATAAAGAAGAGGTGTTTTATTACGAAAAAACAAAAACAGTTGACCAATGTTTTTGTGAAAAAGTAAACCAACAAACTTGTAAGTACATAAAACTACTGTTTATTAAGTCATAATTGTATTTGTAGACCTCCTAATGTAAATAAAAATTGTTCAAAGGCATTTTCGTGTTGATTTGTGTCCTTTTTCGGCCATTTTGCAGATTATCCGCGGAATTGGCTTACCCGCAGTTGAAGTGCCACCCAATTCCGCGGATAATCGGTAGTTTACTGTACTTTACTCTTGTTGAAACATAAAACTTTGCAGGTAAACTACCCTTTCCCTGTAACCGATCTTCACCAAAATCAATAGGCCTTGCGTACACTACAACTCAGGCACATATGCAAAAAATTATTTGATTCTGTGTGAATTTACGGCAGTTATCATTCGTCATAGAAAAAATTACCCTTGTTAAAACATAAAACATTGAAGGTAAACTACCCCTTTCTCTTAACCGATCTTCACCAAAATCAACAGGCCTTGAGTCCTTTACAATTAAGGTACTTATGCAAAAAATTATTTGATTGAATGTGCAGCAGTTATCGTTCGTCATAGACAAAATTACCCTTGTTAAAACATAAAACGTTGCAGGTAAACTACCCCTTTCTCTTAACCGACCTTCACCAAAATCAGTAGGCCTGAGTCCTCTACAATTCAGGGGTGTATGCAAAAAAGTAGTTGATTCTGTTTGAATGTGTGGCAGTTATCGTTCGTCATATAAAAAATTACCCTTGTTAAAACAAAATGTTCCAGGTAAACTACCCCTTTCCCTTAATTGATCTTCACCAAAAACAATAGGCCTTGAGTCCTCTACAATTCAGGGATGTATGCAAAAAATTGTTTGAGTCTGTTTGAATTTGCAGCTGTTATCGTTTGCCATAGAAAAAATTCGACTCGGACACTTTTCGAAAAATGACTTTTTTTCATGTTTTGAGGGTAGTACAATTAGAATCAGCTGTTATCTCGAACACGATACGATTTTTTTCACCATGACCATACATCCATTACCTTATGGAACATGGAAGTAAAAATTGTAGGGTTTTTATTTGTCAAGGTAAGTGCTTCAAAATCGTTGTGTGTGTGTGTGTGTGTGTGTGTGTGTGTGTGTGTGTGTGTGTGTGTGTGTGTGTGTGTGTGTGTGTGTGTGTGTGTGTGTGTGTGTGTGTGTGTGTGTGTGTGTGTGTGTGTGTGTGTGTGTGTGTGTGTGTGTGTGTGTGTGTGTGTGTGTGTGTGTGTGGCTTTCAAGTGATATACGGCTTCAAGTGCTAAGAATTTTTTTCATATGTATTTTTTGTGCCAGAATGATATATAATTACATGGTAACTTAAGAGTATTTGTGAAATAAAGTGTATTAAAAGGAATTTGGTTTTTAAAAAGATTCATCTTGTTTTTTTAAAGAAACTTACTAAAAATATCGGTATGGAGAACCATACATGACTTCCATGTTCTAAGATTTATATTTGAAATCATTTTTGAAATTAAATATTTCCATAGAAACTACTTCTTTCTACAGTTCAGCCTTAACCACAGTACTGTGGTGACTAACGTATACCACCTCAATTTTTACTGATGATGGCAGTCAATGGCACTGCAAAACGTCTGTTTTTTTGCAGAAAACATAGAACTACGGCCAAACAGCCCGGGAAGGAATTTTAACAACAACCTACTTCTTTGTTGCTAATAACGTAGTACACATAAAAAATTATCCCCTCCCCCTTCAACTATAATTTTCATTTACAGAAAAATACCCCCTCCCCCTTCAACTACCCTTTTCATTTATAGATATTTTATCTACTTTTCTACAGTGAATTATTATGACCTTCTTTTCAGGATACTTTATTTATCAAAATTAAGTACTTTACTCTTGTTAAAACATAAAACATTGCAGATAAACTACCCCTTCTTCTTAACCGATCTTCACCAAAATCAACAAACCTTGAGTCCTCTACAACTCAGGCACATATGAAAAAAATTATTTGATTCTGTTTGAATTTACTGCAGTTATCGTTTGTCATAGAAAACAAGATATATTTCCTAAACACTTTTATTTCACAATATTCTGAAAACTTATACATTGCTTTTTAACATTAATAACTGTTATTTTCATCTTTCTTACATTAGGTAGTTGGTAATTATGGGTTTAATATTATTTTAATTGCTTTTATTTCCATGTTCCATAAGGAAATGGAAGTATGGTGATGGCAAAAAAAATCTTGTTTGAGATAATTCCAGATTCTGATTGTACTACCCTCAAAAAATGAAAAAAAGTCATTTTTTGAAAAGTGTCTGTCTGTGTGTCTGTAGATTTTTTTCTATTGCAAACGATAAGAGCCGCAAATTCAAACAGAATCAAATAATTTTTTGCATACAGCCCTGAATTATAGAGGACTCAAGACGAACGATAACTGCTGTAAATTCAAACATAATCAAGTAAGTTTTCGCATACATCCCTAAATTGTAGAGAACTCAAGGCCTGTTGATTTTGGTGAAGATCGGTTAAGGTAAAGGAGTAGGTTACCTGCAACATGTTATGTTGTAACAAGAGAAATTTTTTCATGACGAACAATATCAGCCATAAATTCAAATAGAATCAAATAATTTTCTACATATGTGCCTGAGTTGTAGAATACTCAAGGCCTATTGATTTTGGTGAAGATCGGTTACGGGGAAAGGGCAGTTTACCTGAAACATTCTTTGTTGTAACAAGAGTAAAGTACTTAATTTTGATAAATAAAGTATCCTGATAAGAAGATCTTAATAATCCACTGTAGAAACGTAGATGAAATATCTATAAATGAAGAGGCTAGTTGAACGGGGTGGGGATAATTTTTATATGTGTACTACATTACCGGCAACAAAGTAGTAGTTTGTTGTTAAAATTCCTTCCCGGGCTGTTTGGGTGTAGTCCAATGTTTTCTGCAAAACCAGATGTTTCAGCAGTGCCGTTGACTGCCATCATCAGTGAAAATCGAGTGCGATAACGTGTGGTGGTATACGTTAGTGACCACAGTACTGTGGTTAAGGCTGAAGCAATAAGTGGAAAGAAGTAGTTTCTATGGAAACATTTCATTTCGTAAATGATTTTAAATATAAATCTTAGAACATGGGAGTCATGTATGGTTCTCCATACCGATATTTTCATGTTTTGATGTAGTACAACCAGAATCTGCTGTTATCTCGAACACGATTTTTTTCGCCATCACCATGCTTCCATTTCCTTATGGAACGTGGAAGTAAAATATTGGTATGGAGAACCATATATGACTTCCATGTTCTAAGATTTATATTAAAAACCTTTTTTGAAATGAAAGTTTCTATAGAAACTACTTCTTTCTTCAGCCTTAACTACAGTACTGTG
The DNA here is from genome assembly GCA_034769895.1 of Magicicada septendecula. Lineage (NCBI taxonomy): Eukaryota > Metazoa > Arthropoda > Insecta > Hemiptera > Cicadidae > Magicicada > Magicicada septendecula. The sequence continues at coordinate 889,612,960 of CM068367.1, forward strand.
TTCACTAACGTATAGGACTAACCACTTCACGTTAGTGGACTCGATTTTCACTGATGATGGCAGTCGCTGGCATTGCCGAAACGTCTGGTTTGTGGAAAAGATTAACCACACCCAAACAACCCGTGAAGGAATTTTAACAAAACCACTTCTTTGTTTCCGATAACGTAGTACACACATAAATAAAATGTTGCAGGTAAACTACTCCTTTCCCTTAACCGATCTTCACCAAAAACAATAGGTCTTGAGTACTCTACAAATCAGGGCTGTATGCAAAAAATCTTTTGATTCTGTTTGAATTTGCGGCTGTTATCGTTTGCTATAGAAAATACCCTTGTTAAAACATAAAACGTTGCTGGTAAACTAACCCTTTCCCTTAACCGATCTTCACCAAAAACAATAGGTCTTGAGAACTCTACAATTCAGGGCTGTATGCGAAACATTATTTGATTCTGTTTGAAATTGCGGCTGTTATCGTTTGCAAAAAAAAAAAAAATTACCCTTGATAAAAAAACCATTGCAGGTAAACTACCCCTTTCCTCAACCGATCTTCACCAAAAACAATAGGTCGTGAGTACTCTACAAATCAGGGCTGTACTCAAAAAATTATTTGATTCTGTTTGAATTTGCGGCAGTTATCGTTTGCCATAGAAAAAAAATCTACAGAAGACAGACAGACACACACACAGACACTTTTCAAAAAACGACTTTTTTTCATGTTTTGAGTGTAGTACAATCAGAATCTGCAATAATCTCGAACACGATTTTTTTGCCATCACCATACTTCCATTTCCTTAAGGAATATGGAAGTAAAATTACCCATGATAAAAAAAATGTTGCTGATAAACTACCCCTTTCCCTTAACCGATCTTCACCAAAAACAATAGGTCTTGAGTACTCTACAATTCAGGGCTCTATGCAAAAAATTAATTGATTCTGTTTGAATTTGCGGCTCTTATCGTTTGCCACAGAAAAAAATCTACAGACACACACAGACACTTTTCAAAAATATCGGTATGGAGAACCATACATGACTTCCATGTTCTAAGATTTATATTTAAATCATTTTCGAAATGAAATATTACTATAGAAACTACTTACTGCTTCAGCCTTGACCACAGTACTGTGGTCACTAACGTATACCACCTCACGTTATCGCACTCGATTTTCACTGATGATGGAAGTCGATGGCATTGCCGAAACGTCTGGTTTTGTAGAAAACATTGGACTATGGCCAAACATCCCGGGAAGGAATTTTAACAAAAACTACTTCTTTGTTGCCGATAATGTTGTACAATATATATAAAAAATTGCATAAAATTAATGGCTTGTATAAGTTAATGTTTGATCTCCATTAAGTAGTGCTCAAGTTTACAAAGTTTTAATATTATGATGTCCGTAATTAAAACATCAGAGCAGGTTTAGTGTGTATGAGGGTACACCGTGGACAAAAATTTTCAACATTTCCTATTGAGCGTTGCTCAATTAACAGAATCAAATCATTTTTTGCATACAGCCCTGATTTGTAGAGTTCTTAAATCATGTTGGTTTTGGTGAAGATCGGTTAAGGGAATAGGGTAGTTTACCTGCAACATTTTATGTTTTAACAAGGGTAATTTTTTTTATGACGAACGATAACTGCCGTACATTAAAACAGAATCAACTACTCTTCTGCATACCTTTTTGAATTATACAGAACTCAAGGTCTGGTGATTTTGTTGAAGATCGGTTAAGGGAAAAGGGTAGTTTACCTGCAACGTTTTATGTTTTAACAAGGGTATTTTCTATGGCAAACGATAACAGCCGCAAATTCAAACAGAATCAAATGATTATTGCATACAGCCCTCAATTGTAGAGATCTCAAGACTTACCGTTTTTGGTGAAGATCAGTTAAGGGAAAGGGGTAGTTTACCTGCAACGTTTTATGTTTTAACAAGGGTATTTTCTATGGCAAACGATATCAGCCGCAAAATCGAACATAATCAAATAAATTTTTGCATGCAGCCCTGATTTGTAGAGTACTCAAGACCTATTGTTTTTGGTGAAGATCGGTTAAGGGAAAGCGGTAGTTTACCTGCAACGTTTTTTTTATCGTAATTTTCTTCTATGGCAAACAATAACAGCCGCAAAATCAAACAGAATCAAATGATGTTTTGCATACAGCCCTATATTGTAGAGTTCTCAATACCTATTTGTGTTAGTGAAGATCGGTTAAAGGAAAGGGGTAGTTTACCTACAACATTTTATGTTTTAACAAGGGTAATTTTTTATATGACGAACGATAACTGCCGTAAATTCAAACAGAATCAACTACGTTTTTGCATACCTTTTTGAACTAAAGAGAACTCAAGGTCTGTTGATTTTGTTGAAGATCGGTTAAGGGAAAGGGGTAGTTTATCAGCAACGTTTTATGTTTTAAAAAGGGTAATTTTTTTTATGACGAACAATAACTGCCGAAAATTCAAAGAGAATCAAATAATTTTTTGCACACTTTCCTGATTTGTAGAGAACTCAAGGTCTGTTGATTTTGGTGAATATCAGTTAAGGGAAAGGGGTAGTTTACCTGCAACATTTTAAGTTGTAACAAGAGAAATGTTTCCATGACGAACGATACCTGCCGCACATTCAAACAGAATCAAATATTTTTTTGCATGCATCCCTGAATTGTAGAGGACTGAAGGTCTATTGATTTTGGAGAAGATCGGTTAAGAGAAAGGGGTAGTTTACCAGAAACATTATATGATTTAACAAGAATAAAGTACTTAATTTTTATAAATAAAGTATCCTGATAAGAAGCTCATAATAATCCACTGTAGAAACGTAGATGAAATATCTATAAATGAAGAGGTTAGGTGAATGGGGTGGGGGTAATTTTCTATTATTAAAAATTATAGTTGAAGGTGGAGGGGAGAATTTTTTATGTGTACTACGTTATCGGCAACAAAGAAGTAGTTTTTTTGTTAAAATTGCTTCCCGGGCTGTTTAGCCGTAGTCCAATGTTTTCTGTAAAACCAGACTTTTCTGCAGTGCCATCGACTGCCATCATCAGTGAAAATCGAGTGCGAAAACGTGAAGTGGTATACGTTAGTGACCACAGTACTGTGGTTAATGCTGAAGCAATAAGTAGAAAGACATAGTTTCTATGGAAATATTTCATTTCGAATATGATTTTAAATATAAATCTTAGAACATGGCAGTCATGTATGGTTCTCCATACCGATATTTTACTTCCATGTTCCTTAAGGAAATGGAAGTATGGTGATGGCAAAAAAAAATCGTGTTCGAGATTATTGCAGATTCTGATTGTACTACCCTCAAAACATGAAAAAAGTAATTTTTCGAAAAGTGTCTGTCTAGATTTTTTTTCTATGGCAAACGATTACAGCCGCAAATTCAAACAGAATCAAATAATTTTTTACATACAGCTGTGATTTGTAGAGTACTCAAGACCTATTGTTTTTGGTGAAGATCGGTTAAGGGAAAGGGGTAGTTTACCTGCAACATTTTAAGTTGTAACAAGAGAAATGTTTCCATGACGAACGATAACTGCCGCACATTCAAACAGAATCAAATATTTTTTTGCATGCATCCCTGAATTGTAGAGGACTGAAGGTCTATTGATTTTGGAGAAGATCGGTTAAGAGAAAGGGGTAGTTTACCAGAAACATTTTATGATTTAACAAGAATAAAGTACTTAATTTTTATAAATAAAGTATCCTGATAAGAAGCTCATAATAATCCACTGTAGAAACGTAGATGAAATATCTATAAATGAAGAGGTTAGGTGAACGGGGTGGGGGTAATTTTCTATTATTAAAAATTATAGTTGAAGGTGGAGGGGAGAATTTGTTATGTGTACTACGTTATCGGCAACAAAGAAGTAGTTTTTTTTTTGTTAAAATTGCTTCCCGGGCTGTTTAGCCGTAGTCCAAGTTTTCTGTAAAACCATAGTTAAACCATCTGCACTTTTCTGCAGTGCCATTGACTGCCATCATCAGTGAAAATCGAGTGCGAAAACGTGAAGTGGTATACGTTAGTGACCACAGTACTGTGGTTAAGGCTGAAGCAATAAGTGGAAAGAAGTAGTTTCTATAGAAATATTTCATTTCGAATATGATTTTAAATATAAATCTTAGAACTTGGAAGTCATGTATGGTTCTCCATACCGATGTTTTACTTCCATGTTCCTTAAGGAAATGGAAGTATGGTGATGGCAAAAAAAAATCGTGTTCGAGATTATTGCAGATTCTGATTGTACTACCCTCAAAACATGAAAAAGTCATTTTTCAAAAAGTGTCTGTGTCTAGATTTTTTTCTTTGGCAAACGATTACAGCCACAAATTTAAACAGAATCAAATAATTTTTTGCATACAGCTGTGATTTGTAGAGTACTCACGACCTATTGTTTTTGGTGAAGATCGGTTAAGGGAAAGGGGTAGTTTAACTGGAACTTTTTTTTTAATCAAGGGTAATTTTTTTCCTATGGCTTTCACCACAACCAATTCCAATTATTTAACTGTCCATTCAATTAAAAAAATAAATAAATAATGGTAAAATGTCGAAACCTAGATTTTTTAACGTATAAAAAAATGATCTGTACCATGAGTATTTGCACTTCGAAGAAAATTAGCCCAGTTTTCCTCATTTAGTTAGTTCTTTGGCAACACAAACATGTCCAAGCATGTTTGATTATGTACAGGATTGAGTGAGTTTGACCTGGGTTCATCTCACCCCTACCAAATTTTGCAGTTTTTGGGGTGACTTGAGCCCACCTTAAAACCTGTGTTTACACGGTAACCTTTGTTTAATAGGTACCGTAATACACTTTATATGTGATAAATTTCTATTGCATTAATTTTTGTCAGTTTGGCCTATGGGCTGTTGTTTTATTTTTTGTTTTTGGTAGTTAGACTTACAAGGTTTTTTTTCAGGTCTAATTGTTAATTATTAAGCTTTCAAAATGCCAAGAAGGTATGAAAGACAATACGGTAGCCACAAATATGCGGATTACACACAGGAAAATTTGGATGAAGCAATGCAAAAAATTAGAAGTGGGGAAATGTCAAATAGAAAAGCTGCAAAACATTATAAAATATCTATAAGTACCATCAAAAGAAGACTTAAGGGTGTGCACTTGAAGCGTCCTGGAGGTCAAACAATCCTTGGCGAAGAAACAGAAAAAATGTTTGCTGACCATGTAGTGACATGTTCCTTATTTGGATATCCAATGACTGGATTTGACATGCGAGTGCTTGTGAAGTCATATCTTGACAGGAATGGACTGACTATTAGCTCATTTAAAAACAATCTGCCCGGCAAAGAATGGTACAAAAGTTTTATGTCCAGATACCGAGACTTAACCGAAAGAATATCATCTAATATTAAAAAGCAGAGGGCAAAAGTTTCAACTTACTCCATTAATGAGTACTTCGACTATCTAGAACAGGAGATTGTAAATGTACCTCCCTCAAACATTTTCAACTTCGATGAGACCAATTTAACAGACGACCCTGGAAACCTAAAGATTGTTACCAAACGAGGAGTAAAATATCCCGAACGGATTTTAAGCTCAACAAAATCTTCTACATCTATCATGATGTGTGGGAATGCAGAGGGGACAATGCTTCCGCCGTACGTCGTCTACAAGTCCAAGGAACTGTTGACTACCTGGACTGAAGGTGGTCCTTCAGGATGTCGTTACAACCGAACTTCGTCAGGGTGGTTTGATAACGTGACGTTCGATGATTGGTTCAACACTGTGGTGATACCACACTTGAAAAAGCTAAGTGGAACCAAAGTTGTCATCGGAGACAATTTGTCTAGCCACCTGAATTTAAACATCATTGAACTGTGTCAGAAACATGACATAAAGTTTATATGTTTACCACCAAATTCCTCCCATATAAGTCAACCTCTTGACGTTGCATATTTTCGCTCCATGAAAGGAGCATGGAGGAGGATTTTAACAGACTACAAGGTTAAGACAAACAAGTCCCCTGTTCCAAAAAGTGATTTCCCCAAGCTTCTTAAACAGCTTGTAACTGAACTTCACCACGAAGGCAGTAACTCCTTAGTAAATGGTTTTCAGAAAACAGGTATTTACCCTGTAAACAGGAAAGAAATTTTGGACAGACTTCCTACAAAGGATAGCTTGCCAAACAAAAAAAAAGGCCCTCATGATGGCGAAGAACTTAAACAAAGAGTAAGTGATTCTGTACTTGAGTTTTTGCACAAAAAACGTTATGGTGAAGGAAATGAGAAAGTAGGAAGGAAGAAAAAGGTACAGGTTAAGCCTGGAAAAAGTGTGAGCGCAGATGATTTCAAAGGTGAAAACAATAAGGTACCAGAAGCCCAACCTTCTACATCTACCGGTACTTTCACATCACCACCAATAAAGGCAACTGCAAAAAGAAAGAAAAAGGCAGTGAAAAGAGATTCAGACACCAGCAGCGAAAGTGAACCAGAGAGTGAATATTCAGTGTACAGTGAGTTCGAAGAAGAAGACTTTGACGATATTGATTTTCTAATAGAAAAGCAACAAGACAAGGGAAATAGCAAGAAGATAGAAGTAAAAGGAAGTAGCAAGAAGAAAGAGAATCTTAAAAAAAAAGATAGTACCAGTGCTTACGAAAAAGGCTCTTATGTCTTGGTAATGTATGAAGGAGAGTTTTTCCCGGGAGTGATAACAGATATAGGTACCGGTAATTCAGGAGAATACTACAAAATCAGTACAATGACCATGAGTGGTCCCAGTAATTGGAAATGGCCAGATAAAATTGATGAATGCTGGTACAACAGAACAGAAATAAAAGAAAAAATTGCAGCCCCCACACCCATTACCGCCAGAGGATCTTTTGCTGTTCCAGAGGTAGAAAAGTGGCGTTTCATGGACAAGGACATCAAGTTAAATGCTTGAAACAAGTGTACATAGTGTAAATAGTATGTAGCTGTAACAAAGGAGTTATTTTTTACATTTAGTTATTAATGACATCACAGTGCAAGTGTCAAGCTTTGTAGTGTGGATTGCTACGAATTTGCAAGAACATGATTTTGGCCATATTTCAGTTACACAGAAAAATTACTCTTTATTTTTAAAAAAATGTTGATTGACTTTTTCTGATTAAGCATATTCAGATCTTCAATTTGTGATAAGTTAAACTGTTTTAAGCCTTATTTTTAATTTTCTATGATTTTTTTACAGTTTTGAGGAAATTTTCATGTTTTGTTTTACATTTTCCTCTATAAAACCTAAAAAAAAAACGAATTTTCAAGCTCAAAACTACATAAATAGTCTGCAGTATATGAGGGTTCAAGTCACCCCATGGGTTAATACAATGGGTCTAGTGCATTAGAATAACATTGAAATATATGAGCTGGGTTCAAGTCACCCCGACCCACGAGGTGACCTGACCCCACCCATAAAATATTTTTTTTCTGATAGTTATATTGATCGGAAAAAAATTATATTCCACACTTTATAGAATGGACCAAGACTAAGTTCACTGTAAAAAAGTTATTTGAAAATAGTTGATAGTTTTACAGATATGAACATGCAAAGTTCAAAAGTGGGCTCAAGTCACCCCGTTTTACGGTAATCAAATAATTTTTTGCATGCAACTCTGAATTGTAAAGTTCTCAAGACCTGTTGTTTTTGGTGAAGATCGGTCAAGGAAAAGGGGTAGTTTACCTGCAACGTTTTTTGTTTTAACAAGGGTATTTTCTATGGCAGAATCAAATATTTGTTTGCATACATTCCTCAATTGTAAAAGACTGAAAGCCTGTTGATTTTGGTGAAGATCGGTTATGGGAAAGGGGTAGTTTACCTGCAACATTTTTTGTTTTAAAAGTGTAATTTTATTTATATGACGAATGATAACTGCCGCAGGATCAAATAATTTTTTGCATACATTCCTGAAGTTGTAAGTACTCAAGGTTTGTTGATCTTGGTGAATATCGGTTAAGGGAAAGGGGTAGTTTACCTGCAACATTTTGTTTGTATCAAGGGTAATTTGTTTTCTATGGCAAACGATAACAGCCGCAAATTCAAACAGAATCAAATAATGTTTCGCATACAGCCCTGAATTGTAGAGTTCTCAAGACCTATTGTTTTTGGTGAAGATGGGTTTAGAGAAAGGGGTAGTTTACCAGCAACGATTTACGTTTTAACAAGGGTAATTTTTTCTATGGCAAACGATAACAGCCGCAACTTCAAACACAATCAAATAATGTTTCGCATACAGCCCTTAATTGTAGAGTTCTCAAGACCTATTGTTTTTGGTGAAGATCGGTTAAGGGAAAGGGGTAGTTTACCTGCCACATTTTATGTATTAACAAGGGTAATTTTTCTATGACGAACGATAACTGCCGCACATTCAAACAGAATCAAATAATGTTTTGCGTGCATTCCTGAATTGTAGAGGACTGGAGGCCTGTTGATTTTGGTGAAGATCCGGTAGGATAAAGGGGTAGTTTACCTGCAACGTTTTATGTTTTAACAAGGGTCATTTTTTTCTATGGCAAAAGATAACAGCCGCAACTTCAAACAGAATCAAATAATGTTTCGCATACAGCCCTGAATTGTAGAGTTGTCAAGACCTGTTGTTTTTGGTGAAGATCAGTTAAGTGAAAGGGGTAGTTTACCTGCCACGATTTATATTTTAACAAGGGTAATTTTTTCTATGACGAACGATAACTGCTGTAAATTCAAACAGAATCAAACACTTTTTTGCACACCTTCCTGAATTATAGAGTACTCAAGGTCTGTTGATTTTTGTGAAGATCGGTTAAGAGAAAAGGGTAGTTACCTGCAACGTTTTATGTTTTAAAAGTTTAATTTTATTTATATGACGAATGATAACTTCCGCATATTCGAAGAGAATCAAATAATTTTTTGCATACATTCCTGAAGTTGTAAGTACTCATTGTTTGTTGATCTTGGTGAAGATCGGTTAAGGGAAAGGGGTAGTCTACCTGCAACGTTTTGTTTTAACAAGGGTAATTTTTTATATGACGAACGATAACTGCCGTAAGTTCAAACAGAATCAAATAATTTTTTACATATGTCCCTGAGTTGTAGAAGACTCAAGGCCTATTGATTTTGGTGAAGATCGGTTATGGGGAAAGGGCAGTTTACCTGAAACATTATTTGTTGTAACAAGAGTAAAGTACTTAATTTTGATAAATAAAGTATCCTGATAAGAAGATCTTAATAATCCACTGTAGAAACGTAGATGAAATATCTATAAATGAAGAGGCTAGTGGTAATTTTCTGTAAATGAAAATTATAGTTGAAGTGGGAGGGGATAATTTTTATATGTGTACTACGTTATCGGCAACAAAGTAGTTGTTTGTTGTTAAAATTCCTTCCCGGGCTGTTTGGCCGTAGTCCAATGTTTTCTGCAAAACCAGACGTTTCCGCAGTGCCGTCGACTGCCATCATCAGTGAAAATCGAGTGCGATAACGTGTGGTGGTATACGTTAGTGACCACAGTGCGTTGGTTAAGGCTGAAGTAATAAGTGGAAAGAAGTAGTTTCTATGGAAACATTTCATTTCGTAAATGATTTTAAATATAAATCTTAGAACATGGAAGTCATGTATGGTCTCCATACCGATATTTTTATATTACTTATAGTCTGTAGTAAGATTACATGCAATAACTGTTTAAGGTTCGCAGACCTCTATATAGTTTGATAGGCTCATACCATAACAAATGTTTTCTTACTTAATTACCAAGTAATAGACCCTGAGCATCTTGCAGAGGGTTCATTCCCTAAAGACCAAAAGTCTGTCTATGAAATGTTCCTCTGTAAACACGTGCAGTTACACTGGCCAGTGATCCACAGGAAGCAAATCGCTGTCCACCTTTTCGGCTTGCACGCGTTGTGTTGGTGTGGGTTTCGGCACTTTTCATTTAAAAAACGTGCAAACATAAGGAAATAAACATGATTGAGGCCAGAAATAACGCGAATTGTGTGTGTGTGTGTGTGTGTGTGTGTGTGTGTGTGTCCTGCCGGCCTTTTTATTGCGGTTATCACAATAATAAAACTTTGAAAAAGTAAACATTACATAATTGAGATATGCTTGCCTGCCAGGAACGATATATTTTCACTCATACATGATTTAAATTAAAATGAAAAATATAGAATTTTGTTAAAGTGAAATGATATGTTTCCATAGAAACTACTTCTTTGTTGTCAATAACGTAGTACACATATAAAACTTATAAAAATTTACCTCCTCCCTCATCAACTACCATTTTAATTTATAAAAAAAATTACCCCCTCCTCCCTTCAACTACCCTTTTCATTTATAGATATTTCATCTACCTTTCTACAGTGGATTATTATGACCTTCTCTTAAGGACACTTTATTTATAAAAATTAAGCACTTTACTCTTGTTAAAACGTAAACGTAGCAGGTAAACTACCCCTTTCTCTTAACCGATCTTCACCAAAAACAATAGGCCTTGAGTCCTCTACAATTCATGGCTGTATGCAAAAAAATATTTGATTCTGTTTGAATTTGAGGCTGTTATCGTTTGCCATAGAAAAAGTTCTACACACAGACACTTTCGAAAAATGACTTTTTCATGTTTTTAGGATAGTACAATCAGAATCTGCCGTTATCTCGAACACGATTTTTTTCGCCATGACTATACTTCCGTTTCCTTATGGAACGTGGAAGTAAAAAACGTTTGAATGAGTGTTACTGGAAACTAACTGGCACTTCAGTTCGTGATTTTTTTGTGTCTGTCATTAAAGAAGTTAAAAAACATTCTTGGTTCTGCACAACATTTTTGTAGTTTAGTTATTAGCATGTTGCTCTTTAGATGCAGACAATATCAAGGAGGAGATATGACATCTGCACCAAACAAATGTATTTACACGGTTTCTTATGTGTACTTGTTTTAGATAACAGATTAGGTGGATTTGATCTTCAGGAAAAATGAATCAATAAACTACATTACTATTGCATAGCGATCATGTGGAAAGTCCAGGAGAAAAGGTAAAATGCCAGAGAAATGATTGGCTTGTTCTCAAGATGATCCTCAAGACTTGGAAGTATGCTTCGGATAGCATTTAGACAAATGTTGTGAGATTGATTGAATTGTGTTTTATAATATTCTATATACTGTACACACTTTTGTAATCATGTAATTTTATATAATATGAAAAAATATAATTTTAATATACATGTTCCCATTTTGTTGCTATTTCAAAAAACATTCCAATACATATAAACAATTATACTACACCTCTTCACATGCTCTTTGCTGCAAAAAATTTTTAGAGGATCCACAGGTGTTGCATACTTTTTGGTGTATTTTTATCATGTAATTTTATTGGTTGTAGATACCAATTTTGATTTAATCTGTTTTGTAATACACTGAATTTTAGAAAAATTGTGCTGACTTCTACAAGTTTGTTACATAATCACTACAGCATTCAAATATTATATATAAAATAATGTGACTTCGTTATTACTGTTATGGCATATTAATATTACTAGTTGTAGTATTCATAAATTCAAAACATTGTCTTTATAGTATCTGGTGGTATTAATTTATGCACATAATGGAATCTGATGGTGAGTCATGCTGTTATCCAAACATTTGAGGGGTTTGCCCCTTCTCTGTGGGTGGTAGATATGAGCCAGTAATGTAACTAGTGAGAACAATGAAAAGACAGTACCCTTCTCTATGAAAGTTCCTGTTCACAAAATTTACCTGAATATAATGTGTATGCCCCACAGAGGTGCAAAGTGACAGTTATTCTTATGTCTGTGTAGTGTTGTTTTATTGTGAACAATCATGTCCAGTGGTGGAGTGTTTAACCTTTTGAGGACCAATGTCTGATATACCAGAGGTCTTTGTTTTGCCATAAAGGACCGATGTCCAATATATCGGACATCATTTAAGATTGCTCCAGTTTTAACATGATTCAATTAAGGGCTGCTAACGTGCCAACATAAAACAATCATTCGAAGTTTACAATTCAGTCATCAGATAGAAGTATTTTCTTTTTAGTATAAACACAGTTTTCATGTTGATGTTTTGAGCATTGTGTTTTTTATTTTATTAAGTACTATTAGTGAATAAACATATTTCCCATACCCAAATATAAGACAGCCTCACATATAAGATGATGACCATAGATTTTTAGTGTTTTACAAGAAAAAAAGAGCCTGCATATAAAATGACCCTGAATTTTTTGAGAACTTCTGTTTGAAAGAATGGTCTAAATACCATACCTTGAGATGAAATTAAATAAATATGACTATTTTACATTAAAGGTGAAATTATATATAATAAAATGCCGTATTATTTTTAGTCCCACTCATCCTCATTTTCATCTTCCGTACTGCTACTGGAATCAGAATCATAACTGGAGTCTTTCCATAAAACATCATTCTCGCTAGCATCCATTTTACTAGAAACAGTACAGTTTTAATCCTTTACAATGGATTCACTTTTGTTTTTACTCCAGAATTATCCACAGGGCCAGTAGCTGTATGCTTGGTTTCTTCAACCTGCCTGTTGGACTTGATGCATGGCTTCCAGTACCAATCACTGTAGTTCTTTTGTAAGGGGTCCTTAATTGATTTATTGACAACCACATCTAGAACTTGAAGGTGATGAGTCATTCCCTCAGAGATTATAAAAAGATCAGTGTTCATTTCTCCAACCGGCTTTATTTTCTCAGTTGTGTTACCACAGAAAGCTTCAAGAATTAACATGACTCACTGGCCTCGTAAAATACCTGGTTGACGTCCCCAAACAACTTTATGCCACTCTGCCATGAATTCTTCCATTTTAGAGTCATCCACCCCTTTTCATGTTCTCTAAAAATAATTCCAGCTGGTAACTGGTCCTTTGGAAGCATTTTTCTCTTCAAAATAACGTATGGCAGAAGTTTTTTTACCATCGACAGTTACTCCTAGTATCACAGTAATGTGTGATTTTTCATTGCCTGTAGATCTAACTATAACAGATTTTGCACCCTTCTTGTCCACAGTAACACTTGATGGCATATTATAGGTTGTAAGGAACTAAGACAACGATACCAGTCTTATGTTCGTATAGCAATCGGTAGCCGATATGTTGGGGAAGCATGCACGTGTTTGGCTTTTGGGGAATCAGATAATTGTGTGTTCTGCTGGTTGGAGGTTGTAGGGGGCATCAAATGTAAAACAAGCTCATGTTCATATGGCAATCTGTAGCAGATTTATCAAGGAAATACGCGAGTCCTGCATGGGGAGCTGTCATGCAGTCGGACAAAAAATCTGGAAAGCGAGTGGGAAAATGGTTTTAAGTCATGCGGAAAATCTTTGTGTATGAATCCGGCCAAATAGATTCGTCAAACGCCCTGGTCGACAGAGCATGGAGATGTCTAGTGTCTGCAAAAACTCTATGAATAATTCAGCAAAACAAATTCATTCAACTCCCTGGTAATAAAGGGAGAGTTTGTAACGGGGCAAAATTTGGGCTCCAAGTTTTATATACCAAGTTTTAAAATATTTTATTGTGATAAAACAGATCTAATTAAAAATATAGAAGAAAAGGGCATTATGCAACTTCCAAATAAGGTAAAGATGTAACGAGTTATATTTTTAGCTGGTGAAGTCATGATTAGTCACCAGTTAGGTATTTGTGTACGACGAAATAGTCAGAGTCTGGGTGCGGCCAGCCAAAATGGTGTTATGCTGGACAACGGAAAAATAAGTGACTAGGATGGGACGGATAGAGAAAACCAACGAAAACTGGTTTCAAAGGCGTAGTTAAACGGAATTGTGGCACCGAACGCTAGCAAAGCACGGCAGTCTTGAGACGACAACCAAACAGCACACATGTGCTAATAGTGCCCGCGGGCAGTTACGGTAGGCCTACCGAGTTTTATTAAAAGTTTTGTAAAACTGGTGTGAATTAAATTGAAAAAAAAATGAAAACAAATTTGGACCTTTAGAACATTTGTTTTTTTGTTTGTGAGTTTTCGCCGGGAAAGTGAGTTACGACTGGTGGTGCAACAGGCAGGAGTCTTGTCGTCGGAATAGATAAGTAACAAAAATAAGGAAGTAACCAAATTGGCCAAAACTGTATAAAATTCTTCTTTTAAAGTGAAAATACCTTTTTAAAGTAAAAAATACAAAAAAAAATATTTGTAGTGAAAGTGAGATCTCAATAGGGTGTGTGAGAGAGCGAAAGAAATAAGGGAGGGGGAAATTTCACAAAATAAAGTACTGATTTGCACTTAAAGATTTTCTATCGATTTATTCTTGTTTTGGAATTATATTTTCTTTTTAACATCAGCAAATTAAAGTACAATGTGTTTTGATAATAAAATAAGATTTTGTCATAATAATGTGTTAGTTTAATTATTACGCCACTATCCGTAACCGTATCTCTATGTCAATAAGTTTGCCTAGACGGACCTGGAGTTTTTTCTGTGAGGGAGTTTATTTATTCAATTAATTTATCAAAATTGTTTTCTTCGGGGAATGTGAATGGTTTCCACATTTCGTCCACAAAAAATGTGGTGGCGACCTTGGAACTTTGGGAATCTTCCGATCTTTGTAAAGTGAAAATATTTGTAAAAGGTAACTATGATACAATATAAATCATTTATATTGTATTTAAATGAGAATAGTAATAATCGGGGTTTAGTTTCTTCTTTTCTATTTCTATATTTAATCGTATAGTTACAATCGGCGACCCTGCCTGGAAGCTTATAAACAATTTTCTTTTATAAGTTAGGCCTACTTAGATACAGTGATAGGTTTAGGTAGACGGCGTTTGTTGTATTATCGTATAGGTGATGAGGTGTCATTTAGTGGATATGATTTGTAATATAACACATTGTGTCTAAAATTTTTTATAACATTTTGTTTATGCAATTTATATAATTCAAAAAGATGGCAGATAATGAAAATGAAATTAGTTTAACTGACTCTGCCATAATGAGTGATTCAGGAATACACTCTACTCCGGTGTCTACTGGTAGTAGTAGATCTAATGATGAAGTGATGGACTTTTTACGTGAGTTAATGGGGGGAAATGAAACAACAAAATGTTAATTTAAGGGATGAAATGAAACAACAAAATACCAGTTTAGTAAAACAGTTCCATAAGCATTTTAGTGATATAATTGATTCACATTGTCATAATATTATTGAGAAAATGAAAGACCGGACTGAAGAGTGGAAAAGAGATGCAGGTAAATATGATGAGAACAAAGACTCATCATCTTTGAATGAAGGTTATGATCACTAAGGTAGGTGATGTTAGTGTAAGTGATAACTATAATAATGGTATGACAAATAATAATGGTGACATAGTTGAAAAGGTAGTATTAGAGAGTAAAATATTGAATAATAGTAGTGATGATGAAGTTTTAGTGGGAGTAGAAGTTAGTGGTGAGGTAATAGTTAACGAGTTTGAGAGAGAGTGTGAAGTGAGGTTAGGTGAGTATGAGGTGCAAAGGGCAAAGTTTCCATGTGTTTTAAGTTGAGTAAAGACTCCACATGTGATTTTTGAGGATGAAGGTTCCTCCAGAGGTTATGTGGGAGTGTCTCATAATGGTCCCCTAGTTTTTTGTGGTATACCTGGTAAAGCCAGGAGGTGTTTTAGTGATTTTGTGGTGCCCTTTGCAAGGAGTAAGGTAGTTCAGGGGGGGTTTGTGATAGGTATTATGATGAGAGGTGGAGAAAGAGAGATTTTTTAATGTTAATAGAGGTTATGAAACGTTAGTGCAGATTTTACTTATTGAGAGAGGAGAGAAAATTGAAGACTTACTTTATAATGAGATTGGGGTAACTGGTGCAGCAGATGATGATAATGATATTGTGACTTACCTGGTTGTGACAAATAATCCCAAGGGTGACTTAACTGTACACGATGTTGACAAGGTATATGATATAATATTATGGAATAATCTTGCTTTTGGTTACTATAATATTGTGGATAATGATACAAATTTAAATGATTTTGGTGGTACAAGAGGTACATTTAGATTAGACAATACTGAAATGTGCAAGTACAGTATTAGGTTGATCGATGATGATGGGGGTTAGACATATGTTGATGGACATTTGATTATTTGGTTGATGGTTTTGGTACTTGGCTTACTAATGTAATGAGTTTGGGGAACTGATATTTTATGTGAAATATATTGTATATAAAATTGTATTGGGATTAAATGTATTATGTATTAGGTTGTTATTGTTATTGTAGGGTGTCTGAGGATACATTGTGTTGTGTGTGTATATTGCATTATGTGTAGTAATGTTTATAATTTTGACTGAATAATAATTGGCATTTCTAAATTTTTATTATGTAATTAAATTGATTTGAAATGGTTTAATGATCAAAATTTGATAATTGAAATGTGAAATTCAAATTTGAAATGGTTATTTCAATGTGATGTATTTGTGAGTAGTTATAAAACACATATTATATGGTTCGTAATGCAATAGTGTAGTGGATAGAGGGGGTAGCTACATATAAAATGTTTTTCCTTGTAAAAGCAATATTGTTTGTTGTAATTTGATGTGAGTAAAGTTAATTACAACTATTGGTTATGTTGTAAAATTGTAACAATGAAATTTCAAAAAACAATGCAGCAAATCTGAACCTTGGAGAAGTTATAAAATATTGTGACAGATTATGTTAATGAATTGTGGACAATTGATTGCATCTGTTAAGGTGACAATAAGCACAAAGTGTAATCTTTAGAAAGTTGAGACATTGAATTGGAGTATTTTTTAATTTTTTTGATATGGTTTACAATTGTATTTTGATATATACTTGTGTACGTTGAGATGTTACTTGGGTAAAATAATGTGTGTTATTTTAGCATAAGGGTATCTATTTTGAATTGTAATACAGTGAAATTTCGCTAATTCGTACTAATGTGGACCAAGCTCAGTCCGAATTGCTGAAAGTCCGAATTATAGAACATTACGAACTGATCGGGAGTTTTTGTGTGTCTATCAGTTACCGATAGCAGACAATATAAAAGAAATCATTCTGAAACCCAATTTGAATCTACAAGAGGTCTACTGCATGTTCTTGTTAAAAATACTGTATTTAATACTCTATTAATTAGTAGTAGAAGAGGTATAAAATAAGAAATAACGTACAGTACCTGTTTACGTGATGTTTAATAAAAAAATTCGATTCAGTTTTATACTGTAGTACGTAACTTACATATAAAACAAAACTTAAATACAGTACTTAAATACAAAACACTCTATTTTCACAGTACGTATTCTAGCAAGCCTACAGCTTCTTAAAAAAATCACTAACTTTTTTCTGCGTGTATTTTGTTTTTAGCTGTTTCCTCACAAAATCCTGTTTCATTTCACTTAAAAAAAAATATATATATATATTTGCTTAAGTCAGAGTTTGCAGGCATTTCTACTAACTTCAACAAGGATTGTACGTTTTTTATTGCATCACTTATTTTAACATTCTCACTTTCTTCGTGATCGTTTTCTTCCTCATCGTCATCATCATCGCCATTTTGATCGTCTGTCATCAGTCCCTTAGTTTGGCGACCTTCTATAGCAGCAGCTATTTCTTCTCCGACTGCACAACGTACCCTACCTCACCAGCATCTTCATCCAGCCACTCTCGAATATTTTCCGTGTTTGTCTCATGTTCTCCTGCATTTTCTAAAATATTTCTGTAATCATCTTCTTCAATTCCATTAAAATCCTCTTCTTCGTTATCTTCAGGGTTAAGAAGTTTTTTCCAAGAATTAGCAATCGTCGTGGCTTTCACCTCCTTCCAACTTGAATCCCAGTTAAATAAAGCATTTTTTATGTTGTAATTTTTCATATTGATTAAAGTCTGTTCACCTAAACTGGTACTGCAACCCTCTTCGGAGTGACGGGCGATGTGTACATAATTTAGAACCTAAATTCAAATCTTCAAAAAATACGAGATAGTCTTGTAGCTGTTTCTTTCTGTACAGCCGTTTGCAACTATAGATTACTCCTTGGTCAATTGGTTGTATTAGTGCCAATGTATTAGGAGGCATGAATAGACATTTTATTTTTCCATTATCACTTTGTGAAATGTCCTCTGCAGGATGCACTGGAGCATTGTCCAATAACAACACTGCTTTAACTTCTTCCCTAGCAACATTTTTCTCTTCCATCTGAAATGTTGTGACTGATGGAATAAAATTTGTACGAAACCAAGAACTGAAAATTTCACAGCTGAACCACGCGTTTCTGTGAGCTTTATAAATCACAGGAAGATCAGTCTCATTTATGTTCTTCATTGCTCTTGGGTTTTTAGATTTTCTTACGACAGATTTTAATTTATGCATACCATCGGAATTGGTACACAGTAATGCAGACAGCCTCATTTTATTTATTTTATGTCCAGATGTATGGGTTTCTTTTTTACTCTATTGTGTATTTTTTGGCATTGCCTTCCAAAACAATCCCGTCTCATCAGCATTGTAGATTTGCCACGGTTCAAGTTCATTATCATTATAGTCCGGTCAAATTAGCCAAAAAATTGCTAAATCGGGGAAAAAATCCCGAAGTTTTGAAACTTGGCATAGTTGTTCATTCGAGTGTCCTGTACAACATACTAAAAACCATATTAACATCTTAATGATTTATTAATATTTCTATATAGAAAGTAATTAATATACTGTACTAACTGTTACACTTTGTTTTCTTTTAATTGACATTTTTTTAAAAGACAATTTTTAAAAATCATCATTCGTCAAATTTTCTTTATTTTTGTGTTTTCTGCGTAACTTTGTTTCTATTTAAAGGTTTTTAACTGCGTTATTTCTTGCGCGTTTATTGTAATGGATCGTTAGGGATTGAGATTTTCGAGAGGTGAAAGGAATCTAATCATATGAAATAAAACACCTTTTTTTGTTACATTTATTTTTCAAAATATTTTCAAATTACATTATGTTGCATTTATTATTTTCAAAATATTATAAATTTCACAATAATATACCTTGAACCTTTTGATTTTTATGGGCATACAGATAGTGTTCTAGCATTTCACTACTATCATTCTAATGCTTTAGGATATACAATATTTTTAGTTTTTCCTTCTGGTGCATATATGTACAAATGCTTAGGCATGCCTACCCTTAAGCATGCGTTTTCTAAATTGATTCTGGCTACTCTAAGGGACTGCCCTGCGCTTTGTTTATTGTCATTGTGAATGCAGCCTAATGGGGGAATTGCAGCCGCTTAAAATCGAAAGGCATATCGCTTGGAATTAATGGGATAAGTGGAATAAAGACATCTCCTTTGGTGTACCCTGTTATGATGACAGATGGTGTACCTTCTGTTACATTCGGCATGAGGGTCTTAACACATAGCCTCGTACCATTGCACATTTTTAGAAGATCGATGTTACTTAATAATATTATTGGTGTTCCAGCTTTTAAAGTCAGGATGTGTGGGGACTCCAAAGAATTGAGGAATTCTGTGGGACAAAACACAGCTTGCTCGTTGTTTATGACTGTCGGTAGCCTTGTAAATTGTCGTGGAGCAGAGAAGCCGATCCTGTATTCGTTTATTAATGTTATTCACGCTGTCATTCTTAGGGGCTAAATGGCACATTCACAAACATTGATGGTTTTTAAAATAGGTTGCAGTGTCCGGGAAAATTTTGTCAACAATATCTCGAACAATATTGCAAAAATCTTACGGAAAAGGAATTAAGCCAGTTACTGGGTCGCATAGAAATTTACCATCTCCAAGGCAGTTGTTGTTTTGCAAACTTTTTGGCAGTAATATCTCCCAGTAAATGAACTCGCATATGGGTTGCTAGTGTTTGCTTTTGAATGTCTCCACAGATATGATGCTTTGAGGCAAGCATTAAGTTCGTCGGCAGGTGTTCCTCGTAGAACTGGTAATTTCTGGCAAAAATCTCCAGCCAAAACCACAATAGCTCCTCCCATTATTCGAGTGTTTCCTCATAAATCCTTCATTGTACAATGAAAGGCTTCAAGAGCTCACTTGTGTGCCATAGTACACTCGTCCCAAACACTGACTTTGCACATTTGTAAGACTTGTCAATGTTGTAAGATTTGTAAAACTGTCAATGTTGTAAGAATTGTAAAACTGTCAATGTTGTGTTGGGTGGTTGATCAACTCTTTCTGGGGCATTTTCTTCTGTGAAAAGAACTCTTTGGCCATTTTCTAAATGCACGGCCAGATGAACAACAGTTGAATGTCGTTCATGAATCGGAAAATTTACTATACGCCAAACCGCTTCGTTGCTACTGCTGTACCTTCCCATTTGATATTGCATAATTTCATCAGATTGTTTATTTTCATTTTCAAGTTGAAAAACTGCCATGTCACTACCCTTATTTACGTATCCTGATATCAGTTATCCATCATTTGAATAGCAGCAGTATAACCTCCGTGCTCTGGTTGTCGCCTTCTGTAAAGCGGGTAGCCGTCGTCTCCCATCTGCGTTTCTTGTCGCATCTCGTGAGGGTATTTTTGAGTACATTTTCTGTCCTTCATACATGACGATTTAGGGTTTAATGCTCCACAGGGTCCATGAATCATATTTTTGGAGATAATTTCTTCTGCATTTTGGTAGCTCTGCCAAAATAACGCTGTCTATTATATAACAAGTACTGTATCTTATTCTTGAGCCATGCTAATATGTATGCATGTGGAAGTCTTCTTTTCTGCCACTAGATCGAATACATTCAGCATAGAGTCCTCCATAGATGTAACACTTAGTAATCATGTCCATGAGCTTTATCAACTTTTGTTTAAAAACCCTGGCTGTTAAATCTTGGTCAGATGGCGCTTGGCTCTCAAGCAGCTCTTCATTTATTTCTGTCCAGGCTGGATTACATGTTAGTGTAATAAATAAATCTGAAACCATATGCCCGAACGTATGTCATAGTGCCTTGGGCATATTCTTGCATGTCTGGGATTTCTGGTGAAGGTAGATGGTAATATGATCATTCGTCCAGTGTCCGTAACGTATCCATTGCATCCCTCAAATGAATGTACTCTTCAATTCAAAGTTTTTTTTTATTAAGTCGAATGTACAGAAGGTGTTCGCTTTCCACTATGGCATACAAATCAACAATAAACTGATGGAAGAGCTGTCTGTATTGTAAAATGTGATTTAACGATTCCTGCCTTGTTACTATTGGGTAGGCATAAAAATCCACTGCCGATACTTTTTTATTGGTTGGTCTACCAGTTCTTGGGTCAGTTTGTCAAAGGTTGAAATGATAGCCATCCTCCCCTTCCCAAAATATTATTGGGTATTGCAAAGCGTCAGATAATTATATCCCTTCTGTCAAATTCTTCTCCAACCAAAACAATAGCTACTTCGTTGATGGCTGGGGCATTAAAACGCCACTCATGTTCGCCAACTGGCATCCTGTCAGCTCGTATAACAATTTTGTACTTATCAGTCGGCATTCTCTTGAAAGCTGTTTTGAACACTTTTACTAAATTATTATGTTGGTCCAACAGAATTTGGAGATTTCAAACAATATCCTTTCTTCACAGTGTCGATCGGCCTGGGTTTGATCGTCTCCCATGAAATAGATTTGTAAAAACTTGGATTTTCATTTGGGACAGGGAGCAATGACCCGACTTTGTGATATATTTGTCCTTTGACTTTAAAAGTTGGCATAAAACCATCATTTTCTTCGAATGCTGCTGTTGTACAGAAAAATGTCATCTGAAAGCATGAATTGTGACATCAATTGTCATCGATCCAAGAAACACTGGATTGACACAGTGGCGAGGGATGCTGATAATTTACTTAAAATAAAACGATGGACATCGATCGCCAAGGACAGGGAAAAATGGAGGCTAAGGTTTGACTTCGAACTGTGACACCATAGAATATTTTGGAGAAAATGCTTGTATTCTGAAGTGTTCCTGACATGTACGAACAAAGTGATTCTGGTAGTTGATTCAGTGGTTGTAAAATTACTTTTCCATTAGAGCAGCACATCCCAGGTGATTCAGTTTAAAATTTTTTTACTTGGCAGAATTCGCATATCACATCGATTTTGCCAATTGTAAGTTTTGGATGTGACAAAGTCATAATTTGGATCATACCGAAAAACCTCTAAAATCAAATTACCTTGTCTGCTCACTTGTCTGACTTGAGCATGCCTTATGCGGTCATTTTCAAGCCAATATTCATGTTGTTCTGGTAATTCCATATCCCTTAATTCAGCCTGCCTCACGCGTTTCCGCTCGACGTGCTCTCCAGGTGTTTCTCTGGCCCTTAATTCAGCTTCCCTTCTTCGTTGTTGGTCTGTGCACTCCCTATGCTCCCCAGATGTCTCTGCAGCCATTATCTCTGCCTGTCTTTTTCGTTTTGGTCAAGCCGAGACTCATGTTCCTTGGATGTCTCAGCTGCTTGAAATAACTTTGCTCGCTTAGCATTTGGATAGACTTGCCCAATGCTTTGTTGTTTTTTTGGAGGCATTCCGCAAAGTAAGGTGGTAAAGTACTCGTACTACAAAGGAGGATTGTTTCAAAAGGACATGAAGAATAAGGAAAACAAACGGGAATATAAAGTTATTTGAAGATGAAGTTTAAAAGGAGCGTTGTTAACTGGAACTTGAAAGGAGGGTCAGTTTGATAGGAAGTGAAGAGTAAGGAAAACGAACAATGGAATGTAGAATAACTCGACCAAATAAATGCAACTGATACGACGATGAATGAACAACTCAATAGAGAAACAGAAATGGTAAAAACTCTGAAGGTGTAACTCTCGTGTTGAAGTAAAAACTGACCAATGCGGGCGATCACTGCACCTTAGGGTACGGTTGAGAAATGCATTGAACTTCAAACACAAGCAGCAATGAAACTGGTCACATGGGCGTGGAAAAAATGTCGTGGGGCCAAATTGGGTGAATACGAGGGATGGTCGAAAATCTCCCATCGAAAGGACTTCAATAAATTCTGCGTCACTTGTGAGGAATGAGGATGTGCGTTGTCGTGGAGCAGAAGGAACTTTGTTGCTCAACAATCCAGGCCGTTTCTGCTTTACCACTGATCGTAGTTTTTTTTTAGAGTCTCGTAATACCTCTGCATTCTTTCAAGGCCGACACAACTGTCCTCCAACACAATCAACTTAACGGTGCCAACAAGAGGTGGATTCTCAGTTGATGTTGAGTGTCTCCCACTGCGCGGTTCATCGTGCACATTCGTTCTCCGTTTCAAGGACGATGTATGCCACCTGTGGATCGTTTGAATGCTCACGCACTCAGATCCGTACACAGAAACTAAGTGACAATGTATTTAGCCGCTGATTCATTTTTTACAGTAAAAAACCGATTAACACTACGCACTTCAAATCGGACACGCTGGTAAATGGAACATCCATGATTGTAAATTTTGTGTTGTTACGCTGCTATGCAACGGATGAGGTTTTGGCAGTACTGCCACTAAACACAAATAAAAGTTCTCCAACCTTCGTCAAACTGTTTCCACAATTTCTCTTAAAAAAAAAAAAATAGGGAAATTTACTTTTGAGATGACCCTCGTATGTAATACATAATAGTAGAAAGTAGTCTGAGCCCTATATACTCTAACAGTAACTTGACCAGCTAATTTTTATTTATAATGGTGTAATCCTAATGGTATTAACTGATCTAAAAACTCTTGCAGCCCATGTATACTATGTATTTTTTGTTGTTGAGAAGGTATTGTTCATGAAAGTGTACAAAATCTGCGAAAATTTCTATTGTTTGTATTCGTGTACAGTAATACAAAGTACCTTACTTTCTTACATTTTTGGCAATAAAACCCATGGTCAGTGTTACTTTATGGTATTTATTTTCTTAGTTATATTCACAAAGCACTTCATTCATGTTCGGTAAAAATATGCTAATAATCCAGTGCCTCTAAGGTTCCAAAGAACATAGTGAATTATCAAGCGTCTACTGTAGCTCCTGTGCGAAGTCAACTGTTAGTGTGGTTTTGGAAGAAGCCCTTCAATTTTTCTTCAAGGACACAAATAGGATGATAAAATATTTTTTTAATAATGATTCAATGTTACATCATGGTTTATTTACAAGATATATACATTAATGATATTATTTATAAACACATGATTTATTTTTCACATTTAAACATTTTCAACAGTATCATATCTGCATCCTGGTAATTTCTTTTTTGTTTGCTTATTTATAAAACACTGTCCCCCATTAGTAATCTGTTAAAAAGTGTATTTTATGCATTAAGAAAATAACATTCTGTTTCAGAATATAATGTGAAATTGTTAACTTCATTATGAGAAACAATTTTAGTAGTTACGTCATTCTAACTGCAGCTCTATAAATGGTTAAAGCGCTTGCCATCGGGTTTCGGTGTGTTAAAAAAAAAATTGGTGTTATCTTAAAAACTTGTCCTCCAATTTAAAAATAATTATTCAGTACTATGTATTTTCTAAAATCACCTTGTTTATTCCAACAGGAAGCTCATTGATCACATAATAATAAGAGCTAATGTCAGAGAAACTTCATATGTAATTTAAATTTGCATGTAGAAAGAAAGGATTTTGATTATTATCTTAATGTAACTTCTGTTTGTACTTATTGATCAGCTATCTCTGAAACGAATATGATATAACAAATTTAAACATAGTTGAAGTAAATTAATTTAATACAGTACAACTTCCATTATCCGGACTTCTCACAACCAGAAAGAAAATAGGCGAAAAATAAAAATTTGAAAAATTTAGTACTAGATCATTTTAAGATTTGTTAATGGTAATATAGTTGTAAGAAAACTGTTTTTTTTTTTCAAATCAGCCTACAAATAGGACATATGAACATGACTAATGGTAAATTAGGCACTGTTATATTTGTTTTTATGACTAAAGAATTTCTACAATTTGTAAGGAATTGTATAAGCATGGTGTAAATGCAGTACAGGTACAACAGCCTGATCAGTTCATCATAAGCTATTGTACGGTGAAGGTTGGTATTTTCATTCATGTCTGTTATTGAAGTTCTTGTTGGATAGTTAAATTACTTTTAGAGTAGTTTAAAAGTATTATTATTAAGTTTACATTTAAGTTTTTTACTGTTTTTAGCCTTACAGTGCACGTAAATCACTTGTGATGTCAACAACAAGAAAACAAATAGTGATTACAATAGAAAAAAGCTGGAAGTCATAAACAGGGTTGAAAAGGGTGACCTGTTGTGTACTGTGGCAGTTGATTTAAACTTCACAATGGCAATTGTTAGTGATGAAGAGAAATCAAAAGTTAATACAATTTTTGCAAATCCCAGCAGTTGGCAACCACATTGTAAAATTATGAAGAACTGTAACTATGAAATTTTAAATGATGCTCTTCATGTCTGGTTTCTTAACCGAAGAGAAAAAGGTGTTGTGCCCACCTATCCAAGCCTATTGTACAAGCAAAAGCAAAAAGTTTGGCTTTTAATGTAGGTGATGGTTATAAAAGTGTTCTGTGCTTGTTCCAGGTGGTTGGGTGAAAATCTTGCCCCAGCATTAGACAATTAGCTAAGAAGGATCAAATATATAAAGCTGATGAGATGGGCCTTATTTTAAAGATTCTACCTGCAAAAAGTCTTGTTAATAAACAAGAAAAAACGTGTCTGGTTACAAAGAGTAAAGAAAGGTTAACTTTTCTCTTGTGTAGTAATGCACCATGAGATCACCATCTTCCACTTATGATAATAGGAAAATATAAAAAACCACGGGCAATTAAAAACATTAATCCAAATGCGCTGCCAATGTATTATAGAAACCAGAAAAGTGGATGAATGTCATCTGAATTGTTTAAAGAATGGTTTCGTGAGCAGTTTGTACTGAAGGTTACCAGTTTCTTAGCATCTAAAAAAAAAAATGCTGCCTAAAACAATTCTCTTCATTGACAATAGTCCTTCACACTCAAATACTACCAAATTAAGATCCAACGAAATTGTGGCTTATTTCCTTCCACCAAACATGACCAGTTTACTTCAACTCTTAGATCAGGTGGTTATCAAAAACTTTAAAAGAAATTATAAAAAATTATGCTACAGTCTGTTATAACCGATGAATCCCAGTCTTTGTTAAACAGTTTAAAATCAATTCCTAATGTTCTGGGACACTGAAGCATGGAATCTGGTGAATAAAATCTACACTCATGAAATCATAGAACAAAATTAGTCATGAGAAATGTAAAGACAGTATTGAAGACATAACTGAAACTTCGATTTCTGAGTGGATTAGCAGTGACAATGAATGTGACCTCACTCACCAAGAGATTATAAACATTGCAATTGAAGGAGATGACAAACCCAGTGATGAAATGATACAAATTCAACACAAGAAAAACACATTACACCAGAGGAAGGATTTAAGGCATTAGAGGTAAGTTATGTAAGAGTCAATGAACTACTTTGAACAACATGAAAACACAACAGTAACTGACATAATGTTTATTAAACAGTGGCATGATAGCTAAATGTCAGATAGCTCAGAAAAAACAAACTAATATTAACAAATGTTTTGAAAAAAAAACCCATATAAAGTTAAAAAATACTGTATTTATTTATATCTTTTTACAATATAATGTTATATGTATAGCATAATTTATTTAAAATATTCTCTTTCCAGAATTTTCCAATATCCGGAATGCGTCCCACCTATACAATTCCAGTTATGAAAAGTTCTACTGTATATTTTCAGAGACAGCGATTCAGGACTAACTCTAGAAAACTACAAAACACCTTTCTTCCCTTTAATTTTGTACATGAACAATCTTTTCTACATGTTAATGTGAGGGTAATGGCACTTGAAGCAGCAATAGTTCATATGTAGAATTCATACTCAGACACTCATTACAAGGACTTTTTACCCGTAATTTAAACAATTTAATGAAAACCACTCGTAATGAATATCAATTACATAAGACAGTAGAATTTTTGAGAATGAATATTATCTGTTAGGAGGAAATATGTGTGGGCAATAGGATATATGTGGACAAACAACAATAAACATTTTGGCTAATGTTCTAATGAGCAAGTGTAAGACTTGCGCTGTTGATATTTGATATACTACTCTATGCAGACCACTATGTTTTAATTCCGTTTTGCTCAAAGTACTGATATACATGTTACCGCAATGATGTTGAGCACCCATCAGGATAAACAAAACTTATGCCAGTTTCATTTATTTCATGAAGAAAAGTTAGCTTACTGATACAACATATTAAAAACAGTTAACTAATGGTTACTTATTTTCTTAACAGTTGGTACAATTAATTGTGAATCAATTTTGACTGCATACTAAATTATTTTGGATGTACTTTTATACAAACTTGTAAAAATTAATAAACCACGTTATAGTAATATAGTACATCAGATTACAAGAACTTTTATTAATTTAATAAACAATTCATTTTTATATAACAGTACTTATATATGCATTATGCAATAAACTTATTAAATATATATTAGTTGCTATAGCCATTAAATTATTATATTAAATAAAAAATGCTATGGAATAAAATTATTTACCAAAAATGTTAGTACCTGTATTGGGTTTTAAAATACTACAAATTGCCCACAAAAAGGTAGTTACAACAAAATATTAGAATTTATTAGAGGGCAAAATAAATTTACTTAGTAAGAATTATGTGTTGAAATCAGTTTACAGACACGACCAACCAAAATGATACACACTTCAGAATAATATGAAAACATAGTTACTTATTTATATATCTAAAAATTTATGTAAGTGGAGAAGGATTACCTTACAAAAGTTATAATTATGATCCATAACAATGCATGGAAATGCACATCTACAATAAATAAAAATGATATTACATTAAATACGAAATACTTCTATGTATCAATGGTCATAAATGTGAATTGTGTACACAAACATCTTTTCACTACCTTGTAATACTAATTAACAAAATAAGCGTATTTTATAAGAATTTATATTATTTAAGTTTACAAAATTATAAACTTGACTTCTGTGTAGTCTGTATACACATACATTCTACAAAATTTAACAATCAATTGCCCCCCTCGCATAAGAAATCACAGCTGAAGCCAGAGATATCTTTTACCTATCCCATTACTACAAAAGAGTTCATATCACGATCGATGAAAGATAAGTATCGGTAATAAAAATTCTTTTATTTATAAGTCTCATTTTAAATTTCTTTTAAAATATCACTAAATATCATTATAAGCCAAATTATGTTGTTCCTTCTATATTATCTTCTTCATAGGAGTTATCTTCTTCAGTCTGAGGTGTTTCCTGCTGTGATGACTTTTTGCAGCTGGATGGTGGAGTTATTAAATATGACCTTGCATTTTCTTTTTCACAAGATTCAATATAGTTCTGAACTTTTTCCTAAAACAAAAGACATCAGTGAAACATCACACTGACAATACTTCACGGTTCAAGATTATGTTAATAACTCAGGGTGAATTGGGACTAATTATACTTTTATACTACAGAAAAAGTACTCCATATTTTTATAGTATGAATAAATGAACAAATTATACTTGAGGAAGACTTCTAACTTACTCCTATACTTGGTTCACAAGAGGGTGTGTAGTTTGGAAGAATAACAGTGTAGACGCATATCACTCGCATGAGTACAAACTTATTGATATAGTCATTTGTTGAGCAGTGGCCATCTATTATGTACAGCTTTCCCATGGCTTATTTGATTCAATTTGTTAAATTAGTATGATTATTCAGTTTACATGTATTTAAAAAGAGTACATAGTGTTTCTTAAACAAATCAGTGCATGTTAATATATTAATGTACATATTAATTACAGTACTTTTTTAAACATAACTTTGATTGTATTAATGTAAGAAGTGTACAAAAATCTGGAAAACTATTTGTTGTTATGAGAGTGCATTAATTGCTCCACACATATAATTGCTATAAAAAAGAAACAAACGGGAGCTAATCACTTTCTCATGTGAGATAAGTCAACAACCAACCAACAAAACCTTCTCTGAAGCATCATATGGTAGACCTTTTAAAGAAAATGGCATAGTGTGTGATGTCAAAATCAGGAAACACATACTAAATCAATTAACTGAGGTGATGAAAACTTCCGATAAAACATACAGAACAGATCAGCTTTTGTCATCCTGTGGTTATACAGTTGTTAGGTTTCTATATTATATGTGTTAAGTTAAACCCTTCTGAAATGATATGGGCAGAAATAAAGAACAATGAGAATTCTGATTCCACATCAGGTGATATATCTCACTTAAAGAATGTAGAGCCTTGGTTCATACCAGCCTGCTCATGCTGGATGCACGTGCGTCTTGATAAATTGAACTGGTTTTTGCAACACATTTATGAACGTTGAAGAACACAAGATTGAGAGAAACAGGTTACAATGGAGGAGGTGGTGGATAGTATGAATAATAATAATATAAATAATACAATAATCAGCTTTGGAGGTATAGAACAAAGCCAGTGATGATGGCAGTACAGATGATATGATATTGTAACAAGAACCCTATTGAACAGCCTAGAACGTCCTCCATTAATCCCTCCACTAGTGAGCAGGTGTACCTCAGTCAAGGCCGTGCTTAAGTACATTCCAGAGTACTCTAGAGAACACTTGAAATACACATTAGCTGGTGTGCAGTAAGGAAGGAAAGCTATTCTGGGCCTCTGCGCGACCTATAAAAGCAGAGCGTCTGGCTTAGTGAGATCAGTTCGTTGAGCGATTATCCTTAGTGCAGATCGAGTAGTGGTTGAAGTATTGTAGCAGTGTTATTGTGTTACAATTAGTGTGGAACTCTATTATTTGACGTTATTATTGCGTGTGGACAAATTTAACTTGGATTGTTGTACTAGTTTACTACAAACTGTTATTTGTGATTAATTAAAGCTGGTGATTAGTGACTTGTTTTGTGTCTATATTTGTTTCCACTGTACCATATGACAATCAGTGAGACCATCGTAACAATATTAAAGTGAATCTGAGTCAGAGACAGATGAACTCTTAATCTCTTTAACTCTTGTTTATCTTTAAACATAAACAGTGATGGAATATTTGTGTTTACATTTGAAAAATGGTAGTTTGCCACCACTGACTTAAGTTTTGAGAAAGTAATGTGTTTGCTACACTAAGAATTGGCACCTTTCTCAGACTAATATTTCTAAAACATTACAAGCATAATAACATAAACACTAATCTATCACTCTAGTGATAGAGAACCATATGTGAATGACAGCTACTAAACACTAAATATAGGTAAGCAAATTGGTTTACCTTGCATGACTGAACAAAAGGTGGAAAATACACACACACACACAATACACAGAAAAGAAACCTGAGTAGTGTTAAAAAGCCCCTAAAATTACTTGCTTTCCTTCTTCTACCACCCTAAGTGGTAAAAGGGAAGTGAATGTAGCACAACCCAGACCCTAAAAAAACATCCAGTGAATTTATGAATAGTTTGAAAAACATGTTCAGAATCACAGATTCTCTGATTTACATGATTATTACTTGAAGTAATAATTGCCACTTCCTTAAATGTGCATTAGAACTTTTTTCTTTCTTGTCAATAATTCTGGTCTTTGTTTTATAAAATTTTTGTTGGAAATTCTAGAAGTGCTTAGTTATCTTAGAAGTGAAATGCAGCATCTTTATAACCATCTGATTTGCATAGCTCTGCATGTTTTAGCCATACATGCACAACCACACTCATATACAATACTATGACATTATTTCTAGTCATTAACTAGTTGGAAATCTAACAATATATTGATACAAGAAATGTATGTTAGGCTTCTACATTACATGTGTTGTTAAGTTAAAAAATAAACCCTACTGAAATGGTATGGGCAGAAAAAAAGAATTATGAGTATTCCAATAAATATCAGGTCATATATATACAGTGGAACTTGGTTATTACGGCCTCGGCTGTTACGTCAACTCGGGTGTAGCGTTATTTTGTCATAAGTCCGGTCAAACTGATATCTTTAACATTATAAAAATTCCCAGTTTTAACGTCACTAAATATCGTACTACTCTGTTATAGCGTCAAAAATTTCTCAGATATTTTACTCTAAATTTCATATAAACGTATATATGTGCGCGCGCACTACACCCATGGCTACAGACATGCATTGTATGCAAGCGATAAGCACTGTAACAGGACCTGACGTGTCTCCCCACCACTCTCACCGGGTCAGTAGCACTGCGCGTCTCAAGGCTATTGTTCACGCCATGCTGTTACAGTATTTACTGTACAGTATTGTTTACACGTAGTCTCGTCTCTGTTTTTGGTTGTTATTGTTTCTGTATCTGCTCGTATTGTGACAGTTTCTTTTGTGTGTTTTATAACTTAAGTTTCGGTAGCCACTGTTTATAGAATTTTATACGTAGGTCTACATTTGTATACAGTAATCATGGCAAGGTCTAGTACAAAAAGAAAGGTTCTGTCTATTCAAGAGAAAGTACGTGTAATTAGATCATATGAAAGCGGACGTAAAATAGCTGATGTATGCCGTGAGTTTGGTTTAGTGAATTCTACTGTAGGTTCAATTTTAAAAAACAAGGACAAAATTTTAAAAAAATTTGAGGACGATGGAGAAAAAATTAAAAAAATTAGGAAATGCGAACATGGTGATGTGGATGCAGCATTATTGAAATGGTTCAAACAGTGTCGATGTTCAGATATTCCTGTGAGTGGACCAATTCTGAAAGAGAAAGCTACAGAATTCGGAAAATTGTTTGTTATTGGTTTTTTGTGCTCCAACGGATGGCTAGATCGATTTAAGACCCGACACTCGATTTCCTTTGCAAAAATGTGTGGTGAGGCAAAATGCGTAGATCTGAACATTACAGGCGATTGGGTGTGTAACACTTGGCCAGAAATTAGACGATCATATAAAGATGAAGACATCTTTAATGGAGATGAAGCCGGAATTTTTTATAAATTAACTCCAGATAAGACTTTCAAATTTAAAAATGAAAAGTGCGTTGGTGGGAAGCTCTCTAAACAAAGAGTTACAGTTTTTGTTTGTGCGAAAAAAGGAAACTTTTAGTTATCGGGAAAAGTTTGCATCCTAGATGTTTTAAAAACATCAAAACACTTCCTGCAAGTTACACTGCCAACAAAAAAGCGTGGATGACTTCTAGTATTTTTGAAGAAGCAATAAGAAAGTGGGATAACGAACTGTCATCGAAAAACAGAAAAATTCTACTTCTAGTTGACAACTGTGCAGCCCATCCAAAGTTAAATTTGACAAACATTAATCTGGTCTTCTTACCGGCCAACTGTACGAGTGTACTGTAACCTATGGACCAAAGCGTCATTAGAAGCCTAAAGTGTCACTACCGCAAGCAACTTTAAAAAAAAATTATTTTCTGTATGGACACGGTGCAACCTGCCACAATTTCACTCTTAGATGCAATACAATTCCTAGACGACTCTTGGAAGAGTGTAACACAGAAGACGATAGCAAAATGCTTTAGTAAAGCACAACTCGTACATGAAAATTTACCCGATGAAGATGAAGACGACTTGCCGCTCTCGGAGTGGATTAAGAAATTTTACGTAAATGAATTTGGAAATGAACTTGATTCCTATGCATCAGTGGATGACCAAGTAGAAACATTCCAAGTGTTGAGTGACGCAGAAATTATCACGGAAGTAAAAAACATAGAAGCAGAAGATAGTGTTGAAGAAGATGCTGAGCAAGAGGAGGATGCCGACATCGTTTGTCCGACAGTACAGGAAGCAATGAGAGCCGCCGAAACTCTTTCACGATTTTACTGCTTTAGAGAGATGTCTGACGACACGTTCAATGCAGCGCAGCATCTCCACAGCACAACAGAAAGAATTTATTTTTCAGAAAGGAGCGTTCAAAAGAAAATTACGGATTACTTTCGACAGTAAGCCTAAATGTAAGTTACATGTACTTTCTTTTTGATCTTTTAAAATGTTCTTCATGCTGTTTGTATAAATGAAATGCAGTTTGTAAACTTTATAATAAATATCACGAATAATGTTAATAATGCAAAGATCTTTTTTTTTATTTCTCCTTCCTTACTAGTGATTAAAAAGGGTCTTTTATAACGACTCTTTTATAATGTCACTCGTACATAACGTCATTATTTTTTTGGTCCCTTCAATGACGTTATAACCAAGTTCCACTGTATATATCAATAAAAGAGCTTAGAGACTTGGTATGAGCCGGGTGCAGCTGCGTTTTGGCAAACTATATTCTGACCATTAGCCACACTGGTCAGGTTTCTTTTTTGTATGTTGTGTACTGTCTGTGTGGGTGTGTTTTCTGGCTTTGAATGAGAGTATGCTGTTCATTTACTTGCCATTTTTAGATTCTAAATGCAATCACAGTGAATTTTCTGTGTGATTCACAGCTTCATCTGACATACATTACAAGAAAAAAAAAATAACTAACAAAGAAAAAGACAAAACCACTCATAATTTTGTTTAATAATACTGTTAATTCCTTGTACTGTGTGGCAACCAATTTGTAAATGTGTAAGTTTCTCATATGGAAATTACCAACAAATTTTGCTGAAAAAATGTGGACCACACTGTATTGCAGTAAAATTTGTTCGACTCCAAGTTGAATTTGTTCCACAGGACCAGACAGTAAATAGGCAACTTTATGTTTTATGACAGCTTTAAGCATAAGTCAGATGGAAACATTGTGAGATGTGGGTCAACCAAACATGGGCATTTGATCATGATAATACACCAGCTCATTCATCATTCACTGTGCATCAGTTTTTAACTTCTACAAACATGATTACCATTCCCACACACTTTGCTCCCCTGACTTAGCCTTCACGACTTTTTGTTCTCAAAAATAAAAATGAAGCTCAAGGGAAAACAATCTGACACTGTTGAAGAGGTTCAAAAGGTACTAAGGGACATTCTGAAGTGGCTGGTGGAAAATGGAGTTCCAGCAGTGTTTCTGACCATTAAAATCAATTACTCTGAAGAAGATTAAGTTAATTTTTTTCTTAGTTTAAGATTTTCCATAAATACATTTTGGGAACTTCTAGGTAGCGCCTAATACATGCAGATTACATAATGACAACAAATAACAATTAAAAAAAATATATATTAACCAAAAAGCAAAACTATCAAATTCAATATTCACAACCACTAAGTGCTTCTTATAATACAAGCCTCAATTTTTCATGTTAAATTTCTGTTAAATGCCATCTTTATGACAAAAATTGTGAGTAAAATGTACATTATACACAAAAAAAACCTTTTTTTCACCATGAACCATGTACTAATTACTTTAATAAAGTATAAATTTTAATGTTTGTTATATTTTTTTTTTTTTGCATACAAAAGTAGAGTAGGTGTAACGTGTTTATGTATGTCATCTACAGACCAACAGTGTTAGTACTCCAAATTTAATTATTTAATTTCTAACTGAACTCCAATTCAAGTCCTATATAACATTAGTTTAAAACAAAAAGTATCAGCAAAACTGTACAGAGGCTCTAGATGTTCAATGTTCAATTTAAAATTCATCTATAATTAAAAACTTTAAAATTATATACATTTGCTGCCAGACACTTCTATATATGCATCCACAAAAGGACGAACACAAATAGTGATTTTACTTTCATACTTGGTTTCACTGAACTCTGATTAATTCTGTGTTCAGGCTTGTATGTGTAAATTTGTAAACCAATCTTTTATGTATTATGATTTCTACACACTACTTAAAAAAATATAAAGATAAATAACATACAAATACTTCCAGAGTGATGATATGTTTTTGGAGATTGTATGCATCATCAAAAGCAGTACGAATATTTGCACCAGGTGGCAATTCCTTTATGTCATCACGTAATTCTGGAATTACTTTTTTCAGGCCACGCCAGCAAACACTTAACCAATCCAGGCAAGGGGCTATATCATTCTCTGTAAGGCCTATACAAATGAACAGGTATTTGTTAATACTGTAACTAGATCTATGACTGATAGAAGATTTTGTGAGTTTCTCTCACCAAATAGATGCAATTTTTAAAACTCTGTTGACAGCTTAATTATTTTTACTGTCATTGTCAGGACAACTGTAGTGAATTGTTATGGCACAAAAAATACAACTGATTTACAATATGAATGAAAAAAAAAAACTCATCCACAATTGTCCTGACGGAGCCAATAAAAACTGTCAAAGCATTGAAACAAATGTTTTAAAAATTGTGTCTATTCAGCGACTGAAACTCTCAAAACTTTTTCATTTATTGATTCATGGAGATTACTAATTAGGATTTATATCTATGACTGCAACATTTTTACACAATAAATAAGTTAAAAAAATGCTAAAATATAGAACAAATAGTAAATTGACACACCTGAAACATGTAGTGCAAGCTTTGAGCAACAAGCTAAGTAGATACAACAACAAGCAATTGTACTGTATGAGAAATTTAAAGCCTGAATATCAAGAGAAGCATAGTCCATAAGAACGGATACTCTAGAAAACAACGTAGGTGAAAACTGTGGATAAGTAAATCCTAGTTCATGACAACTTTTTCCCTGGTAACACAATTGCATATACACCTTTAGCCAGTAATTTGGAGTTATCGGAGTCAATTTCCAATTAAGAGTCTGAAAAAAAATTAAGACAAAAATGTAGTACACATCTTTTACAACAGTTAAAATTCCAATTGTTGCTCGATTTTGCCATTCATTATTTTCCATCATGTACCCTTCTTTGACATCATATTATTTTACATATTTTTTCTCACTCCAACCAATTTTAATATTAAAATTTTTAATACATAATGTCTAATAATTTAATATCACTACATATTTATGTGTAAGAATATAAACCAAAACTTATTTTAAATCCACTATCAACTGAATTAACTGTAGCAGAAAAACAAGGTGAACATAATAGTTTTTAACACACCATGTACAAATTTATTTTGAGTTGTATACAACTGACCCCAATTTACATAATTAGTTGAGAACTGTATTATCTGTACTATGTTAGTACCAGTGAGACACTTATACTCAGTGTACTCCTAAAGTGCTTCTTACAGTGATTCCTTTGTATACTGTATATTTACAACTAAGTGTGAAAAACCAAATGAAATTTACACATATAACTTATAAATGATATTCATAGTAACAATACATTACAAAATAATTGTAGCTTTTGTATTTTTCAGTCCTAATGATAGTGTTCACAATGCTACCTCTGACACACACACAAAAATTTAAAAATACTAAGGTGAAATCTGGCACAGGATTTTAAAATTATTTTAATTATAAAATTAAGTATAAAATCTTACATCTAAGAAAAACCTTTTAAGTTATTATTGAAGCACAAGTTGAAAATAATATACAAGTTGTAAATACATTATGTAAAGAAAGTCTACCTCTCATTTAAAACATGATTTTGAGGTACATTGATGCTAATGAATACACTGTATTGGCCTGAATACAAGATGATAATTTTTTCCTCACAATACTCGTCTTAAATGTCCAACCTAACATAAAAATTTCATATTTGTACCTGCAAAAATGTACTCTATTTTGTTCGATTTGCAAGCTCCACAGGCTGCCACGTGTGTGAATCAACAGGCATATTTTATAATGAGTTGATGAGCGGTCAAGAAATGGCGACAGGGGGACATGGCTGAATCTCATTCGCGAAACACTACACCACCTCTCCTCTAACCACTGGGGAGCTGAATGAATTTGTTAGTAGAGTTCCGCGAGACATTAGACAACTTCTTGCTCCATCGACTGGGGAGTTTGATGAATCTGGTTGGCCGGATTTGTTCAAAGATTTTCTGCATGACTTAAAATCATTTCTCCACTCCCCTTTTAGGGCAAACTGATGAACCGTTTGGCTGGATTCGGGTACAGATTTTCTGTCCGACTGCATGACAGCTCCCTACACATGGTGCCCGTGTTTCCTTAATAAATCAGCTGCTGAATGTCATATGAACACAAGATCATTACCATTGCCTTATTTTTTTAAGCCCTGTACAACCTCCAATGTGCCATCAAATGTTACTGTGGACAAGAAGAGTGCAAAAGTGGTTATAGTTAGATCTACAGGCAATGAAAAATCACAAATTACTGTGATACTAGGAGTAATTGCCGATGGCAGAAGACTTCCACCATACATTATTTTGAAGAGAAAAATGCTTCCAAAGGAACAGATACCAGCTGTGATTAAGGACCACAATAAAAATACTTAATACACTTATTATTTACTTACTAATATATATATAATACTAATATAATATATATATATTATAACGATTCATATTGGCATCTCCTATCTGAGCGTTATATGAAAGTGATAGACTGTACGAGTATAGCAGCGTAAGCAAGAGAGAGAGCATACAATCGCAGCCATCTCACTCTAACCTCGTTACAGCGACGTCCGCAACCGGTACGAACATGAAACTTTACTCAATTCAAATTATCAGTTCAACCTGCAATAACTTCAAAACTAATAAATATACGGCAATTCTGAAAACAGCATTGTGTTCAGCAAGTAAACCTTTACAAGTAGCCGCAATCTCAGTTAATATAATTAACAATTGAAGAAGTTATAAGGAAGACGAACGCCAAAAGGAATAACAAGAGAATTATGCTACGTAGGAATTAGGTGTTTTCACACACACACACAGATAAAGACCTAAGCAACAATATTCTGTGGTCAGATCTTTGAAAACACATTTGCAAATACCTGTAATCAATCAATTTGCAAATACAGGAAGTACGATTTTGACTAGAAATTCTCTGCCGTTTCAAACCTGTCATGGGGTGTTTGCTCGACCAGTTAGAGATTGCCGAGACTGGAAAAACGTATGATTTATTTGAACAACCAACCAGAAGCCCGTATTTAAAACAGACACCAACTCAAACCGAGGGGTAGCGTTACTCTTCGTTCGAATCTTCAAGGCGTTAGTCGTATATAAATTACGTGCAGAAATTTTACATTCACACAAAAGTGTATTTAAATATAAAATTCGAGAAGTAGTCCGCAGTAGAGGAACTACTACAGTTCAACAACACTCGCTGTGTAAAACAACACGTTAATTAATTAAATTTATAATCAGCCGTGAAGTGACCTGAGCAACAGAGGGCGACAGCATCTGTAATTGCCAGAGCATCTTTCTACCGGATTGATCAACATCATTTCTGCTGTGCTAAACCATCGAAAGGAGGACCTCTACGGATTCCTATCTTTGGTCGACGCATCAAACCGTAAGAAACAGATTTATTGATCAATGAAATAAGTACTAAACAAATAATAAAAAGCAATAAACAATTTTTAAAAGACGCTAAGAATCGCACACTTTGTATTTAATGTGTAAGATTAGTCATAACATAGTATAGGAGTGTAGAATGGAAAGTGAGGTGTAGTATTGGACGTGCAAATTATTGCAGACCTGTTCTTTATCACTGGTTTGGGAGATATCAATCTCTTAATTAAACCAGATAAGAGCAATATGTCGTTTGAACGTCTTAATCTTTACTTTTCACACTCACTCGCTAATTATAAGAGTTAGGGTAGCAATAAGTCCTACAATTAACATTTTCAAGAAGTTTAAAAATAATTAAAACGTTAATTAAACATACTCCAGCAAAACTTTAAAGTGTTATTTGTAACGATTCCCCTTGAAAACCACAATCACTGAACGAATCCTGAGAATTTGTGTCTCTATGCTCTGAGCTAAGCTGGAACCGTGTCATTAGAATCTGGGATTTGTTCTGGCGCCCAGGTAAAGTAATCTCACGGGTAAGTAACGTTTTATCTAACAGTCAAAATATTAGATAAGTGTGTTAGATAAAAGGAGCGTTGTATGAAAATGGTGCCGCAACTTTAGGGGCTAGATTAAGCATGATTAGACTCGATTAAGCTCGATTAAATCACCAAATTTTACAAAAGAAAGTTATATAATTTGGCGTTGCTTTTACCCAAGTGATTAGTTAAATTGTAATATTAATTAATTAAAAACGAACTGGAATTCAAGGTTACAAATAACTGTTAAATAATTGTTAAATTAATTTGTTAAAAATAATAATAAATTTTAAAAATGGCTAAATCATCAGCAGTAGATATGGCAGCAACTGAACAAATTTATTTACCTGTCAATTTAAATGGTAACCAAACCCAAATTGTAGCTCTAATAGTCCCGAAACTCATTCATGATTGTATTATTGGGGTAGATACGTTACTCGAATGGAAGGCAGAAATAAATTTTAAAAGAAATACCATTACGATGGAAATTAATACTAATAAAATTAATGTACGTATTAAAGAGTTTAAGCATTGGAACTCGGTAAGTGTCATAAAAGGGTATATAGAGAAACCTGTAGTTGACGTTAGGAGTGACCAGCACTGTATTGATGATACTCCAGAAATCAACATAGGGACTGAGTTGAACAACGAGCAACAGAGCAAAATTCAGCAACTCGTTTGTGAGTATATTGATGTGTTCAGAACAGAGCCTGGAAGAGCCAAATTCTATGAGCATCAGTTAACACTTACTGACAACGCATCATTTGTACAAAGGATTTATCCAATCCCTCTACATTATAGAGATGAAGTGGAAAAAGAGGTCCAACAGATGTTGGCGAATGGTGTTATAGAGAGAGCAAGTAGTCCCTATATAAACCCTTTAGTAGTTGTCACCAAGCCGAACGGGAGTATCCGATTATGCTTAGATGCTAGGAAACTAAATTCTTTATTAGTACCAGATTACGAGTGCGCAAGGAGTGTGGAAGAATTGTTTCATAAATGTAATGGGGTACAATTGTTTCAAAAATGTAATGGGGTTAAGTACATGACCAAATTGGACTTAACATCAGGATTTTGGCAAATTCCCATCTGAAAATGTGATAGACAGTATACGGCATTTTTGTATAAAAATAAGTGCTACCAATTTAAAGTGGTACCTTTTGGCCTGAGCATCAGCTTAGCAGCAATGGTAAGGTGTTTAGACAGTGCCTTAGGTAATGAGGTAGAGAAGTATACATTAGTGTTCGTAGATGATATTCTATGTGTGTCACAAACATTCGAGGAGCACTTGCAACATTTAAAGAGTATTTTTGAAAAAATAAGATCAGCAAACATGACGCTGAATCTACGGAAATCAGAGTTTGGTAAGGAGGAAATTAAGTTTTTAGGTCACCGAATCTCGGTGGAAGGCATAACCACAGACCCAGAGAAGGTAAAAGCCATACAAGAATTTCCAACTCCAAAGAACTGTAAGCAGCTAAAGTCATTTCTAGGTTTAGCTAACTACTATCAGAAGTTTACAAGTAAATACGCGGAAAGTACTGTTCCATTGTTGAAGTTGTTAAACAAAGGGATTAAATGGAAGTGGACAAAGGACCACGATGAAGCACTGCAACAAGTGAAGTCTTTTTATAAATACTGTTGTATTAAATCATCCAAGGATAGGAGAAAGATTTTACTTGCAAACAGACGCCAGCAATATTGCTATTGGAGCACACTTGTATCAGATTGATGAGAAGGGCCAAAAAGCGGTATTAGGATTTGTAAGTCGCACACTTAAAGGGGCAGAATTAACCTATTTTACGACAGAAAAAGAGCTATTAGCGATGGTGCATAGCCTGTCAGAGTTTAGAAGTTATATTCTGGGTGCTAAACTTACTATAATCACCGACAATAAGGCGTTAGTATTTTTATTAAAGTGTAAATTGCTAGGTGCTCGTCTGACTCGTTGGATCTTGGCTATACAAGAGTATCAATTTGAAATACAGTATTGTAAAGCGAAAGAAAACTTGGTAGCAGATGTACTAAGTAGACATCCACCATCAGAAAACAACATGGAAACAGATAACATTAAATGTAGTAGCAATGATATTGGTATTTACGCGATAAAGCATATAACAAAACCTGAAGTAGTTAGACGACTTAAGGAAATAGGTATGCATCAACAAGACCCTAGGATTAGTGTAGCTTGGAGAAGTGCAGTTACCAACTCCAAACCAGGATTTTCTATATATGACGGTAAGCTATATAAGCTATGTTCCCATAAGTGGAAATTACTATTACCTAGCTGTATGATAGATGAACTTATTTGGGAATGCCACTTGTCATTGGGCCACGCTGGATTTAAGAAATGCTATCTAGCCTTAACAGAAAGTTTCATTGGAAAGGGGTTAGCAAAACGCATGAAAAGATTATTGTCTACTTGTGACCTGTGCCAGAAGTGTAAACACCTGAACTTAGCTACAAGAGTAGAAATGCAAACAATCCAAGCAAAAGTGAAAGGAGAATTACTAGCTGTGGATTATTACGGGCCTCTACCAAAAGCAAAAGGAGGGGTAAAGCACATTCTAGTTACGGTAGATTTCTTTTCTAAATTTGTAAAATTATACCCAGTCCAAAGAGCCATGACAAAAGCAACACTTAGAGCATTAACGAAGTTCTACATCCCACAGTATGGTAAACCAAGGAAAATATTGTCCGACCAAGGAAAACAGTTCACCCATAACCTATGGAGAGAAACCTTGGAGGAACTAAATATAAAACCTATTCTTACATCAATACGTCACCCTCAAGCGAATTTAGCAGAGAGAATAAATAGAGAATTAGGGAGGTATTTTAGAATATTGTGCAATCAGAACCATTCTGCGTGGGTAGACTACTTGAGTTTTATTTCAGATTGTATTAATAATACATGTAATGAAACAACGGGGTACACACCTTCAGAATTATTTATTAATAAAGAACCAGTACATGTATGGACCAAAACCATAAAAAATCCACCCAACTACAATCTACCTATTTCCATATGAGGTAAAAACCAGGATAGCAGAAGAAAGAATACAAAGAGAAGGTCAAAAGAGGGTAGAAAGAGATAATCGAACTCACAAGTTGGTAAGGTTTGTGGAAGGAGAGGAAGTGCTAGTGAAAGCGAATCCTGTATCCTCTGCCATAGATAATACCACGGCCAAGTTCTTTCCGATATTCATGGGACCTTATAAAATAGAAAAACAGATTGCAAGGTACACATATATGTTAAAAGATGTGGAGAAAAATAAAATTATAGGAAAGTACCATGGGGATAGTTTAAGAAAATATAGACAAAATATTGACCAATAAAGAAATAATAGTTTGAGCCAATAAGGTATGTAAATCAAACGTGGTCAAATAAAGTAAATTTATAATTGTTTTGAATCAAAGTCAATAATAATAATAAAAGAAAAATTTATTTAAATAAATGTTAGTATTGTTGTTTAAATTACTGATGTTAATTAAGCCAAATGGTGATTAAAACATTAATGGTCATATAAATTTCCAATATGTGTATACCATGTTAGGTTAAGTAACAAATTGTAATCTTTAGTTATAAGGTAGAGGTAAGGAAAAGTGTATTAGTACAAGTTTTGTGCAGGAAAACCAAAAGTGCAAAATTTTAATTAGGGTAAAACGATACATTAAGAAAAAAAATTAATGATTTCTTAAAATAATCAATTTTTTTTATACCTAGTGGGGGTATATATAACGATTCATATTATCATCCTATCTGAGCGTTATATGAAAGTGTTAGACTGTACGAGTATAGCAGCGTAAGTAAGAGAGAGAGCGTACAATTGCAGCCATCTCACTCTAACCTCGTCACAGCGACGTCCGCAACCGGTACGAACATGAAACTTTATTCAATTCAAATTATCAGTTCAACCTGCAATAACTTCAAAACTAATAAATATACGGCAATTCTGAAAACAGCATTGTGTTCAGCAAGTAAATCTTTACAAGTAGCCGCAATCTCAGTTAATATAATTAACAATTGAAGAAGTTATAAGGAAGACGAACGCCAAAAGGAATAACAAGAGAATTATGCTACGTAGGAATTAGGTGTTCACACACACACACACACACACACAGATAAAGACCTAAGCAACAATATTCTGTGGTCAGATCTTTGAAAACACATTTGCAAATACCTGTAATCAATCAATTTGCAAATACAGGAAGTACGATTTTGACTAGAAATTCTCTGCCGTTTCAAACCTGTCATGGGGTGTTTGCTCGACCAGTTAGAGATTGCCGAGACTGGAAAAACGTATGATTTATTTGAACAACCAACCAGAAGCCCGTATTTAAAACAGACACCAACTCAAACCGAGGGGTAGCGTTACTCTTCGTTCGAATCTTCAAGGCGTTAGTCGTATATAAATTACGTGCAGAAATTTTACATTCACACAAAAGTGTATTTAAATATAAAATTCGAGAAGTAGTCCGCAGTAGAGGAACTACTACAGTTCAACAACACTCGCTGTGTAAAACAACATGTTAATTAATTAAATTTATAATCAGCCGTGAAGTGACCTGAGCAACAGAGGGCGACAGCATCTGTAATTGCCAGAGCATCTTTCTACCGGATTGATCAACATCATTTCTGCTGTGCTAAACCATTCTACGGATTCCTATCTTCGGTCGACGCATCAAACAGTAAGAAATAGATTCATTGATCAATGAAATAAGTACTAAACAAATAATAAAAAGCAATAAACAATTTTTAAAAGACACTAAGAATCGCACACTTTGTATTTAATGTGTAAGATTAGTCATAACATAGTATAGGAGTGTAGAATGGAAAGTGAGGTGTAGTATTGGACGTGCAAATTATTGCAGACCTGTTCTTTATCACTGGTTTGGGAGATATCAATCTCTTAATTAAACCAGATAAGAGCAATATGTCGTTTGAACGTCTTAATCTTTACTTTTCACACTCACTCGCTAATTATAAGAGTTAGGGTAGCAATAAGTCCTACAATTAACATTTTCAAGAAGTTTAAAAATAATTAAAACGTTAATTAAACATACTCCAGCAAAACTTTAAAGTGTTATTTGTAACGATTCCCCTAGAAAACCACAATCACTGAACGAATCCTGAGAATTTGTGTCTCTATGCTCTGAGCTAAGCTGGAACCGTGTCATTAGAATCTGGGATTTGTTCTGGCGCCCAGGTAAAGTAATCTCACGGGTAAGTAACGTTTTATCTAACATTCAAAATATTAGATAAGTGTGTTAGATAAAAGGAGCATTGTAATATATCAACACAATGTTATTTAATATAAATTCGATATACTGTAATTTATGCAGGTTGTACAATGATACAAGGTGTAACTATAATAAGAGTATTTTTTTTATTTAGCAGTTTTTAAAAATCATATTTATTATTTATTCCATATTATAAATATTCATAAACATCATTAATAATTGTCGGTCACGATATTGCTCATTATTAAATGTTTATATCTTATGATATGCAACGTTACACATATTTAAAAATCTCTTATATCTAAACATGTTAATAATCTTATATCTAGACATGTTAATAAATTGGTTTATTAATTAAATATAAAAATGAAAATATTTTTTATTGAAATAAATTTTCTTAACTCAGATCTGACCTCTACTCGCTCAGTCTATACCAATGTTTAAAATTCAATTTAAATTAATATTAATTTCTTGTAGACTGTCATTTGTTTTAATATTCAACTTTAAATTAATCTTTTCTATAATTCAAATATCAAATCAATTTACTATTTATTTTGATAATAAACTCTACTCTCTCTACTTTAAATTCTCTTTCATTTATTAATTCTTTTTATATGCGATCGCTCATTCTTACGACTAAACATTTATCTACATTATAAAATATTATTACTAAGTATAAATTTTTCTTTGTTTTAATTTACTGTCTTTTGATATAGTCTTTAT
Organism: Magicicada septendecula; assembly: GCA_034769895.1. NCBI lineage: Eukaryota > Metazoa > Arthropoda > Insecta > Hemiptera > Cicadidae > Magicicada > Magicicada septendecula. The sequence goes on from CM068367.1 coordinate 889,657,695, forward strand.
GAGCTCTTTTTCTCTTTTAAAAATCATTTAAAATGCATTACGCATGTCACCTCGAGTTCTGATGATCTTACAACTTGTTGTCTGGGGTTCAGCGTTGTCCAGAGTTAGTTTTCCATTCCTCCTGTCCTGGCGTGGTCCTGGTTACGTCTAGAGTCCAGCATCGCTCTCCAGCAGTGTGTTCCTGGATACGTCTAGAGTCCAGCGTCGCTCTCCAGCAGTGTGTTCCTGGATACGTCTAAAGTTGTTATCTGCTGCAAGGTAGATCTTAAACATCTTCTAACGTCCAGCATCCCTCGTCGCTCTGGTAGCTTTTCCGTATATACTCTTGGTAGACTTACTATTTCGGTATTTACTTTTTCCGGAATATTGTCGTGAATAATAATTGATTAACGTTATTTCTTTCGTTACTGCGACTTGTAGTAGAAATAAAAAGAAACTGATTTGCCGACGGACAGCATGTCCGACTGCAACTGTGTCTTGAAATGAAGAGAAGGGTTTTTGGTCGAACCCTTAATTTATACCCTCTCGAGATTCCGCGCCAGTTGGCTCCAAAATCGTCCTGTCGATACCTGCATATCTCATGACAGCCCCCACTCCCGAACCTTTTCATCTATTTGCAATTATTAGCAAACAGCAATGTTTTGCACGGAATCGAGATAGCACAAATCATAGCTAATTCGATTAAGCACTCACTATATTAATTTGAGCATCTTAGGGTAATTTGCGTATTTTTTGGCATGTTTATTTTGCACTGTCTTCGCATAGCGTGTTCTATTAATGTCATCTTTTCACTGGGGATAACTATAAATTTTACACACACTTTGGTGCCTTTGGTTTGATCATACACTAATTAGTTTTCGCACAGTGAATTAAAATAATTATTTTATTAATTACTTGGGGCGGGTTGCTGAGATTCCTGTCATTGCATGCATTACTAACACACACAAGATACACATGTAACACACATACAATTGAGCAGGTCTTCACTGCGTGTCGGAACAGGTTAATTTCTCCCCTAATCTAACAATGAAATATTTTTACAATCTCAGACCTGTCCATTTACCCGTAACTTATACAAATTCTACACAGTTTATATTTATTTAAATTAACGCCTAATACAGCGTATGGCTGTATCGTTGCAATATATATATATATATATATATATATATATATATATATAATACATTACAAATGAACTGTAGTTGTGCATTATATTAGGGTATGTAGCTGTGTTTAAAGTTCTGTAAATTGTTTATGGAAGAAATACAGTGAGTGGCAATGGAAACCATACACTGAGTCCAACAGGCAACTGTTGATGAAACCAAGCATACAGCTACTGGCCCAGTGGATAATCATTCTGTGGGGAAATCAAAAGTGAATCCATACTATGTAAAATGTAGTGTTTCTAATAACATGGATGGAGGCAATGATGACATTTTGTGGAAGACTCCAGTTATGAATCAGATTCCAATAGCAGTACTGAAGATGAACTTTGAGAAGAAGAAAAGGAGGAGGATGACTAGGACTAAAAATAATTTATTACTTATAATTTCACCTTTAATGTAAAATAGCCATATTTATTTAGTTTCACCTGAATGTATTGTATTTAGACCACTGACTTATTTTTCTCATAGAACTCAAAAAATTTAGGATTGTTTTACATGCAAGCCTGTCTTCTATTTGGGCCAATATGGTAACTCTTGGTTTTATTTTGTTTAAAATGTCAATTAAAAAAAAAAACTGCTGACAAAATACATAATCAGGACACCTAAAATTTATGCAAAGGTCAGAACATTCAATAGCTACAGGTAACTTGACCCTCAGTCTCCTCAATCCAAAGTTGAACTTCTTAAATTTTGTTAAGTTTGTTTTTCTCAAATAACTTTTCAAACTGCATGTCTTTAAAACTGGTCAGAAAGTCAAATGTTTCCTCATAAGGTGTCCTTTGTTTAGTCTCAAACATCTATGTACTTATTGACTAAAATATTTACAATTATTAGATCACCAGGCTGGTAAAGGGTGAGCAATGCCAACAAGGGGTTGTAATTACTGCAAGTTACCATGCATGACTACATTAAATACCAGTTCAGAATTGTTTCAAATTATTATACCTTCAGCCCCTTATTACAAATATGTGAAACAAATAATTGAAATAATGAAAAATATTTCCCTCTAAAACCTGATTTTGTTCAAGACATTAATGATAAAATTTTAAGAGTAACAAACTAACAATAACTTAAAATATAAACAAATGACAGTGCCTGGTAAAAATAAAACTCCGTGGTAACACCACTAACCAGTATAAAATTAACATGGCAAACACTTATGCACTGAGCTGTTCTTTCCCTTCTGTCACTTGTAAGTTGAAAGTGACTTATCTGCATATACCATGTTTGCTGTACACATACCTTTGTCTCTCTCTCTATACTACCACATGCCACAGTTACCTGAACTATATGAATAAACACTGCTCCTCATTCTCCTCATTCTTCCTACAGGCGTCCAGCTTCAACTGTAGCCGATAGCCCGATGTCCATGGTAGATCATAGAAGCGATAGCCCAGTACTTCTTATTGCTCATGATTTCTTGCCATCCCGACACTTGCATCCTTAAGATATCCCTTGCGGCAATCGGGTAATGACATTTTATAAGTATATGTTCAAGGTTCTCCTCTCCGTCTTCACACAATAAGCATTGTGGCGTATCCGTGAGATTGAACCTAAAGAGATATTCTTGGGTAACGATATGGCCGGTACGTGCCCTCGCAGCAAAAGCAGCTATCGGATGCGCTACTCCCTTGTAGATGTCTTCCTTGGCCGGCACAGGTTGTATTTGGTATAAGCTGCGACCTGTGGTTGCTGATTTCCAACTGTCCTCCCAAGAGCTCCTGAAGTGTCGGTCACCCGAGCTTCTGCACTGCAGCAGGGAGAACTTCTTTAGGTTAGTTGGATACATTGTGCACGCTTCCCTCGCGATCCCATCTGCTATTTCATTTCCGGGGACTCCACAGTGGGATGGAACCCATTGAAGGGTGATCATTTTTCCTTCATTGTGTAGCTGGAGGAATAGTTTCCTTATTTCATTAATACGAAAGAAGTACGCACTCGTGCCAGATTTTGATAGCGCTTCTAATGATGATTTGGAGTCAGTCAAGATACAGATGAGCTTTTGCTCAATGGAAAGACAGCAGGTTAATGCCGCGTTTATAGCCAATAATTCGGCGTCCATACTGGACTGTGCGTTAGCTGGAATATAGTACCGTTCGCCATTACTCTGGTTGAAATACCCTGCACCTGACTTCCCGCTTTCGATGTCCACCGATCCATCTGTGAAGATCTTCGTATGATTTTTATACTGCTCGTCAATCATCTCTAGTGTTTCTGCTCTAAGTATATCTGGATGACTCATTTTGCCGAATTTGTGTGGAAGATCCACGATCACTTTTATTCCCGGCCAGCTACGTGGCGGTTCATCGTACACAGGTGGAATTTGCTCCGGCACATTATACGATAACGTTGTCGACAGTATGTTTGTTTGATAGTTGAACGAATTTTTAATGCTTATCTGATTGGCACACAAGTTGTATAATGGGTGAGTTATTGGTAATGTATTGACTTTCAAAAGTTTTGTCCACATTTGTCTTCTAATGTACATTTCGATCGGCTCAACACCTAAGTCAACTTGCATAGCAGCTATCGTGGTGGTTTTTGTACAACCCAGGCAAAGACGTAGTGCCGCTGATTGGATCGCCTGAATTTTGTTTATGTGGGTTTTTGCAGCTGAACCCCAAACTTCACAACAGTAAACAGCCTTCGACCTCACGAATGCAAGATAAAACATTTTCAGTGTTGAAGTGTCAGCACCCCAGTTGCGACTGGCTACCGCTTTCAATGCGTTCAGTCTTGGGGTACATGCCTTTATTACATATTCCACGTGTGCTGACCACCGAAGTTTTGGATCAAGAACCAACCCCAACAGTTTTGGATTTCTGTTATGCTGAAGTATTTCGTCTTGAAGGGTAAGGAGAGGCACATAGTTTGCGAGCTTATTACGTCTGGTGAAAAATGCGCATTCAGTTTTCTGGGTTGAAATCTTTAAAGACCATTTTTGACACCACCTGCTTATAACATTGAGGGCTAGCTGAATGGATTCCGTTGCTTTCTCGTGGTTGGTATCCGTCGCCCAAATGGTTTTATCATCCGCAAAAGTAACACTGTGTACATCTGGTGGAAGTTCATTTGAGATATCTCGTAAGGCAATGTTGAAAAGCGACGGACAGATTATTCCGCCCTGTGGTATTCCATTCTCTATTCTGTGGCTCAAAGAGTCTGTGTCATTTACTACAGTTTCTATTTGGCGGTTTTCAAGAAATTTTACTATGAACTGCAATAATCTTCCCCTAATCCCAATTTTCATACACTGTAGGATGACTGTGGCATGTGGTATTTTGTCGAACGCGGCTTCAAAGTAAATCATGACCGCAACCGTGGACTTCTTGCATTCAAAGCCTTCGTAAACTTTATTTGTGAAGTATAGCAGGGTGTCCATGGTACTTTGTTGAGGCTGAAATCCAAACTGATATTTGTCCAAAAGGTTTTGAGACTCCAACCTCCAAGTCAACCTTTTGTTGACTAGGCACTCCATTAATTTCCCAAAACAAGAAGTTAATGAGATGGGTCTGTAGGAGGCCAATTTCGATTCGTCCTTTCCAGGTTTTAATAAGGGAATAACTCTGGCCGTTTTCCATTTTTGAGGGATTTTGCCTGTCTTCGAGATATCGTTAAATAGGTCCAAGATCTTCGTCAACATTTCGGGGGAACAGTTACTCAACATTTCGTTGTGGATGTTGTCCGAACCTGGAGCTGAGCGTTTAAGCTTTCCCACACAATCTGTTAGCTCCGCCAGTGTGAAAGGGATGTCATCGGGGTCCGCGCACCTATAGAGATGTTCCATTTGGCAAGACAGGAATTGCTCATCTCGGCTTAACTGTTTTGGCCATGAAATCTTGCGACCCGACCTATCCGAGAGGAATTTGCTGAAGGCTTCCACTTTTAAGTCATCGTCCAGGAGGAGATTCCCGTTTGGTTGACTAATTGCATTTATCCTTTTTGAGGATTCTCCATTTGTTGCTCTGAACTTTTTCCATACTGTACTTGAAGGGGTGTTTGTGTTCATGGAGCTGACGAACTCCCTCCACGACCCTCGCTTAGCCTCAAGAATATTATTATGGAATTTAAAAGGACAAAGCATTAGAGCAATGCGGCTGAAATACAGAATTGACAAAGATCTCATAATGAGAGAGAGAGGTGTGGGGGCTTTCAAAAGATACGAAATTTGGTGCCCGACAAGAACATTCGCAATCACTTTAATGTGCGAAATTAAAATGAAAGCTAAACATGAAAATGGGCATGTATCTTTGGGTACAACATTTAGAGAAAGGAAACTGAAATTAAAGAGGAATAACAACATGATATCACAAACAGTGAATGGTATTATTATCATGCACTGGAATGCAAGGTCGCTCCGAAATAAATCTGATGAGCTGAGAAAAATCTTGGAAGAGAAAAGAGTGAAAATTGCGTGTATACAAGAAGCTTCATTACCACAAATCGAATAAACACTGCAATTCATGGAACATTCATACTTCATTTACTTTATATAAAATTGAAAAAAAAATTGTTACACCTGTTTACTTGACATAATCTGCATCTGGTGCATTTAGTTCTCCTTTATGAAGAGTTCAAACATTTTTAAAACTATTTTATTTCATACAAAACTTGTATTCAACCTTTTATTAGTCGCCCTACTTAATTGTACATTAAATCATACAGTCACAGCTGTGGTAATACATGACCAACAAAAAGATATTTTATTTTTGTGCAGAATAAGTTTATGTGTATACCCAATATTTTCAAATAATTGTGATGTCTCCACAGTGCCATACAATGTACTGAAGCATTGTATACATTGTAACATATATACGTGGCTTCACTGGATATCCACTTCGTCTCTCGCCTTTACACATAGAAGATTCCAGATGTTTCTTGAAGCCGGAAATTCTTTTACATTAAAACACGTGGTGTGCTTATTACGCAGTACGGCCACGTGCTCGTTCTGTGACTCAATTATGCTTTGTTATAATTCCCAATACGTTGCTAACAATCTGTTTCATAATATTCTTACATATATGGAGAATTATTGAAAGTTATTAAAATAAAAAATGGTTCTACCCTTTTTGTCCCGTTACAACATTAAAATAACTTAATTCCAATATTTTGTGGACAACTGTCAAAAACAATTCTAATTTTTATTGAACTTGTCTTAATATATATTTTACAACTGTATGTTGATGAACAATATGTTAATCAAGAATAGTGAGTTGCTTTAAAATAAATTACATAGTATCCAGTTTGTTACAATCTACTGAATCATTTCAATTTTTAAAACACTTAAAATATAACAAACAAATGTATATATTAATGTAATATATATCTAAATATAGTAAGATAATCACACACACATATTCAGTATTGTTAAGCATTTCAGGAAACATCTGTTTCTACAAACATGGCAGACCCCCCTCCCCTTACCTCACCACAGCCCTGGACATTTTCTTATATGTAACTGTGTTTATTATAGAACAATTTAGTGTACTGTCGTGTTTGTCCCTATGTGTTGAGGGTCAAAGTGTTCTATAAATCTAATTATTTTTAATTAATGGCCAAACTAATAATCTTGAACACTGTACTGCATTTTATCAAAGATGATACACAGTACATAATAAAAAGATAATAATACCTTTATAATTGCTAATTCCATGTTTAGAATATCACTTTCTGTGCATGCTCCATCTGTGACATAAGCATAGTCAGCAACCTTTGGTGGATAGATTTCTTCATTTTTCGAAGCAATGAACAAACAACTTATACCTAATAAACAACCAAGAAAAAACTAAATTAGTGAAAAGGTAAATGTACCTTGTGTGGGGGTTTGGTGATCCTTTCAAAAGTGTAAACCTAAGATAGTAAAAGTGAATTAATTTTTGAAGATGTAAACTCTTATGCAGCTGTTACTAAATTATTCCACTGATATTTCTGGACTTGGAAAACGCTTAGGTTTTACTGCTTTTTACAGAACGCTCATTTCAAGCAATAATGGATAGACCTACATAATATGTAACAGGCTTTATGCCACAATTTAGTGGCTTGTAGTTAGCCTTTCCAGTTACCATTCACAATTTACCTGTGAAAGCAAGACAGGTAGTAATGATATTGAGTGCTTGGGGAAATTGAGTTTTACAAAAAACAAGTAAAGTTCCATTAAATTTTTGGAGGACTTTTTATAATATTAATGATTATTAAAATTATTTGTTATATATTTGTTATTAATTTAATTTTCAATGTAATTAAGTAACCAAAATATCAGAACATTCATTATCATTCAAAATATTATGCCACTAAAGTTAGGTAACATATGACAGGGCCAACTGGATAATGCAGTTCGGATGATTTCTGTGCCTTTATGTTGCTTGCCTATTATTCTCCAGGCAGCTGTAACTGTAACTGTAACTCAGCAACTCGAAAATATTATGTTATACAATTATTCCTGCCTCCTAGAACAACACCAGGCTGTCATGGTCAGCTGAGACTGGACGTTTGCCTAAAACATACCAGCAGTATGTGTGTGAGTATATTTCAGTGTCAAATTTACACTGATTTTACTCATTAATTACGAGTGTGTTAGTGAAAGTGTCAAATATTTAATTGTTTATTTGTGCAATACATACTGACAACATGTAAGGCTAAAACTAATGGAATACGAGCGTTTGGAATAAGCATTAGTACAATTTTTATTGATTTCTGTGGAATTCAAATTTTATTCCACTGCTTAAGATTCATGCAATTATTGTAATAAGGTAGATTTTACAGAAAAAAATAACTTAAAAAAACAGCCTTTATAGTTTACACAAGGACTTAAAAGTAGTTTGAGTCTCATTTAGTGATTTTGGCTGGTAGGAAAAGGTGGAAAATAAAACAGCCGTTTTTATTTGTTACAGTGTGTAGTTAAATAGAATAAACAAGTTTGGTGTTCTTTAAAAAACTTATAAAATCAAATGCTGCTTAGTGATAAAAATTGTTATAAAAGATTTATTGCCAACTGAAACAAAAAAACGAGCTGATTCCAATTTTTCAACAGTGTTACCATTGTTTTCAACAGTGAAGAATGGGCTTCTGAATTCAAATAAGCTTTCAAAATGATGGGTGCCGTATCTGCTAACACTTGATCAAAAACGCATTCGAATAAACATTTCTAAGAGCGATTAGACATGTTTAAACGCAATGCAACTGAGTTTCTGCGACAATTTATCACTGTTGACGAAATATGGATACTGTTGTGAATTCACCACTACACACCAGAAACAATAAGCAGTCCAGATAATGGGTGAAACCAGACAAATGTGCTGAAATTGGTGCTGAAAAAGACAATCTGTAATGTCAGCCACAAAAGTGATTGCATGTTTATTTGGAATTCGCAGGTTATGTTGCTCGTAACCACAGAAAGAAAAACCACCAGCAGAGATATTATGTAGCACTGCTGAAGCATATTTATGCGGCTATTAATGAAAAATCTCTGCATTTAGAAAATAAAAAAGCACTTTCCTTCAAGAAAATGCATCCACTCATACTTTGCCAATTTGCAGTCTCAAAGCTTCATGAACTGTACTATGAATTACTGACATACTCATGATACTCACCAGATTTATACTACAATTTTTATAGGAAAGGGATTGACAGTTGACTGAAAACGAGTGGGGAAGTGGTGTTTAGTTTGGTCTGATTGGCCGAAGCTATCCACAGAAGCACTGTCAACTTGTACTTGTTGTTCCACTGTTTATGCTTTACCAAGTGTGCTTACTAAACTAATAGTAGTGTGTGTACTTTTGTTTGATGTGGTTGAAATTTAACAGTTTAAAATTTCTTAATATTATCATATTTTATTGTGTGTTGTATGATTTAGTGATATTTTTTAAATTCAGTGATTATTAGTCTGATATTCAGAAGTTAATTTGTGATAAAATTTAAATATTTAGTGTATTACGTGATAGTGATGGTTAATATTATCCATTTAGCTAAGTCTGATATCAGTATGAGTGCTTCAGCTATTTGCAAGACAAGAAAAAGAAAAGTATTCAATGATCAGACAAGACAACTTATCTGTTTTCAGTGTATGAATATATTGAAAAAGAAAAAGCAAATGAGGGGCTATTAATTTTTGTAAATAAAGTTTTAGAGTGTACAGCTGCCGAATTAGGGAAGAACCTGATAGTACATATAGGAAAAGAGAAAGACAATATTCTCACTAATTTAGTGATATAGCCCCCAAGTTTCAAACCCCTAACAGAAAAAGAAATATAAACAAAAGATTCTTTCCAAGAAAATGCAATTCAACGGCACATTTATAGCTACTGTTGTATAAAAGAGCACCCAACAATAAATAAAACTTCATAAGTCAATGGGAGCAGCTGATCTCTTTACCAGTAGTCAATCATCTGTTAGAAAAACAATGTACACTATCAGTTTTAAATGCTTTAATGAAAACCGAGCCGGGCAAAATATCGGGCAGAAAAGCTCTAATGGAAAGTGAAAGTGTACTTGCTTTACGTTGTATATTTCTAAGACAAATTCAAACTAAATCTATTGAACACATAGTCCAGTTAGATGAAACATGGTTAAACATAGGTCACAGTTTGCAAAAAGGCTGGACAGATGATATTGCAGAAGGAACAATGAAAGTACCTTTAAGATGAGGGGGTAGATATATTACTGTACATGCTGGGACATCCAAAGGTTTCATACCTAACTGTTTTTATGCATTTAAATAAAAGAAAACAAAAGACTTCCACAAAGAAACGAACTACAAAAACTTGACCAAGTGGTTCAGAGGCTTGTTATTAAAAAACCTCACAGTGCTGTCAACTATTGTGAATGGACAATGCCCCTATCAGTTGGTTATATATGACGAATAGCCCATTGATTTAAGTCGTTCTGAGGACCAAATTGCCCAAAAAATTCTACTGATCCCAATTTTTGTGTACAGCTTTATTTCGACATCCTGAATAACATGTGAAAAGTCACAATGCCAATCGTGTATGCGTCTTGAGTTATTAAAGGTCAAAGGTCACAAGAAATGGTTTTTTGCAAATATCTCGCTTCCTATTGGTCGGATGACAATAGAGATGCATATCAAAATTGTAGACCTCACTATTCTCTATAAAAAAGGTCCTATACAATTTTTATGTAAAACCAACAGTTTATCGAATAACGCACATCTTAATTTTGGAGCAAAGCATATACTCCACTCTTTATATTCTAATCGCTCCGACCCGATGCATATCACGTGACTGCATTCTCTACCTTCCTTGTTTTCCTAGGACGTTTCATCATTGAAAAGCATGGAGAAAAGACAATAATTAAAAAATATATCAAATACATAAATGTAAATGATAAAATGAATTACATATTTATGTTCATTATTAAATTTACTTCATATATTACAACTTTGGTAAGTAAAATTATGAATAATTTTTATATAAAGAATATCAAATTTAATACAATTTAGAGGCTATTTGCTCCGAGCCGATGTGTATCACGTGATGTCACATGACTACATTCTCTACCTTCCCCGTTTTCCTATGAAGTTTCATCATTGAAAAGCATGAAGAATAGACAATTATTGAAAAATACATCAAATATATAAATCTAAGTAATAAAATGAAAAAGAGTAAAGAATTGAAATTGGCATGTGGTCCTTAGATGGCAGATAAAAAAAAAAAAGAATTACATATTTATGTTCATTATTAAATTTACTCACATATTATATAACTTTGGTAAGTAAAATTACACAACACAACAACTAAAATGACACATTTTTTTGCAAATATTTCATACAAACGCGTTCATAAGCATCCTGAAAAAACGATACATTCTCCCAGCATGAGAATGTATGTCGATTCACGAATTCCTACCAAGCACCGTCTCGGGTCGAATACAGTTGTATACTCCATTCTATACATTATATATTATGTGTAGTATTATATTGTGTGTTTAAACATTATAGTATGTTGTCTGTGAGTAAATGAAGAGTGGAATATTTTTTTTTATTTATATGTATTAATACACGAAACAGCTATTGAAGAATCACAACTTAACACCACCGTCGTTGTTGGGGAAGATGTCGATCTTGTGATTATTTTAGTAGGGCGTACTCTTCCGCATCAGAACATTTTCTTTATGAAACCTGGTAAAGGAAATATTAAAACGAAGTATATTCTTCTGCAAGCATCAACAATTTTATTCATTGTAAAAAACACATATTATTTGTACACGCGATCACCAGATGTGACAAAACTTCTGCAATCTTTGGTAAGAGAAAAAATAGAGTGACATAATTATTTGAAAAATGTCCTGATTTGCACCAAGAGGCACAAGTATTTCAACAGGAAAATTGCCCTCCAGAAACCATATACAATAACGGCATACTTTTTCTTTTGGCCATCTATGGTGCTCCAAAAACCGAAAAGTCCATTGAAAATTATAGGCACTTACAATTTGCCAAGTCAACAAGGCTTAATGTACCTTGTTAAATTGTCCTCTCTTTCTCCTACTGCTGCAGCTGCTCAACAACATCTTCTCTAGGTACAAACTTGGTTAGGGAAAAACTTAGACCCTCAACAATGGGGATGGATTGTCAGGAACAACTTTCTGGAGCCCATTACAACTTTATTACCATCAGCGCCAGACGTTCTTTGCAGCTGTGCGAAAAGTTGCGGTTGCAGAAAAATTGCCTCAAAATGTTCCGCACTCTGTGGGCACTGTCATGGTCAGTCTTGTTTTAATGCCAAATCACGTGAAACATTTGATACTGATGCATCTGCTTTGAACATGGACAATGATGTTAATCCAATAGATAGGGTATTTTATCCACAAACTTGACAGAATTAGAAGAAAATGATGACGAGCTTGAGCCGAACACTGATGACTTTCACGACATGCACGATGAAGACGAAAGCGAAAATTAATTAATAATATTAATTAATTAATTGTATTATTAATCCACTAAAATTTGTTTTTAATTATTAATGTCATAACCCTGCATAACATGGATTAGGCCTACTGAGGAACCAATGTAAAAAAAAAAAATGCGCCTTGCATTCTACATCGAAGGTGGTGCAGAAATGAATGAATTGAGCGGCTTTGATATTTTCTCTGCGTCATTGTGCGGAAATAGCTAGTTTTATGTGAAAATTGCATAGGATCTTTTTTTGCAGAGGATATTAAGATCTACAATTTTGATATTCACCTCTATTGTCGTCCGACCAATAGGAAGCGAAATATTTGAAAAAACCATTTTTTGTGACCTTTCATAACTCAAGACGCGTATACAATTAGCATTGTGACTTTTCATACGTTATTCAGGATGTCGAAATAAAGCTGTATACAAAAATCGAGATCAGTATAATTTTTTGGGCAGTTTTTCCCTTAAATCACTGGGCTAAAAGCAGTGACAATGGCTACATGTAAAAAAGACATTCACTGGCTTCACCAACATAACATTTCTACCACTGTTACCATAAAAAAAGCAGAGCTGTTGGAGCCGATATCAGGTAGTAAACCCCAATTTACGGAGTATGTAATTGCCAAAGAAGCAGAAGAACATGGCCATAAAGACTAAGACTGTCACAGTATCACTGTCATTTTAACTCCACTGAGTTAATTTGGCACAAGTAAAGGGATATGTAGCAGGAAGTAATAAGACTTTAACAGGAACAGAAGTAGAAAAATTTATATGTGTAGGTATTTTGAATGTTAGTGCAGATGACTGGGGAAAGCAGTGATGCCCACTAAGAAAGTGATTGATGAAGCATTGAGCAATGAAGGAATATTAGAAGACACAGTGGAACAACAGATAATAAATTTGGGTACAGAGTCCAGTGACTGAAGCAACTCTGGTAACGACATAAGTGGTGTAACACCTTTAGGTTAATGGTACAGGCGGAAAACTACAGACAGGTAATAATTTTATTTTTAGTTTTGGTAAACTAAAGCAAAACACTCTCTCATATTTTTCTATCTTATATTTTTTTATTATTGTTAATTTTTATTTTATTTACAGACACATCAACTATTTCATTTTATTTACAGATCAACATATAACAAATTATCAGATTTATTGTTAAATAAAAAAATTAAAGATACTGAAGATTAATTAAAAACACTGAAGTTAGTCAAGTTCTAGTTTATTCTCGTAAGGATTCAAATTTTTAGATTAAGAATTATCTTTTTACAACTGGATAAATATTCATTTTTAAGTAGGCCAATACATATTTAGTTTGCACGTACTAGATTTGCTTTGTCGGCGCGGAGTATGTTTTGGGTGAATGCAGTACTGAAACTTATGCTTGAGTGAATAACAGAAACATGTGGCAACATGGTGATGATGTCATTGCAACAGTCAATCTATCTCCCATAAAAATCCCACTGTAGACCACAGTGTACTTTCCCTTTTCCCAAAACTGAATAAATGGCTTGCTGGAAAAAATTCATTTCAAATATGAAGGTTGTTCCCGAGATAAACAGATATGTACTTTATTTGATCTCAACAATTAAACTAATAGATACAGCTGTTTTGAACGGTATGGTATATAATCTGACAAATTGAACTGTAACGGGACATTTCAGTCCACATAGTGGTTTGGGGGGAAAACAAATATAAATATTATTTGTAATTCAAAAGTATAAATAATAATGGTAGAGTTTTGTAACGATGCAGGCAAGTGCATGAAATCGTATCAAGGTCAACATTGTAGACACAAAAACAACAATTATATTTAGCCAAACGAACTTTGACCGATGAAGTCAACAGTTACATAACAGCCAAGCCTGTAAATACGTCACTTAGAATGCAGTGCGTAATTAGCCTCGCCTTGAAAACTGGTTCATCATATTCAGAAGACAATAAGAAGTGGTCACGTGACCCCCTCTCCATCTCAGAATTTGAAGCAGTTCATCTCGTCCCAATCACGTATTACTCCTTGTGCCAGCCGGTCACAAACAAAAGTTCTGAAATGAAATCGCGGGTGCACCCAAACAAAAATGAAACTATTAAGAAAAAAGTGGATCGGAACTGAAAAAAAATCAGTTAACTATTAGGATGTAAAAGTACATTATTATAGCAAAGTGCGGGAGACTAAGAAATAGCAGGAATGGTCGAAAGTGCGCAGTAAGATGGACTCACCTGTTGTAACCAGATAAGTAATAGAACGAGGCATCATATAATTTCTTCAGTCAGGCATAAATAAATTCAAAACCATTCTAAATTTTGTTGAAAGAAATGTTTTACTAAAATGAGCTCAAAAGGGGAATATAAAATATGTACCGCATGAAAGTGTGCGTGGTTGTGTGAAAGTAAAGAATCTATATTTAAGAAGTGCTGGGTTGTGATCTATTATATATATATATATATATATATATATATATATATATATATATATAATTTAAATTGATAATTTATTATACTTTATTTTGGTGGGAGAGTAAAATGCTGATGGTAATAATTACTTTTAACTTGATTTTATAAATTGTGCGTCATGGCCGAATAGATGTTTTCATTTTTCGAAGCATGATTTAATGTATAAGTGTTATGAGTAAAAATAAAAGGGGAATGTCATTGGTAAACAAAAAATATAAGAGTAATTTACTGAAAATAACCCGTTCTGCTATTTCCGTTCGCCTAACCGAACCTGGACCAAAGGTAAGTAAATTTTATATCTCATTGTTGGTAACTAGTAAAGATGGCGTCCGGACTATGGACGAATAAAGTAAACAAAATTAAATAATTCAAATATAAAAAGAGTAGAGTATATTACAGTGGCGGCCGAACAGAGACTTCAACACAAAATTTTTAATTTTATGGAGAAGTAGGCCTACTGGGAAGAGCAGAATGGTTATTTGAAATAAAATAAATTTTTTTTTTTTGTATGTAGAAACAGACGTAGATGACGAGAGTGTCAGATAAAGTTATGTTATAATATCATTTACATACATGTATTATAAATAAGCAAAATGAATACTAATGACGATAAGAACGTAGAAGTCAGCATAACTGATGAAATATTTACGAGTGAGATGGGCGTTCACTCAACCCCAGTTAGCCAGATCGGTGAGTCTAGTGCCACCGAATCAGTCGAATTAAATACAATCCAAGTAACACCCATCTCAACTCGGTATGAAAACAAAACAGATGAGATAACTTCCATGATGCAGTTACTGTTAAATAAATTTGATATGCAAAATTAAGAAATAAGTAGTAATCTAAATGAAAATTTGAATAATTTCAAAAGGGAAATAAGAAATGAAATAGAGACACAAAATAAAATAGTTGAATCAATAAATCATAAGTTCGATGACCAAAACGCAAGAATAGATGACATGATTAATAACTTTACAATGAATAAACGAGACGAGAAGCGGGAAGGAGATAGATATCGATTAGAGGAGAATACAGGTGAATCAAAACAGGTAAGTGGTGTTGATGATAATTATGAGATTAAAGTGGAGGTAGAAAGCAGTAAAGAGACCGATCAATTAAATGAAAATAAAGATGATCAGGTAACATATAATATGGAAAGAAGGGGTGAGAAAAATGATGATATAATTAAAAATATTGAGAGTGCCGATGAAGTTTTAGTGGGAGTAGAATTTGATAATGAAGTGATAGAGAGTGTTGATGAGTTAGAGAGAAAGTGTAGAGAGGGTTTACAGGGAGAGGGATTGCAGAGGGTAAAATTTTCCTGTGGTGTTGTGGTTGTGGGTGAAGAAAATGCTTGACGAGTGTATTTGGGAGACGTATGGTCTACAAATAATTGTCCCTTGATTTTTTGTGCATCTGGTGGAGCCAGATGGTGTAGTAACAAAGTTGTATTACCTTCTGTATGGGATGGTAGAGAAAGTGTGAGATGGCGTTATGGTGAGAGATATTTAGAGAGAGAATGGTATTTAGATGGGGAGATAGAGTTGTTTAAGGTTGGTAGAAATTATAAAGAATTAGTAGAAAGGTTAGGTATAGAGAGAGTGGATAATGATATTGAAATCTTACCTTGTGTTGAAGCTGATATAGCAGCAGTAGATGATGATGTTGTCAATGATGAATTTATAACTTACCTAGTTGTGACAGATTATACTATGGGCAACATGACTATACTCGATGGTGACAAGTTATATGATATAATAATATGGAATAATCCTGTTGGTATTGTGGAAAAATATGAGAAGTTAAATAATCATTATATTGATAGAGATAATATAATGTATTTAATAAAAAATGATTTGTGTAGATGTAAGACCAGACTATTATTCGATGATGGTGGTTAAACAGTTGTTGTTCGTGAACATTTAATTATGTGAATAGTGTGGTTTCGAAATGGACTGTATTGTGAAATGATTTATGGTAAACAATAATGAATAATAATTTGGATTGTATATTCTTTTGTGTGTTGATGTCAAATGTATTTGTGTATTACATTATGCCGTACTCTATATTTTATGTAAACAATGTATATGTAACTAACTAAATTGTAATTGTAATTGTTTTGGAATTGTAATTAAAAAAACTTAGTGTTTAAAAAAAACTGATTGAATTAAATAATTGGAGATTAATTAATTAATTAAAATGTTGTACAGAAGAATTTTGGTGATAAAGTTAAAGGATTTTCTGAGATTTAGATTATAATGAATAGTAAATTATTAAACATATAATATGTTTAGGTGTTGAGTTATGTTGTTATTATGAGGTAAGTTATGAATTTTCTAATGTAATTTTCAATGATCATATTAAGGTAAAAGGTTGCAAAAGATAGAGTTTGGGTGATAATTATTTCAACAAGGCATTGAGTCAGTCAGAGTTAACTCTAATGGGTGTTAGACAAAATAAGAATTTTGGAATAAAAGTAATACAGAAACGGGTCAGTAGTAGGGACACAGTAGTGAGAGTGAATGTAGAGAGAAAGGGAGTGATGAAAGTGGAGAGTAAATAGGTGAGAGCAGGGTACATACATTTTGTAGTGAGGGTGGAGGTGTAAGGAGTCCTCAACGCAAAGCGTTGTGGCGGGAGTGGACGTTTTAAAGAGGGTTGCCGGTTACCTGGAAGGGCCAGGAACGGATAAGAGAATGAGTATAAGGGAAGGGAACACACATCCTAGGTACAAAGAGGGTATCAGGTATTTTATTCTAAGAGGAGAGTGATATAAGTAGAGTAGATAAAGTGTTGAAGGGGGTTATTATTGAGAGATTGCTGCCACCCTATGCAAATCTGTTAGTGGTTGTTAGAAGGAAGAAAGGGAGTAAGGTTATATATAAATGCCCATTCATTAAATCGAATCATTGTGAATGACTGAGAATCACCCAAACCAATTGATAATGAAAATACTTAATAGAAAATCATAGTTGAAATGTAATTAATGTAATTTAGAATTGTAAGATGATCCATTGTTGATCTTGTCGTGAGAAGGTATTGTGGAGAAGTGAAAGCTGGAACTTGCAAAAAATGTCTATATTAAAATTTTATTATGGAAAAAAAAACTTGTTATTGTGCAAAATTAAAGGGTGATTTTGGGGGATTGTTAGATGTCAGCCGATGAGAGAATAAGTTGTGATATGTGGTGATAGTTAATGAAGAATTGAATAAATTTAGTTATAAGGTATGCTATTATAGTGACGGCATGTTGTTGCTATAGATAGTGGTAAGGGTTTGACTGATTAACATCTATGAATGTTACAATCAAAGGAGGCCCAAATAGGGCGTGATATACATTGTACACAAATATTATATAATATTATATTATATGGAAAATTGATAAGGTACAGTGTATGAAAAAATGATTTGTTAAAACATGCTCAAATGACAGATTTCCCCACATTTCGGGCGATTACTGCTTCACCAACACTAATCGTGGTTTTGGACGATAACCAGTTGTGGGCAGATACTGTAAACCTGACCATGGTTGGTTGCCTTTTAAAAATTGGTTTGAATTAGAAATTAACGGGGAGGTGAATCAGGGGAAATCATACCGGAACTATGGAACAGCGGCTATCACCCGTTCGCGTAGGAACAAATAAAAGGGTGATCGACCGTTTTAAGGTTTTTACTATGTAATATGACGTTTATGCCCTTCAGTCTTTAAGCCCCGCGATGGAAGCCAATTTGTAATAAGACGTTTGTCGGCGTTTATAATTATTTTATTCGTATTAATCTCAGGGTTGTTTTTATTTAATATGGGGCTTGCAATTTGTTAATTATTATTATTCAAGCTTGTATTTTATTATTATATGGTTGTTTAGTGACTTATTCCACTCAATTCAACCTATTGTTGAATCCAGTAATGAATAAGTCGGTTACTTATACTCTTTTTCGACGTTTTAATTGTCAGTTTAATTGGTTTAAATAAATGTTTTTTATTCACTGCTTAGAATTGTTCCACTCGAAGTTCCGTTGACTCTCCGTTGATCAGCGGTGGTGAGAAGATCAGTAATGTCCTGCCTATACACTAACATAAACATACACAAATATAATATTTATGATAACTTATACTTTGTAACAATATATATACGTCAGTACAGTTGTAAAAAATCATTCCATTTGAATGATTCACACTGTAAGTATGGTACCAACCGTCTCGTTCTTTTCACTAAGCTGTATTTACTGATTACAATAAAAGCCAACTCTTTCAAAGGTAAAAATAACAATGATGATTTATTCAATTCTAAAACAATGAAATTTGGTACAATAATATGGTTTGCTCTTCTTTCTGGTTAACAATTAATATTTAAATTCGAACATGGACTCTAAAACATTTAAAAAGCTCAAGTTGGCATGACTGCCTTTGGTTAGTCACAAAAATGTGTTGACAAACAAATAGGTTATGTAGTGTTATTAAACTTGTAATGTCATTAACAATTGTAGTAGTAGTAATAGGTTCTTTGAGTCTGCAAAATACACATATTTGATAAAATTGCTACGGCTATAACAAGTATATAAGATATGGATTCATGGATTATTAATTAAAAAACATAAAATCTGAACAACTGTTCATGGTTAGACATAGGCTTTGAATATAGTTTAGTGCAACCTTGTTTGGTTAAAAGTTATTAATTCTTTGTTAACGAGTGATAATAATCAATATAATTCAGTGTCAAGGATTATGATCATCTCCAAAACTGGATGTACCTATTTCAGGTAATAGTAATTCATTGATTATATTTATACCACTCTCTGGTGTAACTCTTATTCAATTTTAGAAACAAAACATTAAACACTCTTATCTGACTAATAGGATTAGGGCACATACTCCCTTCATTGATGATACAATGTCTTTACTTATTCTAAACATTCATGTTATACAAATGTTAAAATTGTCGTTAATTATATCGTTCAACTTTGACATTGTTTATTTGTATTATAGAGATCCCTTCCTTTAGGAATAGGATATTTAATTGCTTATCGGATGTTAATTCAAGTCGCTATTAGCGTTCTGTTATATTTATTATCATACAATCATAATATAATAGCTGTGGGTATTTGATACTTGCGTAACTGGTCATTCGTAGTGTTTACTTTTTTCTTAAACTTTTTTAATTAATTAAAATTTTTTAATTAATTAATTAAATTTTATCACTGCACTGCACTCACTCCTATGCGCATGTACTCCGAATTATTTTCACTTAAAAATATACTGCACTATTTCTTCAGTTGACATAACCTCCACTCCTGGTTTGAGGTTAACGTGTGTTTACATCTGGTTGCTGTCAAAAGCACGTTTTTCTGGAGATACGACGAGCATGCAGTTCGCTTCGTGGGTGGTAAAAGACTGGCTTCGCTTCCTTTGTCGGAATGATGAATCTCGGATTTTTTATAGGCTCTGATTGGTCAATTTATTTTAATTCGTCTATCTCCGGCGGGCTTCGTCAAAACAGACGCCTTCAAGCGTGTCACTCTTTGGGAACAAGATTAAGAATTTCTGGTCGACATACCCACGCGGAAGGGTTCAGCATTACACAATTATTTTTATAAGTCCAATATCTTACTTATAATTGTACTGATGACATTGTGATTACCCTCATTGTTTATGATTTTTTATGACGATTAATTTGAATCCCCTCATCATATATTTTGGATTCAGGGTTGCTGAATTCGCACTTGGTATTTATACTTAGTGTCCATTCACCCATTAATTATTAATAATATACTGTTTTTATTCCATTTTCCAAGGTAATAACTTGTTCTTAATCTACTGTACAATTTTCCCTTAAAAGTATGCCTTAATACTAACACTATGTCTGTTTTCATAGATTCAAACTTAAGCTTATGATTATACATTTTTGTTTTTCTTATACTCTATTAATAATAACATTTAATTAAGTTCTAACATGGTATATTTATACATTGATGGGTTTAGTCACTACTGGCAGTGTTCTTTTCCCTACATTATTAGTTTAGTGCCTTAATTATAGTTTATTAATTAGGCTTGTCATACTTTTATGGAGTTACCTTGCTGTATGTTTGGTACTCTTCATATACTATTCGGATTGTTATCCAAATGATAGTTAAAACAGTCACAATGGTACTGTTATTATTGTGATGCAGTTCATTCTGCATTTGATTCTATTATAATCTTGGTTTAGTAGCTGTCAACCTTGCTTGCAGCTAGTTGTTACAATAGTTTTGTTGTTATTACATTTATATGGATTATTTAGATAGTTATTTTGGTTGCATTTGTTCATCTGAACAGTATTCTGTCTTACTTCAGGTTGTTAGTTGAGTTACTATCTTTGTATAATAAGTTTATAACATAATTTTGGTTGCATAATGTGTCTTTGCTATTACAAGCATATTGTCATATTTGGATTATATAAATATAGCTTTTATATTTAGTTATTCTATTATCTATCGTGTACAAAACATTCCTTATAGTATCTAGTTACTTCCTAGCTCAATACATTTTGGTTTAATATTGGTTTGATTTTGTTTTCATTAAGTTTTATTGAAAACTGGATGCCCAGATTAGGTTATGTTGTAGGTTCAGTAAGCAGTAATGTGTTGCTGCTGGCTGTGTATTTCTACATTAATCTTGTTGACTGGTTTTCATTCAATGTTTGTACATTGGTTATTATTATTGCACCTTTAGTTTACTCTTGTATTGTCTTATTTATTGTTAATTAGTGGGTTTTTACTAACATCACTCCCACTGTACAATTGGTCATTCATATTTTGGAACCTAGTCTGCTGTTTATTTTATAACTACACATCATTTAGCTACAACAAACTTATCTTATTCTTATTTAGTTTACTTGTGGCTCTTTATTTACAATATTTAGTCCTTATTGATGCTAATGTGTTTTACATAGACAAGGAATGTATTCATTAAATGATTTGTGGTCAATGTTGACTTTACCATACAGCTTAGGGATTTATATCATGTAATTACTTAACATTTCTTCTTTCTTCTTAGTACAATTATTCTTTTAAAGGTTTATGTTAGTCTGTTATATTTCAATTTCCTTCCCTTTTTCTTGTGTCTGGTCTGGATATCTTCCTTCTTCTTTCTTCACTGATCTCTTTCTCACTCTTATTCATTTTATACATGATGTGGTTTTCTCTTGTCTTCTTCACATTGTTTCTTCCTTCTTCTTTCTTGAGGTCGTTGTTGTTGTGTTCTTCTCCCTGATTCTTCTTTCTTCTTTTGTTTTCTTCTGTCCTTCTCACTGATTCTCCTTTCTTCTTTTGTTTTCTTTTGTCCTTCTCACTGATCTATTGGGTAGGGTATGTCAGTCGTCTCGTCTTTATTCTTCTTTTCTTCTTTATTGGTGCATTTACTAGTGATTTCTTTTCAATGATGCTTCACTTATTTAAACTTATGGTACTTTCTTCTTCTGTATCCATGGTGGTATTCTAGACCTTTTATGTATTCTTACTAGTGGTGGCTTTTAAATTAATTTTCGGTACGTTGGTGGATGTGGTGTTATATGTACCGTTACAACTATATAATCAGTAAGATTTTGTAAACCCTTAGGGGTAACCTTATCTGAATTTTATTTGTAATGCCGAAGCAAGGACAGAAGATGACAAAATTCCTCCTTAACTTCAGTTCTTGTGGAGGCAACTGGGCGCTACAGTCCAGGGGGGGGCATAGTGTGTGTGGAAGAAGGTTTTTAAATTGTTAATAAATAAGCTCTGATTGAATAAAAAGAAGATAAAATTGATGATTATTGTAATAATGTGGTAACAGTGAAGTATTGAAGGAGGTTGTTTTGATTGTCCATGTATCTGTGGTATTGAATAACTTTGTATTTTTTATTAATTATGTTCTGTATTAGCTAATGATAGCAGTCGTCATGTTGAAATGAAAAAGTAAGATGATGTAGTTGATTTAAAGATGTTTAAGAGATTTTTGATGATGAATTTAAATATTTGAAAGGTAAATGTTTTATATCATGTTAAGTACGTATCCATATATATGTGTTAGAGGTTAAGAGGAAAAAACCAGTGCTTCTTAACGCAAACCAGCACACAGCTAAGGGGAAACAGATCAGTAAGGGATATGGTATTATACAAGGCCACTATTTGATTTTTAATTTGATGTTTCAGTGTCCGGTGATGCTGTGGCGGCGGTCCTAAGCTGGCCTGCGCGTCAGAGCAGGAGCGTCAAGTGCCTGTCTGGCCTTGCAGTGTTGGGATCTCGAGAGAGAAGTCCAGTAAGGTCATTCAGGCGCAGTCACAGTCACTGGACCAGGGGGTAAGTTAACTATTTTTTTTATAAACCGTAAAGGGGGTTGTGGCGACATATCCTGGCT
This sequence comes from Magicicada septendecula, assembly GCA_034769895.1. Taxonomy (NCBI): domain Eukaryota; kingdom Metazoa; phylum Arthropoda; class Insecta; order Hemiptera; family Cicadidae; genus Magicicada; species Magicicada septendecula. The sequence continues at coordinate 889,680,599 of CM068367.1, forward strand.
GATCCTCCCTTTAGGATGAGAGTGTCAATGAGAGTTTATATGCTCTGGCATAAAACCTCTCATTGAGGGGGTATTGTAACGGGACATTTCAGTCCACATAGTGGTTTGGGGGGAAAACAAATATAAATTTTATTTGTAATTCAAAAGTATAAATAATAATGGTAGAGTTTTGTAACGACGCAGGCAATTGCATGAAATCGTATCAAGGTCAACATTGTAGACACAAAAACAACAATTATATTTAGCCAAACGAACTTTGACCGATGAAGTCAACAGTTACATAACAGCCAAGCCTGTAAATACGTCACTTCGAATGCAGTGCGTAATTAGCCTCGCCTTGAAAACTGGTTCGTCATATTCAGAAGACAATAAGAAGTGGTCACGTGACCCCCTCTCCATCTCAGAATTTGAAGCAGTTCATCTCGGCCCAGTCACGTATTACTCCTTGTGCCAGCCGGTCACAAACAAAAGTTCTGAAACGAAATCGCGGGTGCACCCAAACAAAAATATGAAACTATTAAGAAAAAAGTGGATCGGAACTGAAAAAATCAGTTAACTATTAGGATGTAAAAGTACATTATTATAGCAAAGTGCGGGAGACTAAGAAATAGCAGGAATGGTCGAAAGTGCGCAGTAAGATGGACTCACCTGTTGTAACCAGATAAGTAATAGAACGAGGCATCATATAATTTCTTCAGGGTCTGGCATAAATAAATTCAAAACCATTCTAAATTTTGTTGAAAGAAATGTTTTACTAAAATGAGCTCAAAAGAGAAATATAAAATATGTACCGCATGAAAGTGTGCGTGGTTGTGTGAAAGTAAAGAATCTATTTTTAAGAAGTGCTGGGTTGTGATCTATTATATATATATATATATATATATATATATATATATATATAATTTAAATTGATAATTTATTATACTTTATTTTGGTGGGAGAGTAAAATGTTGATGGTAATAATTACTTTTAACTTGATTTTATAAATTGCGCCTCATGGCCGAATAGATGTTTTCATTTTTCGAAGCATGATTTAATGTATAAGTGTTATGAGTAAAAATAAAAGGGGAATGTCATTGGTAAACAAAAAATATAAGAGTAATTGACTGAAAATAACCCGTTCTGCTATTTCTGTTCGCCTAACCGAACCTGGACCAAAGGTAAGTAAATTTTATATCTCATTGTTGGTAACTAGTAAAGATGGCATCCGGACTATGGACGAATAAAGTAAACAAAACTAAATAATTCAAATATAAAAAGAGTAGAGTATATTACAGAACTTATGACCAATATTTTGTACTCTTGATGCTATCTGTGTGTCAGGCTGAGAACTTTTTAATTCTACCTTTGTATATTATAAACCTCATAGTCTAGAGATGGTCCTGAGAAATATAATTATATGCAGATAGTGTAATAATCATCCATTAAGAATGAAGGGCAAGCCTATACAAACTGTCATCAGAAGAGGTTCCACAATCCATAGGACTGTGACAGAATCATAAAACTGGCGAGGACGAAGGATCTAGCTTATGCCATAGGAAACATATGTGGAAATGCCATATATCAATGAAGGAAATATCTAATATCTAAAAGGCTTTATTTTTTAAAACTTACAATTAACAATAAAAAAAAAAACAATTTCCATGATTTAATTTTTTAGCTTTTCAGTTGCATATTTTCATTTTTATATAAGAAGAGATTGCACAGGATTTAAACGCACTTTGTTGTTATTATATTTTGAGAAAGTATATCAAGAATCTGGCAAGTAATAATTATTCAAAATCCAAACACTTACCTATCAGCTGCAGTTGACCTTTCTGAATCTCCTTTTTTGCTGTTAGATACCGATCCAGGTAGTCAATAGTTAAGTAGTATGTTTCTCTATGTTGGTTGTATACATCACATACCTATATTAAAAAAAGAAAGATTTCATAAATCAGTATGTTTGTAAATGCCATTTACAATTTTATATGCCACATATTCAGGGCCGCCACTAGACTTTGTTGCCTTGCAAAATACTTTTCACATCCCTACTTTGTCATACTGTTTAATATAATTTTAATTAAAACTGATACAGAAATAAGCAGTAAGACTGACAAAAAAAATATAAACACATTTTTCAAAAACTTATTAAATGGGTACTTAAAAGATTGGATGGAAGATGTGCTAGTAGAAGTATTAAACAAATTTTCATAAATATAAGAGTTTATTAAAAGTCACATCTGCACATTAATTTTGGCATTTTTGTAACACCAAATTAAATAACGTTTATAAATAATTATAGGAGTATTTTTCATGCCTGTGTTTCATAAATTTTTAATACGATCGCTCAAATCGTCTGCCTCACACATTTCACATTCAAATTGTTTTTAATTGAAGCACCATTTACAGTTCATTTTCATCAGCTTTTAATGTTTAGTTTCAGTCTCACTCATATCAGCTAAAAATTTTTTGAACACACACTTAACTTCTGTTGTTCAACCGTCATTTTTCTTGCTTGGTTATACTGAAAACCAAACAACTATTTTATTTTTAGGTTAGGCATGTTGAGGATACTACAAATATAAACTGTATTCAAATATTACACATCTCTGAATTTCAGCACCAGACTATGACCAAAAGCAAGAACTTTCTTGGAAATGTCTTAAAGATAATTAATACTGTTATTATTCCTGTTACTCCCCATAGTTTGAAAATTGTTTTGCTGTTGTTCTGAATACAAGCTCACCTAAAAGCACTTGTTTGTCAAAGAAAGATGAATAATAATTCCTTATCATATATAGTAATAAGCTTTATATTTTACAGTTTATTATAAAATTTAAAGAGACCATAGTTACAAGTTAAATATAACTATGAATGTCATGCACCAACGCCTACATGCTTTTTTGGAAATCATTAAAGATTTACGCTGGCAGGTTTTGGCAGTGCTAACAAAACAAATATTAACAGCTCAGTAAATACTGGTGTTGTTTTAAAGAGTATGTGCTGATAATGAATTTAATATCTATTCAGAAGCAGACTGTGGTGCCTCTGTGTGTTGCATACTTTGCACAAATGGTAGCAGTGCCCCTCCACACTTCTATATTGTATAAAAGGTTTTATAAAATTATTAAATACACTTCATATAGGGTATTCCATGATAAGTATAATCTAGGACACATTTATTCATATTTCCACTGATAAAATTTAATTTAGTTTTTTTTTTGTTAGTAATTAAAATGTGTAAATAAATGTTTTCTTATTGTGGTCTATTTATCCTTTTAAAAATTAGTTGTTAATTTGTAGGTTTTTTGAGAATTAATGGTCATTAACGGTCCAAATGGAAGTTTTCAAAATACCGTTAGAAGAGAGCATTATACATACTATGATCATAATGTTTTTGTTATCAATTTTTATGCTGAAGACACTCCAATTTAATAAGTTAAAAGGATGTTTAGATTTTTATGCCACAGATGATTTGTTAAAAATATTAAACCCCAGATAATTAGGAATCCTTGGTAAAGAAGGTTTCTGATCTTTACTGCCTTTTAAAGCAGAGTCTGAAGATGAATTAGGTGACAATTATAAAGCATAATGAGCATAGCTACTTTGATACTGAAATGAATTCACTGGAACACAACAAGCAAAACATTTCTATACAATTAGTAACTAAAGTTACAGTAAATTATTTTGTTGTATATACTGGCTCAGCAAATCAGTCAATTAGACAAGTCAGTTAAGTGGTACCTGCTTCCCCAGTTAATTTAGACAGCCAGTGTCTACTGTATCAATAAACAGTGAATAAAAAGTAATTTAATTAAATACACCAGTCTTAATGTGTTTTATTGTGAAGACACGTCTACCCTACATTTTCAGCCAGACTACTTTCATAACCTTTTTGTACTCCTGACAACACAGGTGTATAATATCTGTAAACTGAGATGTTATGAAATTCTGACTTCAAAATTGCTTGAAAACAAATGCAAAAGAATGAATTTAGTAATGAAAACAAAAATACTTGAGAATTAAATGTTAATAATACGAAAAATATTATCCACAAGACATTTGTAATAAGAAATTGTGCAGACCCAGTCCCAGCATCTTTCCGAATGCAAAGGACGTTAACAAGAAGCCACAGACTATTGCCACAGCAGCACAACTCTAAGCTTGCTTCAGTAAACTTCAGGGATTAGCTATGGGCTTGCTGTCTCTGACACAGGGTCCCACCATGGTACAGCCACAAAATGGCACACACCAAAAACATGCTGAACTACTTGTGAGGAGCAAAGCACACGACCTTGCAGCTCTCATAACATTCTGGGAGTCACCAGGCTAAGTCCTGGAAAGTCCAATGCCATTTTGTATGTAAGAGATTGTAAAACTCTGGCTTTCTATACATACAGAACCATAATTAACATTAAAAGGTCAGCAATATAGCATAAATTAGAACAAGATAACACTTTTTCGGACTATGATCAGTAGCCATATGAGTTTATTATAATTAAAAATTGTTAATTCCAGTGCTTTGTTTGTATGAGAAAATTGTGTGCATGTGTGTGTATACAACTTGGTACAGCTTCTTTTCTTAACAAACTATATTATTAATGTTATTTAAATATTAGTACTTAAAATTATTTTAAGACATCTTGACAGCATGTTTAAATAACATTAATTTTACATACCCATGTAGTGACCACACACACACACACACACACACACACACACACACACACACACACACACACACACAATCTTTTTCAAACAGAACAAGAGACAAATTATAATGCTACCAAACAAATCAAAATAGTAACTATTATGGGAAGTAAATGTAAATGGGAAGCTGTGTTATTGTACTGTTAGAAAGTTTGCTTGTATCTCTTGCACTCGTATCACATTTAGTTGTGTTTAACATGAACATGGATATTCTGAGTAATGTGCTCTAAAAAATTATAGTAGAGATGCTACCTTATTTTGTATTCTCACAAATACACAGGAAGAATAAGTGTCTTACTCATAAATCCTATATTCGTCAAGTTAATTTTTCATATGTTTCAATTTGAAATGAATTCATTTTGTCAGTAGTAATAAGATTAAAACTCAAAAACTCAGATGGAGCTTAAAGCCTAGTGTGGTACCTCACTTCTTACTGAATTCGCTTACATGTCTACGGAAGCTTGTATAGTTATATAAATCATTAGCAACAAAATAAATACAGCAAGTACAAACAAAGAAGAAAGCAATGTAACAAATTCTACCTGGACAAAAATAATGAGTTCAGAACACCCTCAGAGTGTTACACACCAAAGCACACGACCATACAGTGCATAACATTCTGGGAGTCATCAGGCTAAGTCCTGAAGAGTTCATCAAATCTCAATGTGAAACCTTATAATTCATATTTCAACTAGTCAAATCTCTTATAATTGTATAAGTAAGTATTTCACTGATATTACAAGTAGTACCTTCAAACCACAGCATGCAGAGTTAGTAATAACAACTTTTATGTTTGTAAAATAAAAGATAAGTAATATAAAATACTTTAATTATGCCACAACTGTGCTCAAACAAATCTGTAAATGCAAATATGAAATGCCTTTCATTTGTTTCAACCAGCTGTGTCCGCACGGGGGGAGGGGGTGCACAGGCACCCCTAATTAATCAGTTTCATAAAAAATGAATTGGTAAAATTTTTGAAAAAGTACCATACATAACATGATTTTTATAGTTTCAAAATTAATTGGAGTAATATTATTTCTAAATATCTAAATATATGACAAATATTTATTTGTTATGATTCTTTGATTTGCAACATCAACATCTTGTTTCAGTACTCCTATGTTAACTGATAGTCACGCAATACCTTGGGACCCAACTCAGTATTTTAAAATCAACTCCTACATTGCGCCAGCCCACCCAGACAGAGCGGCGTGAGACAAAGGTACAAAGCTTTTATCTAACCATTCTTCTTATGATGTCGCTTGTAGTATAGTTGGCGTATAATAGAGCCTTTAGTTTACTTCTTTTATTATAATTAGCTTGTTGGTACATCCTCTTCATTCACTTAATATTTATATAAATATATATTACACTTTCACTGTGAACTTACTTTTAGGTTTTATTTACCCAGACGTTTCGACGTAGTATTCGTCTTTCTCAATGGGTTTTTAAATACTGAATGTCTGTACAGTAACGGTTATGGGATGTGGGTGTGTGTGGTGGGGGTTGCTGGTGGGAGGGAATTGGCGCTGGGATTCAAATTTTGTGTAGGTATCAGTGTATCGAAAAGTATGTGTGATCTGTAATGTAATTGTTCATTTAATATGTTGTTTGGTTGTAGTGTGTGATATCTGTAAATTTCGAATTGTTCTGCTGTTTAGTTTTCTACTTTTAGGTAAGTAGTGTAGTATTTCCATGTTGTACTCTATGTTTGTGTAACTGTGGTTTTCGTTTTGTAAATGTGTGGCATATGTGGAATATATGTAGTTTGTGGTGAGGGCTTTTAGATGTTCAGAATATCTAGAGGCTTAATATTTATATAAATATATATTACACTTTCAATGTGAATTTACTTTTAGGTTTCTTTTATTATTTACTACATCAAAAAACAACAGAAATGTTTCTTAAATCCAAGGATTTTTTTTTATTCAGGAAATGTAGTATGATCGGGTTGGCAAGCCTGCTACCCACAATTCTTTGCTCGTATTAATTTCTGAGTTGTTTACATGGAAGCAGATGAGTTAAGCTCGTAGTTCCAAAGTTTTTATGCAATAATGTAAAAATGTTTATGCCCTGAGTAAATACCAGTAATATTTATTTTATGTTTATATAATATGTACTTAATTGCATATTAGTAAATAGCGATTTAATTTGTGAAAATGAAAAAAATAGTATAGAACGGTTTCTTGTAATATCTGAATGAAACCCATTTTCTCTAGCTAATAATATACTCTAAAGACTAGTTTGGAAGTGCAAATTAGTGAAACTGGGGTTAGTGGAAATTCAGTAAGGAATCACAGTGCTTGATAATAATAGGCCAGCGACTTCAAAATATGACAGAATTACTACGGAGTTATTACCAAACCAAATTCCACCTAACCCTGATGAACCAATTCAAGATAATCCTAAAAATATACTTGAGCAAAACGCTAGATTATCCCGAGGTCCCTATCAACCTAAACTGAATTGGCGAAAATTCCTATCAACCCTCTGAGTAAAACTGGGGATAAGCTAAAAAGTTTTAATCCAGAATAGTACACAAAATGTACTTGGATAGACTATAGTCCATCAACTGATGCAATTTGTTTACCTATTTTACCACTTTTTCTCTTCCAATGATGCTGAAAACAAAGATCATACTGACAAATTATTTTACTAAGAAAGGTTTCAAAAGGTGGCACAAGATGAATGAATGTTTTAAAACATTTCAAATGTCAAAGTGTCATATGCAAAGCTCAGGAGCATTTATAAGTGTTACTTCAAATAAAGACAAACCCATCGATGTATTGTTAGAAAAAGAAAAGGAACCGTTTCTGACCAAGAGAGAACTTGGAAAAAATAACAAATGAAATGTTATGGAAAGGCTTATTGATATTGTTGTTTGCTTAGCCAAAGCAGGATATCATTTCAGAGGACATAAGGAAAATGAGAGTGGTGTGGAAAGGGCTTTTCCTAAGTTTAGTTGATATTTTGAAAAAATATGATCCAGTTATCTAAAAACATTTACAAGAATCACCTTGTAATGCAAGATGCAGAGTTGGTTTTTGAAAAGTTGAATGATGTTCTTGTGAATGTTTTAAAAATGGATTGGTCTTCAGTAATTTCCATTTGTTTTGATGGTGCTTCAACAATGGCTGTTAATAAAGGAGGACACCTGTGGTTTCAACATAAAAAGAATGTAATTATTTTATATAGAAAGTTACCTCTGCAATCCAGTCAAGAAGTACAGCTCGCATTCTTGGCTGTAAATGTGGATGATTACTAAACATGTCTGGATCTCTATGTTTTAAACTTTCTTCATCTTTGTAACACATCAGGTCCCAAAGGTCAGGTACGTCAGCCCACGTTAAAGCTGGTAGCGGATTATGCCGACTTAAAGGTGGCATTAAGTCTATTAACCTAAGCATTTTAATACATTATTAATTGATTTAATTAATACAGTTATATAATACATATTAACCTAATTAATTTTTTTGTATTACAGTACTTATATTGAAACTATGTATTTACATAATTAAATTACAATAAAAGTGTCACCCATATGCAAAGTGGCCCATCGGACAAAATAAAGAAATGCAGTTGATGGCACCTCTGGATAGAGGTTTTCAGTGGCTATCAAGTGAAAAAATATGCATCATTTCAAAACAGGTAAAATAATTTAAAATGCAATGGGTAAAACATGTTTGGCTCAAAATTGGCCAAGTGGCTGAGGGTGCAAAATGGGCCAACTGCACTGCAGCTGCAAAACTGGCCAAGCCTTCATGAAACTATGTACACAGGAAACATAACGGGTGCAAAATTGGCTATGTCTTCTTTAACGACTGCCAGTTGTGAGATGGCTATGACCGTAAAACTTTATTTTGGTACCAACTTCATCTGGTTGTAAACAAGATGTGCTTGGCGCAGTTATTCATGGTGGTGACTACTTCGTTTAGTGGTGCACTGTTCTTATAATATTATTTACAGTATTAGTGGCAGTTTTAAAAGATTGGTCCTAGTGTGATGCAGTAAACATGGTTGTGTTTAACGAAGAATCAACAGTTAGTAATGATGAAAATGGGTTAGGTATCAATACAGAAGATGTTGCGATAACTCCAGTGCACACAGTCAATAACTCCAGAAAATGAAGAAGGCATCCCCAATAATATAAAAGAACTACTGAAAAGAAATGAAGGTAATTACGGTGCTATGAAGCAATTATTGAAGCTCCTAATAGTTTCCATATGCATTCATACAACACAACCTCTTGGAAACCTGTCCATTTGCAAAACAGGCTAACTCCTATTGTTTGGTTTCTTCACCTTTTCTCACTGCTTCAACATCTTGGATATAACACTTAGTTTTTTCACATGTTTAAAAAAAAAAAGAAGCACAGTTGTAACTCAACTCCGAGAGAAGAAATCGATTTTTCCTTGTTTCCCAAAATTCTGTCTACAAAGATTTTGCTCACTTTACAAATGGACATGTCAATTACATAACTTATTACATCCGTTACAATTTACAGTACCCTTCTAAAAAATAAATTTACTAGACAATAAAGAGTCACTAAAATGGAATAAAAAACTGATGCTTAGTACTAACCTGTTAGCAATTTTATTACTTATCAGCAGGACCCAGACTTTGATTGCAATTTTGTTTATTATTAAAAATTTTACACATTTTTTGTTTTTCAGACAATTTTTCAATCGTGTCATTATTTTTTTTGTAATTTTTGTGTATTTATGTTCTGTGACGATTTAATAGGGTTAAATAGCACAAAATAAAAAAAAGAGGTAAAAATAATATAATCCTAAATGAAACACTACATAATTTCTCTCCTTATGTACCCCAACCAGTAGAAACATGCATACTTGTAGATGAATTCCATAACAGAAAAATAAATATAGCGAACAAAATAAATAGAAAACTAAATATGTAACGGGACATTTTGGCCTACCTGGGGTAATATAAAAGATCAGTGTATTTGGATACATATTTTGTGATGTAACGTAATTTTTTAGGGAGATATAAACATAAATTGAGAATAAAGGTAAATTTTACGGGTAACGAAATTGGCAGGAGTGATTGGAAATATTATTCATAAATTATAACGACGTAATAGACAAACAAGCGAAAATGTGTCAAGGTCAGCTCCAGTGACTTACAAGTTGTGTAACAGATTATATAACAACATCAGACGATCTTACGTCAGAGATAATCCCAGCCTTGGAATGCGGGTGCGCCAGACCAAACCTTATACTGGCGTAGGAATACGAGAACTCAAGACAATGAAAAGTTGGTAAACAGCAGCGGCAACTACACAAAATAGTGCCGTTCGTCTAGTCAGTCGGCCATGAACAACTAACAACTACGGACGCAAGTAATCAGCGCGCCTGCCGACCGGGCGTAATTTTCGTCGCGCCCGCAGTTACAAAAATGTGAATAACATATTTAAAAATGTGAAAAAATCGAAATTCATATATAATATGTAAATAACAGTTTCGGATATTATCAGTTTTAAAAATAACAAATGTGCGCTTAAAATAATGTGACGTCTTCAGGACTCATTGAACAGCTAAGTAAAAAAGAAAAATGTGTACCTAAATATTTAACAAGGGTTAATCGAAATTATAATAAAATAAAATTTTAAACAACAAACGAGATCTCTAAGGGAATAAAGTAACTGTGTGTGTGTGTGTGTGTGTGTGTGTGTGTGTGTGTGTGTGTGTGTGTGTGTGTGTGTGTGTGTGTGTGTGTGTGTGTGTGTGTGTGTGTGTGTGTGTGTGTGTGTGTGTGTGTGTGTGTGTGTGTGTGTGTGTGTGTGTGTGTGTGTGTGTGTGTGTGTGTGTGTGTGTGTGTGAAAGTATATAAACAAAGAAGGCTGGTTTGTGTTCTCTAAAATTGATTTTATGTTTTTGGATGTATTTGTTGCTCTTCTAAAAAGGGAAAATACCATGTACCATAACTGTTATTATTGTCTATATAAAAAAAATAATAGTAGCAAGAAGAAAAGAAGGGGGAATATTTGGGATTACGAATATATCGAAATGATTTTGTTATGTTTTCCTTTGTTGTATAAGAACTTTAATTAAATAAAAGTATGATCATGGTATGATGGTAATACAGTGGTGTCCATCTTTCTTGAATAACCGTCTCTGCTTTCCTGTTCGCCGGAAAAGAACCCTGGTAAGTACATATTTTCGTTTCTTGCAGTTGGTGCAAATGCAATATGGCGCCCGAAAGAATTAGAAAGTAAAAAGTAAACAGTGAATAAAAATTTAAAATCAATTAAGTTTAATTATCAATAAAAGTTAGATTTCAATTGGCTTCCGAAGGCAGGGACATTTTATATAAAAATAGGTCTACTTGGGAGAGCAGAAATGGTTGTTTAAGGTAAACGTGTGTAAACATAAATAATAAGGTTATGTTACAATGTTATTGATAAATGTGTATTAGAAATAAGTAAAAAATCATATAATTTAAACAAATGGATAATAACAAGATTGTAGTTGAAATGAGCGAGTCGGCTGGTATGGGAGAACCAGGGGTTCATTCAACCCCAGTAAATCGGTTAAAAGAGTACAGTTTGACTGAGTCAGCCATAGATGACTCGAGAATCCAGTCAACTCCAACCTCAACAAAATGTAACAAATTAGACAATGACATGATGAGTGTTTTACTAAATCAATTCGATAAAATGAGCTGTAAATTTGACGCTAAATTTGATATACAGAATAATAAATTTGATGAGTTGAAAAACCATATGAATGAAATGAATAAGCATTTAGACCAAACTAATGAAATAGTAGAAACTAACTTTAACAGATTAGAACAGAGTGTTGAGAAAGTGGTAAAGTCAGTAGGAGAACAGATTGAAAGTAAAGTAAAGCAGATAATAAACAAGAAGTTAGATGACAATTTTACAGTTATGACCAACAATAATAATGATAAAATAGTGGAAGAGGTAGTGTTAGATAGTAAAGTATTGAATAGTGATGATAATGATGTTAATTACAATTCTGAGGTAAATAGGAGTGAGAATTATGACAATATAAGTGAAAATATGATGTTAAAGAATAATGGGGTAAATATTGAGAGTACTGATGAAGTTTTAGAATGTAATAATGGAATGTTAATGTGTGTTTATGAGTCAGAGAGAAAGTGGAAAGATAGTATAGAGGTAGAAGGGTGGCAGAGGGTAAATTTTCCCCAGGTTTATTGTAAACCAAGGTGTTTACAAATGTTGTTGAAGGGCAAGAGTCCCTTATTATTGGAAGACATGAGGTCTTTGAGTTGTTCCCCGAATTTTTATGAGTTAGTGCCCTCTGTGTGGGATGGTAGAGAAAGTGTGATATGGTGTTATGGTGAGAGAGGTTTAGATAGAGAGTTGTGTATTGATAGAGAGATAGAATTATTTCAGTTAAAGAGAAATTATAAAGAGTTGAAAGCGAGGTTAGAATTGAAGGAAATAGATGATATAAAATAACTGACTTTATATTGAATAAAACTACTGATGGAGACATAACTAAAATCACAAATGTAGACAGGTCTTATGAATTAATGGATAATAATGGTGTCAAATATTCTGTTAATAATGGTCATTATAATAATAATAATAATAATAATAATAAATTGTATGTGAATAAAAATGATTTATGTTATAAATATGTTAGATATTTATATGATGATAGAGGTTGAATTTAAAATGAGTGAATGGACATTTTTAAATATTTTAATTTAAGGTAATGACCTGGCCAGATTATGAAATGAAGTGTGGAAAACTGAACAATAATGATGAATAATTTGTAAATAATTGATAGTGAAATTAATTGTGTGTATTGTAAGATGTTATGTAAACAATGTGTGTATGTAGTAGAAATTATCTTAATGATAATAATATTATTTTGGTAGACTAAATGAATAACAAGAATTTTGTAATTGTTTTGGAGCAATGTAATTAAAATGTTGTGTTTTCAATACTTGATGGAATTTAAATAATTTGAGAGGTTTAAATATTTGATTGATTTAAAATGTTATATAATTGAATTTTGATGATGAATTTAAATTACTTGATGAGATTTAATCTTGATAATAAATAGTGAATAAATGTGAAGTTGTAAAAGATAGAATTTGGGTAAGGATGATTATTTAAGTAAGACATTTGAGTCAGTCTAAGTTGAATATAGATGGGTGTTAGAGAAAATAAGAGGTGAAATACAAGTAATGTAGAATTTGAGTATTGATAGTGACACAGTAGCTATGGGGAAATATGTAGAGTAATGATTGATATATTGAGATAATAAAGAAATGGGGATACTTTGTAGATGAAAGTGATGTAATGGGAGAGGAATTAGTTGAAAGGGGAATTTTGTAAGGAGGGTGGTGTGATAAGGAGTCATCAACGAAAAGCGTTGTGGCAGGAGGTGAACCGATATGTGCCGGAAAGGGTTACCTAGGGAGGGTCCGGGAACCAAATGAGGGAATGAGCATTGGGAGGGAACACACGTCCTGAGTACAAAAAGGGGTAGAGAGTATTTTGTTATAAGGGTAGAATGATGCGAAATGAATTAGAGTAGTAAGTTAGAGGTAGAGAATGGTTGGTAGATGTTTTGAGAGATAGGTGTCATCCTAGTTAAAGTTGTTAAGTGAGTATTAGAGTCAGAAAGGGGGGAAGATTATGGGTAAATGCCAAGTTGATAGAGTGAATTATTATGAATAACTGAGAATCACCCAAATTAATAAATGATGAAAATAAACAATAGAAAATTCATAGTTGAAAAAAAAATTTTTGGGAAAAGTTAATGGTATAGTAAGTTATAAATAATTGATGATTAAAAGTTCAATTGAAATTAAAATGTAATTTTTATAATTTTATATGCAAATTTAAAGATGTAAAGTGTGTAATTTTTGGTCAAACTGAAATGCGAATTGTTTATTTTAAGGTAATAATAACAAGGTGAATTATGAATATACTATGTTTTATTATGTTGTATTATGTATGTTAGTGTTTAAGAGAATTTTATGAATTTAAATATTTTAGATGCAAATTGGGGATGGGAGAGATTTGTAATATGGTAATGGGAAATGTTTATTTAAATTCTGATAGAATCAGAGGAATTTATTTTGAATTTTGGGATAAAAGTTAACAAGAGAAAGTAGACCGAATGAGATTATGGACTTTTAAAATAGGTATCATGTTATGTTAGGTATTCATATATATTGCAGCATGACAGATAAGCCCATAAAAATGAATGGTAAAATGATCATAAAAATAAAATAATAACATTGTTAAATCCGAGAAAGCAAAATAATATAAAGAATTAATTAAGAACCACCATGGAATACAATCATTGATTAAAATAAAAGTTCATGTAAAACAAATGTTACAAGGAGTGATGAATCATCAAAACCAATTTAAAAACTAAAAATGAGAAAAAAAGGTAATACCCAGGTAGGATAGGAGTAGGTCAGGAAGAAACCCAGAAAATGACTAAACCCACAACAAGAAAAGAAAATATGTTGCAAGAAACAAGAAGAGTAGGTGAGGAAGTAACACAAAACATGATGACATCCACAAGATGAAGAAGGAAATAATTTTATAAGAAACAAGAAGAACAGAAGGGATCAATGATGAAACAAGAACAAGACAGCATCCACAAGAAGAAGGAGTGCTCTTATAAAAAAAAAACCAAACCCCAAAATAAATATAATAATAATAAATAAAAGTATAACAAGATATCAAAGGTAAAAACCACATGTACAATAGATGTAAGCCAAAAAGTGTATAGAGTAAGAATTGAAAGTGAACCAATGTGAGATAATAATATAATACCAAAAAACAAATCTTCATTATATTTCATAAATAGATTTCTTGATTCTAGTAGAACTATATAACTATTCAGAATTAAAATCAAGGAATAAAAAGAGAATCAGTGCAAGTTTTAGTGTTATAGAAAATAAACCTTATGTTTCAATATTGATGTTCACAAACTGAGTAGATGATGAAATATTACAACTTTAAAGTGCTTTAATTTGTGTTCATGAATAATGTAAATAGAGCATTATCATGACCTATAATACATGTGTTTTTAGTAGATAACTGCCACTCTTTTTAAATAACATTCATTTGAATGAATAAAATAAAACAGAGCAGGCCATAATAAAAGTGAAATGACAAGGTATCATTACCCCAAAAAACCAAAAAACAGATGAAAACTGATAATCAAACCTAGTATAAGACATATAGTATAAGATTATAATAATTATGTTTGTTTATATAGAATAAGGTATTAGAAATAATTAAGTTTAAACATGTCAGAATCTAACATCCATTATTTATAATATTTCTAATGTATTTTTATTAATCAATAAGTATCAAATGTCTGATTTGAAAAGACAAATGTTAATTTGATTTATGTTATGTATTAATAGTATGAACCATATACTAATTGTTAACTTGCTAAAATAAGAAAATGTCAATTTATATCACAATAGTAATGAAAGTCAGAGAGTATAAATCAATATGTATTATTTAAAAAACTTTGTATGTAAAAACTGTTACAAATCTAGGCCAAATGTTAAAAACTAAACAGCATCAAATTTGATTAAATAAGTATAGAAATACAATTAAACTGAAGGAATTTACATAAGGTAAATCAGTAATAAAGTCATATAATTGGAAATATAAGTAAGGAAGATTTTGTAAAATTATAGCCAGAATTATTATTAAAAATGGAAATGTAAAAACTCAAAATTTAGAGAGGGGAGTCATATATTACTGTATAATATTTTAAAACATAACCGATTAATCTAATTGCAAGGAATTAAGGGAAGATAAACCTTTTATTACAATCTGAAATTTAATATAATCACTAATATAACTTATAATATGGCTTCATTTGAAAGACAAGGACAGGAAGTGCTTTTTAAAAACTTACCATTACAAAATGAAGTAAAAAATACCATTTTAGATCAAAAACTTAATAAAACTACATTATTTGGTATCAAATTACGCAGAATGAACTGAAGAAGAAGATTAAGTATTTACTAGTTAATAAATTTGAAGAATAACAAAAATATAATCAGTTATATAATGTAACTTTCTCACATGCACAGGATGCAAATAAATTTGGAACAATGTATTGAATAATATTGGTTTGGCTAAGACTTTAACCGAAGACGGAGGAAGTAAGTTAGTTGATTATTGAACGTTGAATGATACACTCGATCCGAGTAACTTGTAAACCTCAACCTAATTTCTACTACCGTAATGGCGAACGTTTTCTAAGCCCAAAGTGACAAACGAGAGTTTCGGTAAAAACACCTTTTTAAACGGAAACCCAGTGAAATAAATACCTACAGACATTCAACTAACACTACACAGAACAGAACACCAGTGAATATAACATTTAAACCATTAAAACAGTAAAAACACTTAACCACACAAAAGTGCAAATATCAGCCTAACAGACAAAAGTGAGATTTACTTATTACTACACTATTTTTCCAAGTACAACACTAAAACTGAACCAGAGACACTCCACCAACACAAGAAGGAAGAATTGCAGCCACAAGGACGAAAATTCAGAGGGAAAGCATCTTTTATTGAACTTTGAATCAGCGAGGTGAGACCGTCTTCCAACTATACATGAAAAGCAGCCATCATTGATTACCCACAATACAACGCAACACTCCCTTGACAACTGAATGGTTTGAAAACTGCTCACTTACCATTATATATTAACTATTATATCTGTATTTTAATCTTTACGGTGATATATTTGTAATGTTATACTTTATAAACTTGGCCCTTATTTCTCTGACTTTGCCTAAAATAACTGCTAAAAGAATCCTTATATAAATAATTGTACGATTTAACGACACCCTGAGAATCAATTGACATATCGATAAAGAGTCGAAAGATAATTAATTGTTAATAAAATTTCTTATATATTTCATAATAGAACCTTTTTTCATTCCTAAAATATAATTAACACAATAAGTAAATTTAATAGAGTTAACTACAAGAATCTCACCACCCTGAAGGAAGATAACCTCCAAATAAGAAAATTACACCAATTGATTGTTATTGGAGACAATTCTATCAAGTGGCGAGAGAATTTAAAAAATACGGAAAAGTCATTAGAACAATTAAAACAATTAACAAACGATTCGGAACACCACAGAACATAATTAATTTATTGATTTTAATTAATTATATAAAAAAATTTATAAACAAAAATTTTTTTACACAAACATTATTTTTAAATATAAACAAATTATATAATTGTAACAGTATCGTTACAAATTGGCGCACAACTGAGGGGCTTTAATTAGCGATTGACAGGCCACTAGAATTCGCCCAATCCCTAATTGGAGCTTGGCAGCAGCTATAAGGTTAGAGAAAAAGGAAAATGCAACGACGAGCAACCTCGAAGAAACGGGTAGCGGAGGTCGAAAAGGAGATTGAAATCGATATGGAAAACAAAGAGGCGACGCCAGTGGAAGATGTAGAAAGGTTATTACCACCAGTATTAGCTAAAAAACCCGCACAACCAGAGGAACAACCTGAGATGCCCACACAAACAGCAGAAGTCAATGTCCGGAAGGAACAATTAGAAAAGCCAACGCGAACGGAGGATGGGAACATACAAGAGATGCTCAGGATGATGATGGAAGAAATCAAATCCAGTCAGAAGGAAATGAGTACGAAATTGGATTCTACAAAGGAAGACTTGAGTAAGAAAATGGGAAGTGATAACCAGTCTTTAAAGGAAGAACTGGGTAATAAAATTGAAGAAAACAGTAAGAAGATGGAAGAAGAAATGGGTAAAAAGTTAGAAGACTTGAAGGAGGACAACCAATCTTTTAAGGAAGAATTTAAATCGACTAAGGAAGAATTGATTAAGAAAATTGAGAATACCAATAAGAGAATTGAAGAAAATAGTAAAATAATGGAAAGTGACAACCGACAGTTGAAGGAAGAGTTGAAGGAAGATAACAAGAAGATGGGGGAGAAGTTGGAAGAACTGAGAGAGGATAACCAAATGTTAAGAGAAGAATTAAGGGAGGTCAATCAGGAGAATCTGGACAAGTTAGACGAAAGGATGGAGTTGTTAAGAGAAGAAATGAGCAAGGAACTCAACGATAATAAGAAATCTCTAAATAAAAAATTGGAAGGAGAAACCATCATAATGAACCAACAAATCAGGGAAATTGACGGAAAATGTAACCAAACCGAAAGGGAAGTACAGGAGTTCAAGGAAGTGGTAAACATTAAGTTTACTAATATTGAAGAGCACAGTCGCAGGAAAATGGAAGAACAACGGAAGGAAAATCAGGAAGAACTCGGGAGAGTACGGAGCCAAGTCGCGGAACGGTGTGATGGGATGGAAGAGGCTATGACCAATATCACGGGTCAAGTACGGCAGAGTCAAGAAGAAATGGAAGTCTTGAGAAACCGACCCACTAATTTTACCAGAATACCCATCAATGAAAACCGGGAATGGCTGAACTTCCGGCAATACAAGAGGAAACCCATGGAGTTCCTGGCCCGGATAGAAGAATATTTTGCCAAGCATAGAGGGAGTCAATGGAACAATAACCGGGAGATACTGGACGAGTCATTCAGGGAGATGACAGATAACTGGTGGATGGCGAACCGTAGCGAGATTGCTGACTACCAACAGTTCAGGAACCTGTTTAAGGCTAAATACTGGTCAGAAACAACTCAGAACCTGACAAGAGATAATATTTGCCATGGACGATACAGGGCCCAAATAGGCAGCACCATGACAGCCTATTTCCTAGGGAAGGTGTGCCTGGCAAAACACCTAGAGCCGGCAATACCCCAAGAATGTCTAGTGAACAAGCTATCTTATCACTACAATGAGGATATTATCAGAGCGAGGAGAAGTAGCCAGATTAAAACAGTGCAGGCCATGACCAAGTTGTTAGAAAGCTACGAAAACGAAGAATACTACCGTCAAAGTAGGAGGAGGAATGATAGACCAGAGGTGAGAACTAACCAGTACCCCAGTAACGGTAATAACTATCCAGGAAACCGCAACCAGCAAAATAATTACAACGGCAACAATAACCCGCCGAACAATAACTATAACTTTAACGGCAACCAGAACAATAATAGGAATAATAACCAGTACCCGAATAACCGTAATAATTTTTATCAACCCCCTAACAATCCATATAGTCAGAGAAACCCCTACCCCGGTAATAATGAACGGTATTACCAGAATAATAGAAATTACAATAGTAACTATAATAATAATAACAGAGTTTCCCGTCCAAGAGTTAATTTTATAAGAGCCGAAGATTGAGGGCCGAGAAGATACAACCGTCAACGGTGGAATAGTTTCCACGATGGAGATCGCCGACGAAGAAGCGAAGAACGGGACGGTCCGAGGTATGAACAAAGAAGAAGGAGTACCAGCCTGGAGGATCCTGGCCGACAGCAAAACAGGGAACAAACCTTCGAACAGGATACAGAGCGGCAGGAACCGACGCAAGGTTTCCAAAACGCCGCCTCGGTCAATCCGAGTGCCAACAATGACAACAATAATTTAAACGGGAGGAGGCAGTGATAAACTATCACGACCCGTTACTGCTCCTATCTCCTGGGTATAAAAACGAGTTGCCAGAGGCAACCGATTTAAAAAGCATCACCATCATAAGTAACAACTACTTAATCGCTGTCAATCGCTAATTAAAGCCCCTCAATTGTGCGCCAATTTGTAACGATACTGTTACAATTATATAATTTGTTTATATTTAAAAATAATGTTTGTTAAAAAAAATTTTTGTTTATAAAATTTTTTTTGTATATAATTAATTAAAATCAATTAATTAATTATGTTCTGTGGTGTTCCGAATCGTTTGTTAATTGTTTTAATTGTTCTAATGACTTTTCCGTATTTTTTAAATTCTCTCGCCACTTGATAGAATTGTCTCCAATAACAATCGATTGGTGTAATTTTCTTATTTGGAGGTTATCTTCCTTCAGGGTGGTGAGATTCTTGTAGTTAACTCTATTAAATTTACTTATTGTGTTAATTATATTTTAGGAATGAAAAAAGGTTCAATTATGAAACATATAAGAAATTTTATTAACAATTAATTATCTTTTGACTCTTTATCGATGTCAATCGATTCTCAGAGTGTCGTTAAATCGTACAATTATTTATATAAGGATTCTTTTAGCAGTTATTTTAGGCAAAGTCAGAGAAATAAGGGCCAAGTTTATAAAGTATAACATTACAAATATATCACTGTAAAGATTAAAATACAGATATAATAGTTAATATATAATGGTAAGTGAGCAGTTTTCAAACCATTCAGTTGTCAAGGCAGTGTTGCGTTGTATTGTTGGTAATCAATGATGGCTGCTTTTCATGTATAGTTGGAAGACAGTCTCACCTCGCTGATTCAAAGTTCAATAAAAGATGCTTTCCTTCTGAATTTTCGTCCTTGTGGCTGCAATTCTTCCTTCTTGTGTTGGTGGAGTGTCTCTGGTTCAGTCTTAGTGTTGTACTTGGAAAGATAGTGTA
Organism: Magicicada septendecula; assembly: GCA_034769895.1. Lineage (NCBI taxonomy): Eukaryota > Metazoa > Arthropoda > Insecta > Hemiptera > Cicadidae > Magicicada > Magicicada septendecula. The sequence goes on from CM068367.1 coordinate 889,700,836, forward strand.
GTAATAAGTAAATCTCACTTTTGTCTGTTAGGCTGATATTTGCACTTTTGTGTGGTTAAGTGTTTTTACTGTTTTAATGGTTTAAATGTTATATTCACTGGTGTTCTGTTCTGTGTAGTGTTAGTTGAATGTCTGTAGGTATTTATTTCACTGGGTTTCCGTTTAAAAAGGTGTTTTTACCAAAACTCTCGTTTGTCACTTTAGGCTTAGAAAACGTTCGCCATTACGGTAGTAGAAATTAGGTTAAGGTTTACAAGTTACTCGGATCGAGTGTATCATTCAACGTTCAATAATCAACTAACTTACTTCCTCCGTCTTTGGTTTAAGTCTTAGCCAAACCAATATTATTCAATACATTGTTCCAAATTTATTTGCATCCTGTGCATGTGAGAAAGTTACATTATATAACTGATTATATTTTTGTTATTCTTCAAATTTATTAACTAGTAAATACTTAATCTTCTTCTTCAGTTCATTCTGCGTAATTTGATACCAAATAATGTAGTTTTATTAAGTTTTTGATCTAAAATGGTATTTTTTACTTCATTTTGTAATGGTAAGTTTTTAAAAAGCACTTCATGTCCTTGTCTTTCAAATGAAGCCATATTATAAGTTATATTAATGATTATATTAAATTTCAGATTGTAATAAAAGGTTTATCTTCCCTTAATTCCTTGCAATTAGATTAATCGGTTATGTTTTAAAATATTATACAGTAATATGTGACTCCCCTCTCTAAATTTTGAGTTTTTACATTTCCATTTTTTATAATAATTCTGGCTATAATTTTACAAAATCTTCCTTACTTATATTTCCAATTATATGACTTTATTACTGATTTACCTTATGTAAATTCCTTCAGTTTAATTGTATTTCTATACTTATTTAATCAAATTTGATGCTGTGTAGTTTTTAACATTTGGCCTAGATTTCTAACAGTTTTTACATACAAAGTTTTTTAAATAATACATATTGATTTATACCCTCTCTGACTTTCATTGCTATTGTGACATAAATTGACATTTTATTATTTTAACAAGTTAACAATTAGTATATGGTTCATACTATTAATACATCTATACATAGTATAAAGTAAAGTCGGTCCGTTTTCTCTCTGTGTTTGAAATCGCTAATCTCAGGAAGTACTGAACGGATTTTATTCAAGTTTTCGCCAATAGATAGAGTGTCTATCGAGGAACATTTATGTGTATAATTAATACATATATGTTGTACATTAGCTTAGCTATCACGGTTTATGTCAAGTAAGTGGTATAGTTTACATCTTATATATAAAAATGAATGTTTCTTTGTTTGTCCCGTATGCGTTCCTATACCATTCATCCGATTGCGATGAAACTTCGGTGAGTTGTTGTGCGCACGCCCGCGAAGGTTTCTGTATTTTTTTCGATTGGGTCCTTTGGGGTCTTCCACATCTCCTCCTAAACCACTGGACCGATTTCAACCAAACTTGGCACAAATATTTTACGCAACGGGAGAACCAACATAGGATAGGTGTTTTTTCGATGGGGTCCTTTTGGGGGTTCTTTGGGGTCTTCCACATCTTCTCCTAAACCACTGGACCGATTTCAACCAAACTTGGCACAAATATTTTACGCAATGGGAGAACCAACATAGGATAGGTGTTTTTTCGATGGGGTCCTTTTGGGGGTTCTTTGGGGTCTTCCACATCGCCTCCTAAACCACTAGACCGATTTCAACCAAACTTGGCACAAATATTTTACGCAAAGGGAGAACCAACATAGGACAAGTGTTTTTTCGATACGATCCTTTGGGGGTCCTTTGGGGTCTTCCACGTCTCCACCTAAACCATTGGACCGATTTCAACCAAACTTGGCACAAATATTTTACGCAACGGGATAAACAACATAGGACAGGTGTTTTTTTTCGATACGATCCTCTGGGGGGTCCTTTGCGGTCTTAAAAAACTATTAGATCTGGTTACTATGGCAACCCAATAGAATAGATTCTGTTCTAAATATATTATCGCATTAAATTGAAGACCACGCGAACGAAGTTGTGGGCAACAGCTATTTATTTTTAAGAAGCCTACTGTGACGGTACAATTCTGGTACGATAATAATTTTGTAAAACTATGGTCCTAAAACCATAATTATTGTATTTTTATTCCCTAACCATTTATTTTGTAATAATAATAATTTTATTTCATAATCCCTATAAAGTTCTGGTGAATAAACTATAGAATATTTTAAACAACGCACTTTGGATTTAACAGGATTTCGGTCGAATTTGCTGAAAAGCTACAAATGTTGCAAAAAACTATTTGCCACAGATAAACAGTAAACAAACAAGCCCACGATTACGTCAGACGCAAGGAATGTAAGACGCATTTTATGCGACTGGGTTGGGCTGCTGAACAATAAGTCCGTGACATAGTTTTGCCCCACCTACGCAATGTTTAACAAAGACTCTGGGTCATTTCCATCCAGACAGTGAACTGAGCTGGCCGGCGTATTCACTAAGTGCGTTTGTGTAAATTTTACACCACCAAAAGTGGTTTAATAACTATTAATGAAATAATGGTAATGTTGGTGTTGTAACTGGGCTTGAGTGGGTGTCATCGGCCAAGTGAAGAATCTGGTAACGGTCCGGACTTCTACGTGCAGCATAAAATCTGCCAAAGTGTGATTCGAGGGGGGACACTACGATTCGAGAGTGTGGGCCCTAAGACAATGTAAAGAATCAGATTTTGCCACGTACAAGGTTCGAGTAGTGCGATGACATCGACTCAAAACTGGAAGCTAAGTATCAGGTACAACCTTTTGTAGTATCAAAGATACTAATCTCAAAAATACTAATATCAAAGTAAAATAACCAATTCAGTAAATTCATTTCAATAAAAAAAATTTATTCATAAAATGAGCTCATAAAATAAAAATTTGTACGAGAGAGAGAGAGAGAGAGAGAGAGAGAGAGAGAGAGAGAGAGAGAGAGAGAGAGAGAGAGAGAGAGAGAGAGAGAGAGAGAGAGAGAGAGAGAGAGAGAGAGCGTGAACAAAATACTATTTAAAAAGTGCTGGGTTGTGCAAATATAAAATATATATATCTATAAAACACATATCAAATGTTTAATGTTTTCAGAGAATTTAAAAAATATAAATAACTGTATAGGTATTTTGGAGGGTTTGTAAAAGGGAAATTTAACGTAATTTTGTCGCCACCTGGTGGAGAATATATGTAAGTAAATGTCATAAATAAACTGGGTAATATCATTTGGTAAAAATTTTAACAAAGTATTATTATTTCACATAACACTTTCTGCTACTCAAGAAGTTCGCTTAAATGAATTCCTGCCCTCAAAGGTAAGAAAACTTCACGTTTATATTTACTTTTTTGCATATCAAGATGGCGCCCGACCTTTGAAATTATTGACTAAGTGTAAAGATATTATATTGTATTTTATTATCAGCAATAAAAAGTAGTATAACATTTGGCTTCTGGAACAGGGACACTACGTAAACTTTTGTTTTATGTGGGTAAGCATACGGAGAGAGCGGAAAAGTTATTTGAAGTAATAGTTTTACATAATTTTAAATACGTAAACATAACCCAACTTCCACGAGGTTATGTTATAAGGTTATATGCATGCGGGTAATATTAAAATAAGTAAAATGAATACCAATAAAGGTGATAACGTAGAGGAAACAGTTGCGAGTGAGATGGATGGACCAAATTAGTCAGACCAGTGTAACTGAATTAAACCCAGTTCCGTTAACTCCCATCTCAACTCAAGACGTAAGTAAGACAGATGGTACAGCTGCAATGATGCAGTTACTGTTAAATAAATTCGATGAAGAAAGTAACAAATTTGATGTAAAGTTGGATGAAATAAAAAACGAAATTAAAAGCCAAAATTATTACTTTGATGAGAGAATTAACACAATAGAAACACGTTGTGATAATATCCAGAAAAACACATTAGAAATTGTTAATGAGAAATTCAATAATAAAATAAGTAATTTGGATACTAAAATTGACCAAATTTATGAGACAGATAGAGTCACAAAATACAGAAATTGAAAAGAAATGTTTAACTTATGTAGAAAGTCAAATAGAGATTAAAACAAATGTTGAAGTGAGTAACCAAATAGAATTAAAAACAAATGTTTTGCAAAGTCAATTAGAGAAAGTTGAATCAAATGTAGTAGACATTAGAAAGAATATTGAAACTATAGATAACACAATATCAGAACATGAAAGAAATACCAAGAGTAGACTAAGCCTGTTACAAAGTAAGATCAAAGAAATCGATGATTTAGCTATACAAAATAATATTGATGTGCATGATAAATATGATTTAATTGCTAATAGTTTAACCAGTGTGAAAAATGAGTTACGGGGGGAAATTCATAAAAATATGTCAAGTATTAATGATAGGGTGGTAGTGACTAGGGATTTCTATAATGAAATAAAATTAGAAAATTTTAGCCATGAAAATAGGGTGATAACAAAATATAATCGAAAGTAATATACAATTAACAGAAAAGATTGTTGATACAAACTCATGTATTGACGCTCTTGAAAATAATTTTAAACAAGCCTTACATGAACAAGTAGTAAGGATTGAAAATAAACTAAAAGAATTGCGTCTCGAATGGAGAAGAGATATCAAAGAAGTACATAAACAAATAAATGATAATTTAACTACTATTACGCGAGAACAAGATGAGAAAATTCAAACTGTTAAAAATATGGTACAAATCATTACCATTGAAAATAACAATTGACAGCTCGAGTCATTTAATAACTATTTAAATAAAATACATAAGAAAATAAAATTCACTATGGAAATTGAAGATAACAAAAATATTAATTTCCTGGATCTAACCATAACAAATAACGGTAATGACCTGAAATACAAAATATACAGAAAGCACACATGCACAGATACGGTTATACATGCTAAGTCATTTCATCCTCCAGCCCAAAAAATGGCTGCATTTAACAGCTTTATTGACAGATTACTTTGTGTTCCCCTTAATAACGAAGACTATGATCAAGAAGTAAATATTATAAAACAAATAGCTCTAAATAATGGTTACAGGCCAGTAATAATTGATAGAATGATAATGAAACATAAAAAACGTTTAGAAAATAAAAATACCAATATTATTAACCAACATAATAAAAAACATAAAAAATTCATTTCAGCTAATTATACTGGTTTGATGCCAAATATTTTAAAATCTGTTTTTAAAAGTAAAGGATATACTATTTCATTCAAAACCTGTAATAATTTAAAAAATTTTTTCAAAACAAAATAAATATTCCTTTAAAAAATAAATCAGGAGTCTATAAAATAAAATGCGATAATTGTGCAGCATTCTACATTGGCCAATCCAGCAGAGATTTTTATACAAGATTTTTAGAGCATATTCCTAAAACAAATAATAATAATTCCAGTTTTGCACAACATTTAATAACAAAAGGTCATAATTATACTAGTTTCGAAAACAATTTCGTAGCGTTACATACTTGCAAGAAGGGTAAATTAATGGATAGCCTAGAGGAGTTCGAAATATATAAAGCTACAGAAAACGCAACAACCAAAAATAACATATTAAATGATCAAATGAACTTCGGATCTAATAACCTGTTTGACACTGCTATACGGTTGAATGATAATTATAGCCAGTCGTAAGGAAATCGCGGTACAGCGTGCATGCATGCGAGCGCTCCGAGCGATTCAGTTGTTACGTTTTGTATATTTTATTTAAAAGATTTTAAACATTTTAAATTATGACATAACCACAAAATGTGGTATACATTTACGTTTTGATTGATATTGTGTATCTGAAGATGGGATTTCATCCCGAAACGCGTCATTGAACGAAAGAAGCTAGTGTCACTAAGGTGGACCGAATAAGGTAATTTAATTATATTAGTTCTTTCTACTATACGAAGGACCGTATGAGGTAGTAGAGATTAAAATGCAAAATTCTTATGTGTTGCAGAACAACATAACTGGAGAGATAGTAGGAACACACAATGCTACAAATTTAAAATTGTACTGGTCATCTTAGGTATATTGTTGTTTTTGCTTTTGATATTAGCGAGTGTATGAGTATTAATTAGATATATTATTTTTTCAGAAGGGACTCTCCCCCATTTTCGGGCGATCACAGACTCACCACCTCTGATCGTGGATTTTGGCATTCTGGAGGCGGACCATGGTTGGCGGAACTGCCATATGGGGGTGAAAGCAACGATGGTCTTACTCCACAAATTGGTGCAAGTAGAAATTTAATTTGTACTGTTGAACGGGGAGGGGGACCCCTAGTTCGTGGTATACAAAAAAAAAAAAAAAAAAAAACTATATGATTGGCATTTTTCCACGAACATTAGTTTATTCTAAAAATTATAGAATAGAACATATAAAATTTTGTAACTTAAAATTTTAACTCATTAAGGAGTTATTTTTCTGTATAACCTAGGAATATAAGATGATCCATTGTTGTACTTGTTATTCTGTAGTGAGAAGGTATTGGTTTTGAAAAGTGTCTACAAATTTAATTATGTAAACTAAAGAAATAAATCAACTGTTTTTTAGAGATGATATTTGAATTTGAAATCAAGTTTATAATTTATGTTGAAGTAACAACCATACAGGGTTAAAAGGACATAGTGATACTATGGTGATATATTGAGACTGCTTTATGAACAGTGATAATATGATTATTATGTTTATAATATGTGTTAGTTTTGTAATGGATTTATATGTATAACCTGTAGTTCCAAATGGGACTACATAAGACACAATGTGTCATACTATTGCGATTCCCCATATTTCGGGCGATTACTGTCTTACCAACACTAATCGCGGTTCTGGACGACAACCAGCGGTGGCCAGCAATTGTTAAACCTGATGCATGCGTCAGAGCAGGAGCGTTATGCGCCTGATTGGCCTTATGGTGTTCGGATCTCGAAGGAGAAGTCCAGTAAGGTCATGCAGGTTCTGTCATCATCATCGGACCATGGGTGAGTTATTGTATTTCTTTTCATATAAATTGTAAGGGGGTTGTGGCGACATATCCTGGCTGATCCCTTTAGGAAGTACGAATGTGTCAATGAAAGTTTTTATGCTTCGGCATAAAATCTTTCATTGAGGGGGTTTTGTGACGGTACAATTCTGGTACGATAATAATTTTGTAAAACTATGGTCCTAAAACCATAATTATTGTATTTTTATTCCCTAACCATTTATTTTGTAATAATAATTTTATTTCATAATCCCTATAAAGTTCTGGTGAATAAACTATAGAATATTTTAAACAACGCACTTTGGAGTTAACAGGATTTCGGTCGAATTCGCTGAAAAGCTACAAATGTCGCCAAAAACTATTTACCACAGATAAACAGTAAACAAACAAGCCCACGATTACGTCAGACGCAAGGAATGTAAGACGCATTGTATGCGACTGGGTTGGGCTGCTGAACAATAAGTCCGTGACGTAGTTTTGCCCCACCTACGCAATGTTTAACAAAGACTCTGGGTCATTTCCGTCCAGACAGTGAACTGAGCCGGCCGGCGTATTCACTAAGTGCGTTTGTGTAAATTTTACACCACCAAAAGTGGTTTAATAACTATTAATGAAATAATGGTAATGTTGGTGTTGTAACTGGGCTTGAGTGGGTGTCATCGGCCAAGTGAAACCGTGAAGAATCTGGTAACGGTCCGGACTTCTACGTGCAGCATAAAATCTGCCAAAGTGTGATTCGAGGGGGGCACTACGATTCGAGAGTGTGGGCCCTAAGACAATGTAAAGAATCAGATTTTGCCACGTACAAGGTTCGAGTAGTGCGATGACATCGACTCAAAACTGGAAGCTAAGTATCAGCTACAACCTTTTGTAGTATCAAAGATACTAATCTCAAAAATACTAATATCAAAGTAAAATAACCAATTCAGTAAATTCATTTCAATAAAAAAAATTTATTCATAAAATGAGCTCATAAAATAAAAATTTGTACCAGAGAGAGAGAGAGAGAGAGAGCATGAACAAAATACCATTTAAAAAGTGCTGGGTTGTGCAAATATAAAATATATATATCTATAAAACACATATCAAATGTTTAATGTTTTCAGAGAATTTAAAAAATAAATAACTGTATAGGTATTTTGGAGGGTTTGTAAAAGGGAAATTTAACGTAATTTTGTCGCCACCTGGTGGAGAATATATGTAAGTAAATGTCATAAATAAACTGGGTAATATCATTTGGTAAAAATTTTAACAAAGTATTATTATTTCACATAACACTTTCCGCTACTCAAGAAGTTCGCTTAAACGAATTCCTGCCCTCAAAGGTAAGAAAACTTCACGTTTATATTTACTTTTTTGCATATCAAGATGGCGCTTGACCTTTGAAATTATTGACTAAGTGTAAAGATATTATATTGTATTTTATTATCAGCAATAAAAAGTAGTATAACACTACTTTAATTGAACTTTATTAATTAAACTAACATTTTCATTACGTACAACGTGAAACTCCGTAGCGAAGCACGGGTATTCTGCTAGTAACATATAAATCAAATTAACATTTGTCTTTTCAAATCAGACATTTTATACTTATTGATTAATAAAAATACATTAGAAATATTATAAATAATGAATGTTAGATTCTGACATGTTTAAACTTAATTATTTCTAATACCTTATTCTATATAAACAAACATAATTATTATAATCTTATACTGTATTTCTTATACTAGGTTTGATTATCAGTTTTCATCTGTTTTTTGGTTTTTTGGGGTAATGATACCTTGTCATTTCACTTTTATTATGGCCTGCTCTGTTTTATTTTATTCATTCTAATGAATGTTATTTAAAAAGAGTGGCAGTTATCTACTAAAACACATGTATTATAGGTCATGATAATACTCTATTTACATTATTCATGAACACAAATTAAAGCACTTTAAAGTTGTAATATTTCATCATCTACTCAGTTTGTGAACATCAATATTGAAACATAAGGTTTATTTTCTATAACACTAAAACTTGCACTGTTTCTCTTTTTATTCCTTGATTTTAATTCTAAATAGTTATATAGTTCTACTAGAATCAAGAAATCTATTTATGGAATATAATGAAGATTTGTTTTTTGGTATTATATTATTATCTCACATTGGTTCACTTTCAATTCTTACTCTATACACTTTTTGGCTTACATCTATTGTACATGTGGTTTTTACCTTTGATATCTTGTTATACTTTTATTTATTATTATTATATTTATTTTGGGGTTTGTTTTTTTTTTATAAGAGCACTCCTTCTTCTTGTGGATGCTGTCTTGTTCTTGTTTCATCATTGATCCCTTCTGTTCTTCTTGTTTCTTATAAAATTATTTCCTTCTTCATCTTGTGGATGTCATCATGTTTTGTGTTACTTCCTCACATACTCTTCTTGTTTCTTGCAACATATTTTCTTTTCTTGTTGTGGGTTTAGTCATTTTCTGGGTTTCTTCCTGACCTACTCCTATCCTACCTGGATATTACCTTTTTTTCTCATTTTTAGTTTTTAAATTGGTTTTGATGATTCATCACTCCTTGTAACATTTGTTTTACATGAACTTTTATTTTAATCAATGAATTCCACGGTTTTCCATTGTATTCCACGGTGGTTCTTAATTAATTCTTTATATTATTTTGCTTTCTCGGATTTAACAATGTTATTATTTTATTTTTATGATCATTTTACCATTCATTTTTATGGGCTTATCTGTCATGCTACAGATTGCTCTCCTCCAGAAGTGATTATTTCAGACTTGATTATGGATGAAATAATTGCTTATGACAATTTTATTATTTTTTATTCTTCATTTTCCTCTCCATTTATATATCGACTTTTTCATATTTGAGCTTAATAAATTTTACATAGTCACTTATCTGACTTTTGATTCTTCTTGGATAGTTAGTGTTTTCAGAGATATATTATTATTATTATTATTATTATTATATATTTTCTTTTCTTATAAACTTCATGTTTTATCCCTGGGATATTAATTCCCTAACGTTCCCTAACGTGTGAGCTGGGGCAGTTCAGAGGGGCACTGTAGGCTTCACTACTCTGCTGGCCATACATCACTTCAAATTGAGTCCAGAGGCAAATTCATCTCTGCTCAAAAACATAATGCTGCTGGAATTATCTACAGACAGTCATCGAATAAAAATTATCTAAGAATAGTCCACCTTATGACTATTTTTTAAAAATATCTTTGGATTCTTCACTTTGTTGTTTCTCAGATTATCTCACATTTTCTATCTCAATTATTCTTCTTACTATTTATTATTCTCATTATATATATTCTTCTAACTTTTAGCTCGTCTGATATATTCATTTTATTTATAGCTGGAAACTTTTGTTAATATTTTTTGTTACTGGTTATAGTGTAACTTTTTCCTTCTTCATCTGAATTCTCATTACATTTTCTTCTGGTTATTTACATTGATAGCATACTTTTTCATATGTATTTTCTCTTTGGTTCTTATTCATTATTTGAATGGTCTTATTTTATGTTAGTTAATTTTTTCAATTTGTTTCTTTGTAATTGATATTCAAGTTGTTATTGTGATCATATTATTTAAACATATTTTTCTTTCTTTTCTCTCAGAAAGTTATTAATCCGCCTTTGCATTCATTAAAATTAAATTATTTATATTATATTATTATTATTATATTATGTATTATACTTAATACTTATTATTATAATACATAATACATTCACAGATAAGAATGGTGGACGACGTGGAACCGCCCGATAAATGTAGTAGTAAAACTTGTAAATGTCATCCGAAAATAAAAACGAATTTTGTTGTGTGTATTATCTGTGAAGAGGTGTATCATATTAGTGATTTTAATCATTTAAAGAATGTAAGGTATCTGAGTGATATTCTTGTTATATGTAATGTGCATCAAAATCTAACATCAAATCAAGATGAGACCACTCTTAGTGATGAAGCGAGACAAATTATTGGAGAAATAAAGTTAAATGAAAGTGAAAGAGTGCAAGAAAAACTGTATAATGAAGTTGAAAAAACAATATCATTGAATAGGAGAGATTACCATGATAATACCATGTTGAATGAGGTGGATCCTGACATGCGATCTATTATTACTCAGAATATATTATTAAAACAACTTAATGAAGAAATCAGAAGCAAAAATACATTACTAGAGAATACTATTGAATTAATGAAAAATAATAAACCGATCATGTATTCAGAAATAACTAAAAGTAATAATAAAATTAAAAAACAAGTGAAAGTTCCTGACATTAAAATATCTAATAAAACTGAAAATATGGATGCTGAATCTGCCTTCAAAAAAATAACGGAATTGTTGCAAAATGATATAGTAATTCCTTTTAAAAAAGTAATTAATACAAAAAAAGTGGTATAATTGTGAAGTGCGTAAATAGTGATGATGTAACAAGAACAAGTGACATTCTACAATCAAAACTTGGTGAAAACTTCGAGGTTAAGTTGCAACAACAGAACAAGCCTAAACTAAAGATTTTTGGAATTTCAACTGAATTGAATAAAGATGAAGTAGAAAATGATATAAACGAAAGAAATTTTTATAAATTTGAAGATAAATGCAAAATATTGCACATTTTTAATTGTGCCAACAATACTCAAGGTGTAATAATCGAAGTCTCCATGAATGTTTATGAACATATAGTTAATAATCAGTACAAGATTTGCGTTGGATATCAATGCTGCAAGGCTTATGATGATTTAAACATGAATCTGTGCTTTAATTGTGCTGGTTTCAATTATAATGGTAAAAAGTGTAATAACATGCCGAAGTGTATATTTTGTGCGGGTAACCACGTTGCAAAAAATTGCAGTGATGGTAGACAGTATAGATGCGTCAACTGTACATATGCAAATGAGAAGTATGGAACGAAATATAAAACTGATCATATGGCTTGTGACTCACAAGCATGTGAAATACTAAAAAAGAAATTAAAAATATCTATTGGAAATACTGACTACCCTATTAAGCCTATTATACCTAAATATGTTGGACCGGTCAATCCATCTATTATTAAGAATTTACAAAGACAGAGTGATTCCATACAAACTGAGGATAATAACAATCGACAATCACCTATCACACCAAGGACTAAAATCATAACAAGACTAGCAGCTAGGCGGGGTACAATTTCTTAACATAAATGGATCAAAATATTGAATTTATAAATAGTATACAAAAAGATACAATAAGAAAAGAAAAAATTTGTAATAATCTCAGTGATCTCAGTAAGTATTTTCATATTAATAAAGACCTAATTATGTACGTAAACATTAGAAGTTTGAATGCGAATCATACCAAATTACATGTATTAATTGAGAACCTTGAGGTTAAACCTTGCTTGATTGTCTGTTCTGAAACTAGAATACTTGAATATTATAAATTTTACCCATTATCGGGATAAAAAATATTTTATAATAATAGTAAAATTAATAATTGTGATGGAGTGGTTATTTACATTAAAGATAATATAGCCGAAAGTACTGAAACTATTTAAGTTGGAAGACTGAGTATTCTTAATTCTACTATTAGAATTGAAAATAATATTAAACTTGTAATATCAGCTTTATATAGATCTCATGATTTACCTAAGCCTGAATTTATTATAGAATTAAAAATTTTTTGGATATAACAAAAAAAATTAAGAATCATTTAATAATTGGTGATTTCAATATAGATACAATGAAACTTGACAATGATAGCCAGGAGTTTTTAAATAACTTTCTAGAATTGGGTTTTATGCCTGGTTTTCAATCAATAACCAGGCCATCGGATAATAATATTGCAGAAGGTACTAGCATAGACAATATTTTTATAAAAACTAACTTGATTGAGACCGAAACTTTTAAGCTAGAAAACTTGTTCACAGATCATTATCCATTATTTTTAACGATAAATAAAAAAAGACAAATGGACTCTAAAAATCCTTACTTCTCAATAAATTATACCAAGATGAAAAGGATAGCTACCAAAGAAAACTGGATTTCAATATTGTCAATACAAGACCCTAATTTAGCTATAGAATCATTGATAAGTATTATAAAAAATTGTACTGTTTTGTCTAAAAATTGTACAAAAAAACAATCAAAATCTTACCCTCGTAGTAATTGGATTACGAGAGAAATTTTAGAATTTTGTGATAAAAAAGAATTTTTGTATAAGAAATGGAAAATGTATCCTAATAATGAAATAATAAGAACCGAGTATAAAAATTATTTAAAAGTACATGATAAGATTATAAAAGACGCTAAATGTAAATATGATCGTGAACAAATAATAGGTAATATAGGTGACTCCAGAAGGCTATGGAGGGTTGTTAATAATAAGACTTGGTAGAAACTTAAAGGAAGATGGTTATATAAATTACATCTATGATGAAAATAAGCTCAAAATTTTTGAACCAAATAAAATATTGCTACGACAGCACAGAACAATCTACGCGTTTATCGAATGTGCCAGAAAGATCTCGACGTAAGCGTGTGGTGTACGTGCTACTAGACGCATTTTGCGAGAATCGTCTCGACTGTGCCGGGCTTCGCTCAGTCACTCGGACTGTGTCAAGGCCGTGTAATTACATAATTCACGAGAGATAAGACGCAGTTTGGAAGCTTCTGGTGTGTGAGCGTGACTATAAATACATCGCGTCGCGGCCTTAGTTCAGTTCAATGCGAGATATTGGTTAGTGCGGTTCGAGAGTATTAGTGCGATATATTTCCAGAGCGGTTCGAGTTATTACTGTGTACGTTCAAGTAGTTATTATTGCAGTGTTGCGTTTTATAATCAGACGGTATAATTGTAATACAATTGAGTTTTAATATTTGTGGACATTTTATTGCGTGTGTACAATTTTCATTTGATTTGTTGTAGAGACTGTGTTGTTAATTACGAACTGTTTTACTGTAACAATTAAATGTGTGATTAGTGACTTAATTGGTGTCTTGTACTTATTTTGTTTCCACTGTACCTACGACGATCGAGTAGACCGTCGTAACAGTGGTGTCAGAAGTGGGATAGAACGGTTAACAGTGGAAACAGTGGACGCTTTGTACAAGACGAGTGTGATTCATAATTAATCAGTAAACATGGATCCCAGTCAGATGATGGAAGCTTTACAAACACTGCTGCGGCAGACACAGGGAGAAGCAGAAAGACGACAAAAAGAAGAACGAATACAAGAAAGAGAAGAAGCTGAGGAACGTCAGAAAGCACTAATGCAAGAAACAGAAGAAAGACAAAAAGAGGAACACAGACAGGAGGCGGAAGAAGCAGAAAGACGACAAAAAGAAGAACGAAGACAGGAAAGAGAAGAGACAGAGGAACGGCGACGACAGGAAACGGAAGATATCAAAGCATTAATATAGGAGCAGAAACAGATTCAAGAACACAGTACAGCAGAATTGGGTCTCCTACGAGGTGAGCTTAATAAACAAGTTACTAAAATATCGGAGGTACAAGAATCAATGACATTAAAAATAGCTGAAGTAGAAAAATCTGTCTTGATTGTTGAAGAATCGATGTCTACAAAAATATCTGTTATAGAAGAATCTGTGTCAAATAAAATATCTGCAGTAGAAAACTCAATGGCAAACATAAAAGAACAAATTAAAAGTGAAGTCGAACAGTGCATGAAGATTCAACCAAAACAAATTTCTGAACAGACTGTACCAGTGATAAAGACAGAAAAAGACACAGAAAATAAGTTAACAGAGAAAGTCACTTTGCCTGCAGTAGGGACAGTTCATGTCAAAGCTCCAACCTTTGATGGAAGCAGCCACTGGGCAACGTACCTCCGCCAATTTGAAGCTGCTGCATGCGCAAATAATTGGACAGAGAAAGACAAGGCTGTTTCACTCGTTCTCTCATTAAAAGGACCCGCGGCAGAACTACTACAGAAAGTGCCACCTGACAGCCAGAACACCTATGCCGAGTTGATAAAAGCTCTAGAATTACGGTATGGTGATAAACATTTGCGAGATGTGTACTGCACCCAGTTGAGAGCAAGGCGACAGCATTCCGAGGAGAGTCTTCAAGAGTTTGAAGCAAGTATCGACAGACTAATTAGACTGGCCTATCCTGAAGTGCCAGAAGATTTTCGAACGCGTTTTGCGATGCAGACATTTACTGCCGGTGTCCGAGATAACGAACTACAGCAAGTGTTACGAATGGCAAGACACCAGAACAGTGCGGATGCCCTGGTACATGCTTTGCAATTTGAGGCCGCCAAATCAGTGTCTGGTTGGACAAGTCATAAAGTGCGCGCGCTAAAAGATCGCGACAGCACAGACGATGAGGAAGAAGAACAAGGAACAGAGACTCGACGGTCGGCGCCACAGAATAAGGTAAGAAAGGATGGAAGACCGAAGTGTTATCGATGTGGGAAACCTGGACATCTACAACGAGATTGTCAGGTTAGAATTCAGCAGCAGGGAAACGAGCAATAGTCAGTATAACGGGGCGTGTGCTGACTAACTGGAGGAACAAAGCCCCTAGAGAATACGCAATTTCTGCACTTCAGAAAACCAGCGGGAGCTTGGTAGTTACCGGATTTGTTCAAGAAAGGCCAACCTCGATTACAGTTGACACAGGCGCAACAGTTTCTATTGTGCGCCCCGACGTGGTGAAAGATCTCAAGCCAATCTGGTGCTCTTGCAGCTAGCGAACAGCTACTGGACGGCCTGTAAAAGTGTATGGAAAAGTGGAGATACACCTACGCCTCGGTAGACTTGAGTTTAATCATCAAGTACTTGTTGCAGACATTGTGGATGAAGCAATTCTTGGTGTGGACGTTATGAACGCATACGGATTTATAGTCGACTTCAAAAACAATGTCTTGAGAATTGGAGGCGAAGAGGTAATGCTATCAACAATGACGACAGCAGAAAAATCGATGGACGTCATAAACCAAGTGGCCGTAACTGTTCCGCCAAACTCCGAAAAGATCATCATGGTTAGAACTGCGGTAGATACTAGGGCAATCAGTGCTCTATATTCGAACCCCAGGTAGTCAGCACACCGGGCATACTAATTGCCAGAAGTTTAGTAAAACCTGATGAAACGGAAATGTACCTATTAGAGTGGCGAATATTTTGGATCAAGCTATCACTTTACAAAGCAATACGCTCATAGGCAAATTGACTCCTGTGGCCTGGGTAGCCGGAATAACGCAACGAAGACCCAGTTCTTCGGATACTTCTAAATTACCAGAGGAACTGCAAGAATTATTGAACAGATCTCCTAACGACCTCTCAAGTGGTGAGGTAAAAGAACTCGGACAGTTTTTACACGAATTCAAAGATTGTTTTGCAGTTCGGGGACAGTCACTGGGAAGAACCTCTCTTGTGGAACATCGCATCAATACCGGGGACACAACACCGATACGCCAACCTCCTCGAAGGCCTCCATTATCTAAACAAGAGGAGATGTCTCGGTTAGTACAGGACATGTTGACAGAGGGAGTAATCGAACCTTCGTCAAGTGCTTGGTCTTCCCCTGTAGTGCTGGTAGTGAAGAAGGATGGTGGATTGCGTTTCTGCATAGACTACCGGAGGTTAAATGACGTTATAAAGAAAGACTGCTATCCATTACCTCGCGTTGACGATACACTCGACACGTTGTCTGGAGCACAGTGGTTTTCCACATTGGACCTGAAGAGTGGATATTGGCAAGTGGGTCTTCATCAAGAAGACAAGGAAAAGACCGCTTTCTCGACCCCAAGTGGCTTATTCCAATTTAACGTCATGCCATTTGGACTCTGTAATGCACCGGCAATGATGGATGGAGATTGATACTCCGAGGCCTGACGTGGAAAACTTGCCTTATTTACTTAGACGATGTCATAGTGATCGGGAAGACTTTCGAAGATCATTTGGAAAACCTTAAGGAAGTTCTAACTAGAATTCACGGTGCACAACTGAAGCTGAGCCCGAAGAAGTCTTCTCTATTCCAGAAGGAAGTACAGTATTTGGGCCATCTGGTTTCGGCAGCGGGCGTTAGCATGGATCCTAATAAAGTAGACACCGTAAGAGACTGGCCAGTTCCGAAGAATAAACACGAAGTTTGGAGTTTCCTGGGGTTATGCTCATATTACCGACGTTTTGTGAAAGGCTTCGCTACTATTGCTAAACCACTACATGAGCTAACGGAAAATAAACGAAACTTCCAATGGTCGAGAGAGTGTGACCAAGCATTTAGAACTTTGAAGATTGCATTATGTTCGCAGCCAATTCTCGCTTTTCCAGCTTCCGAAGGGAAGTACATCGTAGACACAGACGCAAGCAATACTGCTCTAGGAGCAGTTTTGTCTCAAGTGCAGAACGGTGAAGAACGAGTAAGAGCGTATTACAGCAAGACGCTTTCTAAACCAGAGAGAAATTATTGTGTTACAAGAAGAGAGTTGTTGGCAATTGTCAGAGCTTTGGAGCACTTCCATAAATACCTCTATGGGAGAGAGTTTTCACTACGTACCGACCATGCTGCACTTGCATGGCTCTTGAGATTTAAAAATCCGGAAGGACAGTTGGCAAGGTGGCTCGAACGTCTGCAAGAGTACAACTTCAAGGTACAACATCGGCGGGGGCGCCTGCACGGTAATGCAGATGGCTTATCACGAAGATCGTGCCCGGAAGACTGCCGACATTGCCACAGAAAGGAAGAACAAAACTCAAGTGAACATGTTCAAGCCATCACTGTAGATTTCCTGGCTGACGGCTGGACAACACAAGACTGTCGACAAGAACAGATGACTGATGAAGACATTGGACCGATCTTGACAGCAAAAGAGGAAGGTTGCCGCCTGGATTGGCAAGATATCTGCCATGGTTCCGAAGTGCTGAAGGGCTACTGGGCACAATGGGAATCTCTCACCTTAGAAAACGGATTGCTGAAAAGGGCTTGGGAAAGTGCAGATGGACGAGACGTGGTCATGCAGTTGATAGTCCCCTGAAGTAAAGTGCAGTCTGTTTTGAAGGAGATGCATGATGGAACATCTGTAGGCCATCTTGGCGTTAACAAAACCCTTGACAAAATACGGAAGCGATTCTATTGGCTTCATCTTCGCCACGACGTAGAGGAATGGGTTCGGACGTGTGAAATATGTGCTGCAAGCAAGGGCCCACAAACCAGAAGCAGGGGAAAAATGAGACAGTATAACGTTGGACAACCTTTCGAGAGAATTGCCATAGACATTGCTGGACCATTTCCAGTCACTGACGATGGAAACCGGTACATCATGGTTGTAGGTGACTACTTTGTAATGGGACAATTTTGAAGGAGGTATGTTTTTTTTTTATGATTTCATTTAATATCAACTATTGGGAAATAATCGGTTTGGACACCCTTTGCGGCCACCGAGACCACTAACACTTATTTGGACACCCTGTATACAATCCTGTACCGGTCCGTGCCTAGCGCACAACGATAACACCGTGGAATGTCAGCTTGTGCGCACATGCGTGTATCCTCCGTTGGGGAGGAGTAACAAAAACTTGGTGAATAACGCTCAACGACAATGGAATGTGGCAGTGCGTGTGCGCCCGTGTGCCGCTATCTGTACTCTCGACACCAAAGTCGATCACCGGAACCAGCCATGTGAGATGCCGCAGCCAATCACAGCACGAGCTGGCGGAAATGTTTTTTTGACCAACGCATTTGTAGTGTGGTCAGTCGACGAAATCCCCCATGCCCGGCCGGGACAAGGTTCGCAGTTCGCGACCTTTAAATCCTGCATTTTAACATATTCTGAAGTGTAACAGTAAATTTGAAGATAAACAGTTAAATCCGACAGTGTGAACGAAGTTAGCAGAGTGTATAGCAAAAGTGAAAAATGTGACAAATAAACAGGACATTCATTTACATGCGCGACGCCACACGCGGTCAGCCGAAGGACTCTGGTTAAGTAGTCGACTCAAACCTAATTTCAATTATTTTTCAAATTCATAAAAAACGGGGGTTATAACTAAATTAAAGGGAATCTGATAGTATGAGAGAGAGAGAGAGAGCAATATGGGTCGCTTTCATAATTTAGATACCATGGTTAGAATGTTAAGTGTTTAGTCATAAGTATCGCAACTATTTTCATTTCATGTATGACAAGTATCAATGTTTTCAAGCAAAGTTTTTTCGAATGAACCGCTAGTAACTTAAAATTGAACTGATATTCCAATAATTATTAACGATGTAATGTAAAAGAAATTGATGAAGAGGGAGTTAAAATTTAATAGTTAATATCAAAAAATTAAAAGTTAATAAAAAGTGTCAATTAAACACATCAATGTGTGTTTGTCATTGCATTGCCCGTTTTTCTCTGCCTGAGTACATCAGACGACATCCTGGTAAACCCTTATATATATTTGCAACTGGTAAGTGACAGTTTCTTCAGTATGTCAACAATTTAATTAATTAATTTAAAGCTAATAACACTTCAATGGCGCCCTTTGACAGTGACTTTGTAAATTAGTATAATACAAATTTACAAACTGATCGAAAAATGGCAGAGAAAAGCGAGAGTGTAAATTTATGTGAAGATGTTGGGGAGGGGTCAATTCTCAATGTTACGCAAGACGATTTAATATCGACAAATATTGACGAAAGTATAGACAATACAACACACGAATTAACGATTGAGACAGTAGACGCAAAAGTAAGCGATAATATAAATATATTTAACCAATTAGCATTGATGATGGAGATGATGTCAGGAGTGAAAAATGAGATGTCAGGAGTGAAAAATGAAATGTCAGGAATGAAAACTGAGATTAAATCAGAAGTAAATTCTATAAATGATAAACTAACTGATTTAAATAACGAGTTTATAAATGTGAGGAGCGAACTGAGAGCGAGTGAAATATATATGAATAGCCGTTTAGAAAGTATGAGTGAGGTTATTGTTGGAGTGAAAGATGTGTTGACTAGTGATATCAATAAGATACAAACTGAGTTGAAAAATGATATAAAAATAATTAACGAAAAACAAAAAGAGAGAATGTTGGAGACAAATAAAAAATTTGACACATTGACAAGTAAATTTAATGATAAAATTAAGAAGCAAAATGACAAAATTGACTGTAATGTTCAGTGTATAATTAATGAATGTGAACAAATCAAACGAGCTAGTGAAATACAAGAAAATATAAATGATGAATTCAGAAGTAATTTTGAACAAGTTGATGCGATTAAGATTAATGTTACTAGTTTAAAGAATAAACAAGCAGAACATGAGCGTGAAATAATTAAAGTCAGAGAAGACTTGAATGTAACCATTAACCAGAAATTAAGTAATGTGAGTGAGAGAGTGAATGTGGAAGTAGAATTAGGATATTTTAGTAATGAAAGTAGGGGAGTGAACCCCATACAATTTTTGAACTCTATAAAAAGTTTTAATAAATATAACCAAGAAAGTTGGGAGATTAAGTTAGTAAGAATTTTGAAGTACTTTAAAGGGGATGCCAAAATATGGGCGGATGCTCATAACGATAACTGGGTAGATTTTAATGAGTTTGAGCAGGCATTTAGAAATAAGTACTGGTCAGAAGAGAAACAAGAGGGGTTACGTAGTATCATAATGGGGTGGGGAAACTTTAATATTAAACACATGAGTATTACATCGTATGTGACGAGACTATATAGTCAAGTTAAATATTTAGAACCACCAATGCCTCTTTCATCTTTTATTAGATACATCAGTAAACATTTACCCAAGGACATACGGTCCACAATCAGAACCCGGGATTTTGCCAATATCGCAGAGTTAGAAAAAATATTAGAGGCATACCAGAGTATGAAAGAGGAAGAGGATAATAAGTATCAATTTAGAGTTAGTGAATCGAACCAAACAAATACTGAAATAAGACAACCAGACCATTTTATTAGTAATGTGAGTAGATCAGGGGAGGGGGCGTGGTTATGTCCAAACCCTAATTGTGGAGCCAGTAATTATAATGGGTCGCGGAGTCAATGTTACCGGTGTCAGTGTCCGAGGAGTAGTGCCCAAGGGAGAGGGGAGAATTATAATAGGGGTTGCGATCAATTTAGAGGGAATCATAGGGGGAGAGGTTTTACTAGTAATCGGGGAGTGTCAGGAAATTTTAATCAGAGAGGAAGAGGGGGATATGTTAGTAACCCAAATGAAACTCGGGGCGTAGAAGTACCAGCTCATAATCAAAACAGTAGGGGGGTTTACAGCGAACCACCACCTTCACATCCGTTAAACTAAAAAGGGCGGTTGAAAAAGAAAGCCCCCAGCCGTCTAGTAGTCACATGACAATAGGGTCACTAATTACTAATATACACAATGATTTATCTGACGAAGAAGCGGGAGAGAGTAATAATGCTTTCGGGATGGCAGAATTTGAAGCCGAAGTATTTAGTTCTAAATATATTTTTCTAGTAGATTCAGGGAGTGAACTGACTGCTATAGACGATAGAATGTTTGAAAAAATCAAAAATCAGACTACAGAAACAATTCCACAATTACCAGTACTGGGAATTAGTGTTATAGGAGTAACGGGTGTTCGCAGTAAAAAAGTAACCAAACAAATAATGCTACAATTAAAAGTAAATGAGAACACAATAAATGTACCTTTCTTAGTTATTCCAGGACTAAATATGGGAGCTATAATAGGTAATGATTTTTTGAATAATTTCAAAGTAGAATTAAACTATTACACACAGACTATGAAATTAAATAATAATAATAATATAATTGAAATACCATTCATACAAAAGAAAGTTGTAGGAATGAAAGCATTAAAAATAATTAGTAAGGGAATGTTAATTTCTGACAATGATATAAATGAGTGTAGACCCTTAATGATAAATTATTGTAACTTGAGAGTAAATAATAATGAGTTATTTGACAATGAAAATAATTGGGAGGAGAAAATGAATAAAATCCTATATCAAGAGGGGGAATTTAGCTACCAAGACAGAGAAAAAATAGTACTAATAATAAACAAAAATAAATCAGTTTTTTCAGATGAACCCGGTTTGGTAAAGAATTTTAAAGGTAAATTAGTCGTTAAAGAAAAAACACCCTTTGCACCTAAAGCCTATCCGGTACCATACTCCAAGAGGGGTTTAGTACAGGAGGAAATAAATAAAATGTTGAGGGAAGGTATAATAGAAAAATCTACATTACCATATTCCAACCCTTTAGTAGTGGTGACAAAGAAAGATTTATCGATAAGATTATGTTTAGACGCAAGACAAGTAAACAGAATAATTGTTCCAGACAGAGAATCACCGGAACCAGTAAGCGAAATTCTGCAACGTTTTAGTGGGACCAAATACATCACCACTTTAGACTTGACTGCAGGCTACTGGCAGATAGAGCTGGAAGAGGAGTCTCGGCAGTATGTGGCATTTCTATACAACGGTAGGAATTACCAATTTAGAAGACTACCTTTTGGACTCAACGTAAGTGTTTCAATTTTTATCAAATGCCTGGATTATGTGCTAGGGAGAGAGATTTTAGAATTCACAACCGTTTATGTAGATGATATAGTAATTACATCACCAGACATTGATACACACTGTGAAAGGTTAGATAGGGTATTAAGTAGACTGCATGAGTATGGCATAACCGTTAAATTTAAGAAGTCAGAATTTTTGAAAGAACAAGTTAATTTTTTAGGACATATAATTTCAGCAAGGGGTATTAGTACAGACCCTAAGAAGGTAGAAATAATACAAAATTTTCCGATACCAAAAAATGTTAAACAGTTGCAAAGTTTTTTAGGATTGTGCAATTATTATAGGCAATTTGTAGACAAATATTCATATTTAACAGTACAGTTGGGACATTTATTAAATAAAGACAATCGATGGCGGTGGAATTTAAAGGAGCAAAATATATTTGAGCTGATAAAAAATAAATTCCTAAACACAGTTATATTAGCTCATCCTAATTTTTCAGAGCCATTTTATATACACACAGACGCGTCAGACATTGCCTTAGGAGTAGAGTTGTTTCAGTTAGATGGGAGTGATAACCACAAAGTAGTAGCTTTTGCAAGTAGATCTCTATTAACTAGTGAAAAGAACTACACTACGACGGAGAAGGAGGCGTTATCAATTGTTTTCGCCTGTAGGAAGTTTAGAACGTACTTGTTAGGAAATAAAGTAATCATAAGGTCCGACCATCAAGCTTTAACGTTTTTAAAAAACTGTAAATTAACGCATGGTAGGTTAGTGCGGTGGATGTTAATATTACAAGAATATGACTTAACAATTGAGTATTGTAAGGGTAAAGAAAATATAGTAGCTGATGTCCTATCCAGAACAGATTTTGATAATAATACCGAAGTAGACATAGCAAATACATATAAAATATTTATAGTAAAAGAAGCGGGGAACGTAAATATGAAAAAATTAATAAGTAACTTAGCAACAGAACAAGAAAGAGACACCGAACTTAATAAAATAATATTAGCTTTGAGTCAAATACCCAACGTACCTCATAAGTGGGAGAAACATTTTAGCTTGTTTAATAAACACTTATTTCATCGGGCAAATGAACAGGGAGATGATTGGAAGTTATGTATCCCTAAAGTTATAATACCTGGAGTAGTGAGAGACTGCCATCTAAGGCATGGCCATATAGGCCCCAAGAAATGTAGTGATATATTAAAGGAGTCATGTAAATTTAATAATATGGAAAGAACGGTGCGTAAAATATTACAAACATGTGAAATTTGTCAGAAAGCTAAAGTAAACAATCGTAAACAGGAGGGTTTAATGCAACATGTAATGCCAGACAGTCCTTTAGCATTAGTTGCCGTTGATTTATATGGCCCGTTACCCAAAGGTCGAGGAGGGGTAAATTATTTATTTGTTGTATTAGATGTTTTTACCAAATTTGTAAAATTGTACCCGATTAAAAAGGCCACCTCATCAGTGTTGGCTAGGAAAATAGTGAATGAATACCTTGTTGAAGTAGGTAAGCCGAAAATAGTATTATCAGATCATGGTTCGCAGTTCACCAGCAACACCTGGCGGGAAACTTTAGGTTGGGAAAATATTTTAGTTAAACATACATCAGTGTATCATCCACAGTCAAATCCAAGTGAACGGGTTATGCGGGAGTTAGGTAGAATGTTTAGGACTTTTTGCCATAAAAAACATTCTTTGTGGGCCACTTTTGTGTGCAAAATTGAGGGGTATATTAACAATAGTTTACATGAATCCACTAGTTACAGCCCATGTGAGTTGATGTTTCAGAGAAGACCGTCACGCATATTAGAAGAGCTAGTAAAGTTTCCAACCCGGACGGAAATACCACATGATAGGAAATTGGTAATCGCTAGGGAGCGCCTGCTGAGTAAGGCCGAACAGAGGAAACGGAGGCATGACCGGAATTTAACACCCATACAATACGAGGTAGGACAACTAGTATTAATAAAAAATCACGATCAATCATCAGCATTGGACAAAGAAATTAAGAAATTCTTCCTATTGTATGACGGTCCATATGAGGTTAGCCAAGTGAAAATGGAGAATGCGTATGTTTTAGTAGATTTGCAAACTCGAGAAATAAAGGGAACCTATAATGTGACCCAGTTAAAAAAGTATTATCTAGCTGAGTGATGATGGATGTATTTGTACATATTAAAATTATCATACATAAACAGACATTTTTATATTCTATTATTATAAATTGTTACTATTGTTTATACACACATTATGTATTTTATATAATATTTTATATAATACCACCAAGACTAGAAATGTCATGTAATTTAAATTTTTATTTAAAAAAAAAAAAAAAAAAAAAAAAAATATTATACTTGTGATTCCCCAAATTTTCGGGCGGTCACGGCCTCACCGAACCCTGACCGTGGAATTGGTTTAGCTTTAACAGCTATGGTTGGGGCACATTACGATTACGCGCTGACCATAACTGGCCATAGCTGTTATCGTTGTAAAGGTGTACTTTGAAATTGATGGGGGGTAAATAAAAAGGGGAATCACCAAACTATGGAACAGCGGCTGCCACTCTGTTCGAGAAGGAACAGCAGAGCCAGGTGGTAGATCCGTTTAAGGGTGCATGATTATTAACGAGAACATGATGATGTTCACCAATTTAAACTTAACAGCGGAAGCAGAGACACGGAGAGGTAAAACCCTGCTCCAAAATATACAGTCTCTGTGGAAGCGAAAGGGCGAAACAGTCCTCCATAATCTGAAATAGAGTGTGTGGCTGGGAGGTGGCTCAGAGGAGCCACGAATGTAAATTTTATAACATAAAAATGTTTTACTAATTCAAATTTGATCCTATAAAAAAACTGCTTGTGCTCTGTTAAATAACTAGCTGCTCAGACAAGTCAATACAAGTCGTTCATGCTATAATTTTAAGTGTATTATTATTATTGTTGTACGTTAGATATAAGAATTGATAAAGATATATTTCATGCAATTTGCTCAATTTTGAAATGTGTTTACAATTAGCTAGGGAAGGTGTTTATTTGAATAATTTAAATGTCAATCCAATGGTTAATTATAATAATACTTTGTTAATTTTAAATGTTGTATTTTATTATGTTTTTGCGTTGCAAGACTGAATTTTACAGGAGTTTAATGTATTCACAGATGTAACTTGTACATAACGTATGTAGGTCAAGGATCTGGACTTGACCCAGTTTTGGTCAGCTGATGGGTGATGTTCTATACTAAACCAGTTTTGGCAAAGAAGCGAGGCCAATTTTGTTTATTCGTTAATTTAAATAAGTTCAAATAAATTTCCTATTGAGAAAAAATGTTATAAAATGTAAATTTTTGAATTTAAATTTTTTTTTGTTTTGAAAAAAAAAATGATAGGTAGGAATTAACAAGTACGTGTATGCGCCCAGTATTGCTGAAGGCGACCCAGTTTGCATGTAAGGGGGAACAGATCGGTTGAGGATCTGGCATGATATAAGCCAGGGAGTGAGGGTTTTGGGGGGTAGCATGTTAGAAGGTGAGGTGCGCTGTGGTACTGGTCGGTTCGATTTCTCGGTGTTGGGATCTCTTACGGAGAAGTCCAGTGATCTCGTTCAGATGAGTCCATAGTCGCCAAGCCAGGGGGGTAGTTTACCCATGAGGTGTTAAGAAATTAAAGGGGGGTTGTTGGCTCCATATCCTCACCGGTCCTCTTAGGGGTTTTGGCAATGAGATATCTTCTGTTTCGGCAGAAGATCTCTCATTGGGGGGGTATTGTAATGGGACAATTTTGAAGGAGGTATGTTTTTTTTTTATGATTTCATTTAATATCAACTATTGGGAAATAATCGGTTTGGACACCCTTTGCGGCCACCGAGACCACTAACACTTATTTGGACACCCTGTATACAATCCTGTACCGGTCCGTGCCTAGCGCACAACGATAACACCGTGGAATGTCAGCTTGTGCGCACATGCGTGTATCCTCCGTTGGGGAGGAGTAACAAAAACTTGGTGAATAACGCTCAACGACAATGGAATGTGGCAGTGCGTGTGCGCCCGTGTGCCGCTATCTGTACTCTCGACACCAAAGTCGATCACCGGAACCAGCCATGTGAGATGCCGCAGCCAATCACAGCACGAGCTGGCGGAAATGTTTTTTTGACCAACGCATTTGTAGTGTGGTCAGTCGACGAAATCCCCCATGCCCGGCCGGGACAAGGTTCGCAGTTCGCGACCTTTAAATCTTGCATTTTAACATATTCTGAAGTGTAACAGTAAATTTGAAGATAAACAGTTAAATCCGACAGTGTGAACGAAGTTAGCAGAGTGTATAGCAAAAGTGAAAAATGTGACAAATAAACAGGACATTCATTTACATGCGCGACGCCACACGCGGTCAGCCGAAGGACTCTGGTTAAGTAGTCGACTCAAACCTAATTTCAATTATTTTTCAAATTCATAAAAAACGGGGGTTATAACTAAATTAAAGGGAATCTGATAGTATGAGAGAGAGAGAGAGAGCAATATGGGTCGCTTTCATAATTTAGATACCATGGTTAGAATGTTAAGTGTTTAGTCATAAGTATCGCAACTATTTTCATTTCATGTATGACAAGTATCAATGTTTTCAAGCAAAGTTTTTTCGAATGAACCGCTAGTAACTTAAAATTGAACTGATATTCCAATAATTATTAACGATGTAATGTAAAAGAAATTGATGAAGAGGGAGTTAAAATTTAATAGTTAATATCAAAAAATTAAAAGTTAATAAAAAGTGTCAATTAAACACATCAATGTGTGTTTGTCATTGCATTGCCCGTTTTTCTCTGCCTGAGTACATCAGACGACATCCTGGTAAACCCTTATATATATTTGCAACTGGTAAGTGACAGTTTCTTCAGTATGTCAACAATTTAATTAATTAATTTAAAGCTAATAACACTTCAACTTTACTAAGTGGGTGGTGGAAGCCTACGCAATTCCAAATCAGGAGGTTACCAATGTGGCAAAGCAGTTAGTTCACAGCTTCTGTTGCCGTTATGGAGCCCCTATGGAAATCCATACGGATCAAGGGAGAAATTTCGAATCAGGAGTGTTTAAAGAATTATGCCGTCTACTGGGAATTCGAAAGACCAGGACAACGCCTCTGCATCCTCAGTTGGACGGGATGGTTGAGAGATTCAACAGGACACTTGAGCAGCATCTTTCGAAAGTTGTTGACGAGAACCAAACAGACTGGGACCAACATATACCACTATTCCTTATGGCGTATAGGTCATCAGTACATGACACAACCGGCATGACTCCAGCAAAATTGGTGTTTGGGCGGGAGATTTGTCTTCCTGGGGACTTGATGTTTGGATCACCTGAGACTCAGTCCCAAGAGCCAAAGAACTATTCCTCGCAATTAGAAAACCAACTGCGAGAAATGAATCGCTTGGTAAGAGGACGGCTGAAGATTGCCAGTGATAAAATGAAAACTCAGTATGACATTCGCAGCAATAGTGTGGGTTTCCTAGAAGGAGATCAGGTCTGGTTGTTCAATCCAAAGCGCCGACGTGGTCGCTCACCTAAGCTTCAGTCTAACTGGGAAGGACCCTACACTGCAAAAAAAAGGATTAACGATGTTGTTTATCGGATTCAACAGGAAGGACAGCAAAAGTTCAAGGTCGTCCACCTAGATCGCCTGGCTAAATACAAACTTAGAGACGCTTTGCCAGTTCGGGACGAACAGGCTTAAGGAGGGGGCAGTGCTACGACAGCACAGAACAATCTACGCGTTTATCGAATGTGCCAGAAAGATCTCGACATAAGCGTGTGGTGTACGTGCTACTAGACGCATTTTGCGAGAATCGTCTTGACTGTGCCGGGCTTCGCTCGGTCGCTCGGACTGTGTCAAGGCCGTGTAATTACGTAATTCACGAGAGATAAGACGCAGTTTGGAAGCTTCTGGTGTGTGAGCGTGACTATAAATACATCGCGTCGCGGCCTTAGTTCAGTTCAATGCGAGATATTGGTTAGTGCGGTTCGAGAGTATTAGTGCGATATATTTCCAGAGCGGTTCGAGTTATTACTGTGTACGTTCAAGTAGTTATTATTGAAGTGTTGCGTTTTATAATCAGACGGTATAATTGTAATACAACTGAGTTTTAATATTTGTGGACATTTTATTGCGTGTGTACAATTTTCATTTGATTTTTTGTAGAGACTGTGTTGTTAATTACGAACTGTTTTACTGTAACAATTAAAGGTGTGATTAGTGACTTAATTGGTGTCTTGTACCTATTTTGTTTCCACTGTACCTACGACGATCGAGTAGACCGTCGTAACAATATGTAATATACTGAACTCATATTTTTGTAATGTAGGTTTCGAACTCAGCAAAAAAATCCAACCGCCTGATACAGAAATAAAGTTACCACATGTTAATCCTAAAACTATGTTTATTACCCCAACAACTATTAAAGAAATTGAAAATATTATTAAAAATTTGAAACTTAAAAATGGTGGTGTTGATAATATTAATACAAAAACAACTGTAATACTTGCCAACTTTATTTCGGAACCCTTGGCTCATATAGTCAATTTATGTATTGAGAAAGCTATTTGGCCAGACGCACTAAAAAGAGCTGTTATTAAATCAATTCACAAAGGTAAAGATAAGCATTCTACCTCAAATTACAGACCAATATCTTTGATATCTAACTTGGCAAAAATACTTGAAAAAATTATTCATCATAGAATTCTAAACTTCATTATAAAACATAAAATTATATCAAAGCAACAATATGGTTTTATGAAAAATTTAGGTACTAAAGATGCACTTAATTACATAACCAATTTGATTTATGAAAAACTTGACAAAAGTACACCTATTGCTATTACTTTTCTGGATCTAGCCAAAGCTTTTGATACTGTAAATCATAAAATTTTACTAGATAAGCTATATAACTATGGCATTAGAGGTAAAGCACATGAGCTTATTTTGAGTTACTTACAAAATAGAAAACAATGTGTTAAGTGTAACAATTATGTTAGTGATTATTGTGAAATAAATACAGGTGGTCCCCAAGGAACTGTACTGGGACCATTGTTGTTTATTCTATATGTAAATGACTTACTGACCAGTATGCATGGTGATTTAATTGTATCTTTTGCTGATGATACAGCTGTTATATCGACTGATAAAACTTGGAAGTTAGTGGAATTAAATATGATCAATTATTTAGATATGGTTTCTAAATGGCTTGCATTGAACCAACTATCTCTAAACTTGGACAAGACAGTTTTTATGACTTTTGGAAACTATTGTGATAGTATTCCTTATGATATTAGTATTTCTATGAATGGTAAATTATTGAATCGGGTTAAAAGTTGTAAATATTTGGGGATTGTATTTGATTATAGAATGATTTGGAATGAACATATTGAGTATATTTTAAATAAAACAAAATATTTAGTATTTATTTTTCATAAAATCTCTAAATATGTGCATACTGAGACTCTTAGAATGCTTTACTATGCATTCTTTCAGAGCATAATTAGCTATGGAATTATTGCCTGGGGAAGAGCGTATGCAGGCAAATTAAAATTGATACACGAGTTGCAAAATAAAATTCTGAAAATTGTTAACAGGAATCATTTCATACCTCACAACAATCCACTAAATGTAGAACAATTATTTTCCTTTGAAGCATTAAAGCTTCATTACAATGATTTGAAAACTAAATTTATAAACTCTAATAGTATTACTAGAAATAGAAGTGTTCCTATTCCTTTGAGATCTAAGACAGTTGGTGGTAGAAGCAGTTTTGTCAGAGCCATAAGATTGTTTAACGGCCTTCCAAATGATCTCAAAATATTAAGTCAAATTAGCTCTAGGAAAACCAAATTAAAGAAATGGATTAAGGCCAATATATAAGAATGTTAAGTTAACATATTTTGTCTATATCTTTGAAATTGTGTGTGATAAATAATACTATATATAAAATAATTGTAATTAATTACTATTGTCATGGAAATTTGATTATATTAATATATTCATTGTATTAATTTAGCATTAGCTGACTATGTAGTTTTAAGTTTTTTTGCCAGCCCTGTAAACAGGTATCAAAGTATACCTCTGTAGGTTTACTTACTTTTATAAATGTATTGTTTGTAAGATGTAATGTAAATGTTCTGGTTAATACAATAAAATAAAATAAAAATACGAACTGAAAGAAATAGTTTCCAGAAGAGTTAAAGGAGTGTACAACCAAGCCTCCATAAAAAAGTATTACGAAGAATGAATTTATAAATAAAACCTAAATTCTAAAATAATAGTAAGACCAGCTTACACCAATAATTTAGAAAGAAAATGATTTGGAAATATTAAAGAAATAAGAAGAATTTGAATTTTGTTAAAAACCAAAAAATTCAAAAATATAAGTAAGAACAACTTACGCAACTAATTTAGAAGAAAATATTGTTACTAATTAAAAAGAGAAGAATTTGAATTTTGAATATAAAACATCAAAATTTAAAAACATAATAAGATCAACTTATTACAAATGATTTATGAAAAATGTTATGGAATTGAATAAAAAGAAGAATATGAATTTTGCATAAAGCTAACAAAGTTCTAAAAATAGATAAGATCCACTTATAAATAAATATAGAAGAGAATAATAAAATTAATTAAGAAAAAAGAATTAAAAATAATCCAGAATAAATGTGAATATCTAACATTTGAAGGAGTAGAGAAGAAAAACAAATAAGAGTGTGATATACAAGAGAAGGCAATAATTTGGAAACAAAGAGAAGAATCTGTTATTATAATAAAATAATAAAAATCTAAAAAAGAAAATCAATAATAAAAATAAGAACGACCTATGACTAACTACTTATGAAACAATTATGGAAACAGATAATCAAGAAGAATAATTGAGATAGAAAATGTGAGATAATCTGAGAAACAACAAAGTGAAGAATCCAAAGATATTTTAAAAAAATAGTCATAAGGTGGACTATTCTTAGATAATTTTTATTCGATGACTGTCTGTAGATAATTCCAGCAGCATTATGTTTTTGAGCAGAAATGAATTTGCCTCTGGACTCAATTTGAAGTGATGTATGGCCAGCAGAGTAGTGAAGCCTACAGTGCCCCTCTGAACTGCCCCAGCTCACACGTTAGGGAATTAATATCCCAGGGATAAAACACGAAGTTTATAAGAAAAGAAAATATATAATAATAATAATAATATATCTCAGAAAACACTAACTATACAAGAAGAATCAAAAGTCAGATAAGTGACTATATAAAATTTATTAAGCTCAAATATGAAAAAGTCGATATATAAATGGAGAGGAAAATGAAGAATAAAAAATAATAAAATTGTCATAAGCAATTATTTCATCCATAATCAAGTCTGAAATAATCACTTCTGGAGGAGAGCAATCTGTAGCATGACAGATAAGCCCATAAAAATGAATGGTAAAATGATCATAAAAATAAAATAATAACATTGTTAAATCCGAGAAAGCAAAATAATATAAAGAATTAATTAAGAACCACCATGGAATACAATCACTGATTAAAATAAAAGTTCATGTAAAACAAATGTTACAAGGAGTGATGAATCATCAAAACCAATTTAAAAACTAAAAATGAGAAAAAAAGGTAATACCCAGGTAGGATAGGAGTAGGTCAGGAAGAAACCCAGAAAATAACTAAACCCACAACAAGAAAAGAAAATATGTTGCAAGAAACAAGAAGAGTAGGTGAGGAAGTAACACAAAACATGATGACATCCACAAGATGAAGAAGGAAATAATTTTATAAGAAACAAGAAGAACAGAAGGGATCAATGATGAAACAAGAACAAGACAGCATCCACAAGAAGAAGGAGTGCTCTTATAAAAAAAAACCAAACCCCAAAATAAATATAATAATAATAAATAAAAGTATAACAAGATATCAAAGGTAAAAACCACATGTACAATAGATGTAAGCCAAAAAGTGTATAGAGTAAGAATTGAAAGTGAACCGATGTGAGATAATAATATAATACCAAAAAACAAATCTTCATTATATTCCATAAATAGATTTCTTGATTCTAGTAGAACTATATAACTATTCAGAATTAAAATCAAGGAATAAAAAGAGAAACAGTGCAAGTTTTAGTGTTATAGAAAATAAACCTTATGTTTCAATATTGATGTTCACAAACTGAGTAGACGATGAAATATTACAACTTTAAAGTGCTTTAATTTGTGTTCATGAATAATGTAAATAGAGTATTATCATGACCTAATACATGTGTTTTTAGTAGATAACTGCCACTCTTTTTAAATAATATTCATTAGAATGAATAAAATAAACAGAGCAGGCCATAATAAAAGTGAAATGACAAGGTATCATTACCCCAAAAAACCAAAAAACAGATGAAAACTGATAATCAAACCTAGTATAAGAAATATAGTATAAGATTATAATAATTATGTTTGTTTATATAGAATAAGGCATTAGAAATAATTAAGTTTAAGCATGTCAGAATCTAACATTCATTATTTATAATATTTCTAATTTATTTTTATTAATCAATTAGTATAAAATGTCTGATTTGAAAAGACAAATGTTAATTTGATTTATATGTTATGTATTAATAGTATGAACCATATACTAATTGTTAACTTGTTAAAATAAGAAAATGTCAATTTATGTCACAATAGCAATGAAAGTCTGAGAGGGTATAAATCAATATGTATTATTTAAAAAACTTTGTATGTAAAAACTGTTAGAAATCTAGGCCAAATGTTAAAAACTACACAGCATCAAATTTGATTAAATAAGTATAGAAATACAATTAAACTGAAGGAATTTACATAAGGTAAATCAGTAATAAAGTCATATAATTGGAAATATAAGTAAGGAAGATTTTGTAAAATTATAGCCAGAATTATTATTAAAAATGGAAATGTAAAAACTCAAAATTTAGAGAGGGGAGTCACATATTACTGTATAATATTTTAAAACATAACCGATTAATCTAATTGCAAGGAATTAAGGGAAGATAAACCTTTTATTACAATCTGAAATTTAATATAATCATTAATATAACTTATAATATGGCTTCATTTGAAAGACAAGGACATGAAGTGCTTTTTAAAAACTTACCATTACAAAATGAAGTAAAAAATACCATTTTAGATCAAAAACTTAATAAAACTACATTATTTGGTATCAAATTACGCAGAATGAACTGAAGAAGAAGATTAAGTATTTACTAGTTAATAAATTTGAAGAATAACAAAAATATAATCAGTTATATAATGTAACTTTCTCACATGCACAGGATGCAAATAAATTTGGAACAATGTATTGAATAATATTGGTTTGGCTAAGACTTAAACCAAAGACGGAGGAAGTAAGTTAGTTGATTATTGAACGTTGAATGATACACTCGATCCGAGTAACTTGTAAACCTTAACCTAATTTCTACTACCGTAATGGCGAACGTTTTCTAAGCCTAAAGTGACAAACGAGAGTTTCGGTAAAAACACCTTTTTAAACGGAAACCCAGTGAAATAAATACCTACAGACATTCAACTAACACTACACAGAACAGAACACCAGTGAATATAACATTTAAACCATTAAAACAGTAAAAACACTTAACCACACAAAAGTGCAAATATCAGCCTAACAGACAAAAGTGAGATTTACTTATTACTACACTATCTTTCCAAGTACAACACTAAAACTGAACCAGAGACACTCCACCAACACAAGAAGGAAGAATTGCAGCCACAAGGACGAAAATTCAGAGGGAAAGCATCTTTTATTGAACTTTGAATCAGCGAGGTGAGACCGTCTTCCAACTATACATGAAAAGCAGCCATCATTGATTACCAACAATACAACGCAACACTGCCTTGACAACTGAATGGTTTGAAAACTGCTCACTTACCATTATATATTAACTATTATATCTGTATTTTAATCTTTACAGTGATATATTTGTAATGTTATACTTTATAAACTTGGCCCTTATTTCTCTGACTTTGCCTAAAATAACTGCTAAAAGAATCCTTATATAAATAATTGTACGATTTAACGACACCCTGAGAATCAATTGACATATCGATAAAGAGTCGAAAGATAATTAATTGTTAATAAAATTTCTTATATATTTCATAATTGAACCTTTTTTCATTCCTAAAATATAATTAACACAATAAGTAAATTTAATAGAGTTAACTACAAGAATCTCACCACCCTGAAGGAAGATAACCTCCAAATAAGAAAATTACACCAATCGATTGTTATTGGAGACAATTCTATCAAGTGGCGAGAGAATTTAAAAAACACGGAAAAGTCATTAGAACAATTAAAACAATTAACAAACGATTCGGAACACCACAGAACATAATGAATTAATTGATTTTAATAATTGTAACAGTATCGTTACAATATGTTAGCGGTTAAGAGGAAAAACCAGTGCTTCTTAATGCAAATCAGCACCGCTAAGGGGAAACAGATCAGTTAGGGATATAGTATTGTACGAGGCCACTAGTTGATATTTTAATTTGTTGTTTCAGTGTTTGGTGATGCTGTGGCGGCGGTCCTGAGCTGGCCAGCGCGTCAGAGCAGGAGCGTTAAGTACCTGGCTGACTTTATGGTGTTGGGATCTCGAGAGAGAAGTCCAGTAAGGTCATTCAGGTGCGGTCACAGTCACTGGACCAAGGGTGAGTTGATTATATTTTTGTTTGTAAACCGTAAAGGGGGTTGTGGCAACATATCCTGGCTGATCCCTTTAGCAAGTATGAGTGTGTCAATGAGAGTTTTTATGCTTCGGCCTAAAACCTCTCATTGAGGGGGTATTGTAACGGGACATTTTGGCCTACCTGGGGTAATAAAAGATCAGTGTATTTGGATACATATTTTGTGATGTAACGTAATTTTTTAGGGAGATATAAACATAAATTGAGAATAAAGGTAAATTTTATGGGTAACGAAATTGGCAGAAGTGATTGGAAATATTATTCATAAATTATACCGACGTAATAGACAAACAAGCGAAAATGTGTCAAGGTCAGCTCCAGTGACTTACAAGTTGTGTAACAGATTATATAACAACATCAGACGATCTTACGTCAGAGACAATCCCAGCCTTGGAATGCGGGTGCGCCAGACCAAACCTTATACTGGCGTAGGAATATGAGAACTCAAGACAATGAAAAGTTGGTAAACAGCAGCGGCAACTACACAAAATAGTGCCGTTCATCTAGTCAGTCGGCCATGAACAACTAACAACTACGGACGCAAGTAATCAGCGCGCCTGCCGACCGGGCGTAATTTTCGTCGCGCCCGCAGTTACAAAAATGTGAATAACATTTAAAAATGTGAAAAAATCGAAATTCATATATAATATGCAAATAACAGTTTCGGAGATTATCAGTTTTAAAAATAACAAATGTGCACTTAAAATAATGTGACGTCTTCAGGACTCATTGAACAGCTAAGTAAAAAAGAAAAATGTGTACCTAAATATTTAACAAGGGTTAATCGAAATTATAATAAAATAAAATTTTAAACAAAAACGAGATCTCTAAGGGAATAAAGTAACTTTGTGTGTGTGTGTGAGTGTGTGTGTGAGTGTGTGTGTGTGAGTGAAAGTATATAAACAAAGAAGGCTGGTTTGTGTTCTCTAAAATTGATTTTATGTTTTTGGATGTATTTGTTGCTCTTCTAAAAAGGGAAAATACCATGTACCATAACTGTTATTATTGTCTATATAAAAAAAATAGTAGTAGCAAGAAGAAAAGAAGGGGGAATATTTGGGATTACGAATATATCGAAATTATTTTGTTATGTTTTCCTTTGTTGTATAAGAACTTTAATTAAATAAAGTATGATCATGGTACGATGGTAATACAGTGGTGTCCATCTTTCTTGAATAACCGTCTCTGCTTTCCTGTTCGCCAGAAAAGAACCCTGGTAAGTTCATATTTTTGTTTCTTGCAGTTGGTGCAAATGCAAGATGGCGCCCGAAAGAATTAGAAAGTAAAAAGTAAACAGTGAATAAAAATTTTAAATCAATTAAGTTTAATTATCAATAAAAGTTAGATCACAAATAATGTTAAACAAATAAATATGTAAACCACCTCCTGTTTCATCAGCGAGTAATAAATTATAGAGAGACGTAATAAACCAGCAATTTAAAATAAGTAAAAATAATAATTAATAAATTAAGAACTATTTCTCACGCCGGTAAATAACAACACGCGCGGACAAGCACATCACTAAGCCAGCTGTGCGCCCCAAAATAGTTGTAACTCAGACTCCGCCGTGAGAACAGTACAGTTGAACATGTAGGCAGTAACTACAATATTATAGAGAATGAAAGAATATGTCGTTCACTCTCTTAGTTTCTTTAAGATAATGCTTAGTAAAGCAGATAGCAATAATTATCAGTAATTTCAATATGTTTAACATCTTTGATGCGTTTTAAGTGTTTGTTTATGACATCTCTGCAGTTGTTATAATATCAAGTTAACGTGATAAGAGATCACAGTATATGTAACAGTTTAACTATAAGGTAAAAGTGCGGTAAACCGAAGTGTGAGTTCAAGTGAAAGTTTCCCACCACCGCCAGCACCAGAATCTGATAAACCTTGCAAATATAGAGAGACAACCACACCTTCCATTATTACACCTTCTTCAGACCTCCAGGATAGACCAGAACCTGCATAGCCACCGTTTACTACAGACAACCCCGATTCGCCGAGGATGCTACATACAGGTGACACAGAAGTCAAACTTCTGTAGTTCAGAAATTACTTAATAAAAATATGAAAGACAATTGATACCAAAATAAAATTAATATAATAATACAAAAGACTGGCCGATTTAAATTATCATTGTAACTTTGTGATAAACAATATGATGTATTTAGCTTTAATGACTATAACATGCTAATATTAATAAGTTCATTCTTCAAATGGCAGCAAAAGTAAATTGTTTAACTTTAATATAAAGAAAGGATATATCTCGGATCCGAGGGTATGAATTACCAAAGTTTTATAAATAATTAACCAAGTTGATTAATGAATACATTATGCAGTTATTATTTTTTTTATAGTTAACTAATCAGTTGAACGAAATAGAGTAAACAAAAAGTAGGTTAAGTATATATATGTATGTTTTAACAATACAAATCACAAGCCTAATTGATTTTTAATAATAAGACAGTAACTCATTTTCTTTTATGCTAATTACCAGGTATGTAAATAAAGAGATGTCATGGACGTAAATATGCGTGAATAAATTTGGCAACACGAATCTAATATTCTTAATTCACAGGTTCCAATTAAGTGTTTTGTTACGTTGTATTTTAATTAAATTTATAACATTTTGTGAATATTATGGCAGCCTGTTTAATTGACCGATGCCAATTAACTGGGCTCCCGAGGTTATAAGGGCGATAGTATATAGAAGTTATAAAAGATAGTATACAGCCGTTATAAGATGTGCCAATCTGCTATGCTAATAAATGAAAGACTAATGGAGTTACTGCAATAAAGAAATAAAATAAGGCCATATAAAAAGCTTAATAATAAAAATAAAAATTATAAGAAAGAATAATAAGAAATGGATATTAATAAGAAAATAAAGTAGTAAAAGAGTAAATAAAACAAGAATTGCAATAATATATTAGTACAAAAGATTTGTAATTATTATTAAGAAAAATAATATATGTAATGATAATTTAATTCTGTAAACCCATGTTGAAGCGTGCACAGATTGTCACACCCCAAAGTAAGCGTGAGAGCAAGAACAAACAGGAAATATATTAATGTGTTAGAAACTGTATAAACTAGGCCATTGTTATAAGCGTATGTGCAACAACCTTGAATAAACTACCGTTGACCGAGACAATAGTCGAACACAAACGCGTAATCTCTCCCCTTGCATAGGAATGTTATCGCCTAACAACAACAGTAGTCATAATATTACATGTCACGTCCTGTA
Organism: Magicicada septendecula; assembly: GCA_034769895.1. Taxonomy (NCBI): domain Eukaryota; kingdom Metazoa; phylum Arthropoda; class Insecta; order Hemiptera; family Cicadidae; genus Magicicada; species Magicicada septendecula. The sequence goes on from CM068367.1 coordinate 889,739,340, forward strand.
GAACTCTGTGTGAGATTCCCTTCTCTATCTGCATACGAGCTATTATTCTCTCTGTAAATTGAAAGGTATTTGATTGCACAAAACTAAAGATAGTCATATACAGTGATATAATTAATATAATCAAACTGATGTTGATTAGTATAAGTAGATTACTAAATAATAAATAAATAAACCTCTGCTCCACAGTCCGTTAAGGACCAAGGCGTACCGTGCGGCTTTTATGTTAGTGTGACGGTGTATGGCTAATACTACGCGCCACCAGCCGCTAGTTGCGGTATTCACGGCCAGGAGGCGGCGCTGTTATCTCAGCGCCTATTCAGTTTGCCTCACGACGCTGAGTGCACGCCGTATGGAGCCTCTGCCAGGAATTGAACCCGGGACCACGAGCGCATCAATCGCCCGCGTTAGCCACTAGACCACCTGGAGGCTTATAAGTAGATTAGTACAATTAGCATATTAAGACAATGTCTCAATTTAACCCAGATTTGTTATTAAAAGACGAATTATGCTATGAAGCACTTTTACGTGGTTTACCTTATGCAAACGTAACGGTCGCAGAATTACACAAAACGTTATGCGAAAACAAGCAAAATATACCTACCCAGTTAGTTAGATTAAACGAAATAGAACTTGAAAGCGAAGTAGAAACGTGTTATGCAAAATATAGGGAACTGACGTCAATATCGCAAACCCTCCACGACGAAAAATCACCCGCCATAATCTTGCGTACCACGCAACGGATAGAGCATTTAACCCGTCGCATAAATAATTTACTAAACTGGCCCAGAGCTACTGTAACACCCCATGACGTGCAAAAATTTGCAGACGAAGCATTGCAGCAATTACCAACGATAATAAGAAACCTACATCGTAAATCAGACTCATTTAAAATGGAGGAAATAGAAGAATCTCTTTCTAGATTAAATATCACACCATCTCAATCACCCACCATAGAACAGAGACCCACTACCGTGACTTTCGAATTTCCACAAGTATCAAGTGTAGAACCGAATGCAGATCAGACGCTTAATAGAAATGTGAATACCACACCAACAGCGGAATCCTCACCTCCAAATGCCCAGCGTAGTCTCACATATAATAAGGATTTAATGAGTAATCGTGTGTTACCACCCTCTGCGATAACTAATTCAGTGTCAAGACACCTGAGAATACAATCTCACGTGAACTTTAGTGCTAACCTATACGGAAAGATAACTCATCCCGTAGAAAAGATTTTATCAGAAATCCAATATACCGATGGATTAAGTATTACCAAACTGTTAGCGTTCATAAAACACCTTTTACAAATAAAAGACTTACAGCAACTGAGCGATAGCCAAATATTGCCAGTCATTATGACTAAATGTAGACCACCATTAAAAGACCGTGTACAGAAGTCAATGAATTTTCAGCATTCCGTAGACCAACTACATTCTGCCTTAATAAGACATTTTATTCCAACGGGAATTTATGAAGAATTGAAACAGAACACAGTACTTAGAGTACAAGGAGGGCACGAGAGACTCACGCACTATATTTCAGAAATAAGAGAATCTTCATTATTACTAAAGGTAAATTTGAGCGAACCACAGTTAGTAGAAACGACTCTGGTAGGATTATCCCCAGAAGAGAGATCACGATTAGTACTGATCAATAGACCCAACATGTTTGCAGAATTAGAACAATGCTGTATCCACTCATCAAACGTATGGTATTTGGACCAAAACAGACGTGCTTTAATTCCTCAGACACAACGCAGAAATGAAACACCACCCCTGGTATCAGAACCGAGAATACACCGTGATAGTCGACACTTTAGAACTCCGAAACCTTCACACTACCAACCTGCACAAAATTATCAACTGAAATCCCAACCGAATATGAGCGACACAGTGAGTAGAGAAAAAAGATGCTATAACTGCGGTAAACAAGGTCACATTAGTAGGTACTGTAAACAGAAACAGCACTACCAAAAATCCTCTCATTCAAAAAACATGTAAGGCAGGGAGCCGAAATCCTGTGTCTCCCACCGCGTCGTAAGAGTAGGTAAAACCGAGAAGTACAAAACCAAAAAAATAAAATAAAAAAAAAATAAGACCCCTACGTAGAAAGATTTGTCAATAGATGCAACTCAATTACTACATGCAAATCCAGTGTGTGTCAATTACCGTATATACAAGTAGACCTTGGCATTACTAAAAAACACTAGGATTAATTGATTCCGGATCAACACGGAGCTTAATTAGCCAACAGTTAGCCGAAACATTAGCCAAACACCACCTTGTTAAACGTAGTCAACCGGTGAATATTAAATGCGCTACCGCTAATAACCAAAAATTAACAATAAAACTCAGCGTTACTATCAAACTAAAAATTAAAAATTTAACATGGTATTTTCCAGTATTAGTATCTGAAGAATTAGGACCAAACTTAATATTAGGAGCGGACTTCATCAGTAAAACAGGTATAATTCTTGACACGTATGATAAGAAGTATTATTTTAGATTTGACCGTACTCAAAAATATAATTTTGACTTCGAAGTAAATAACAATAAAGGTACAGAAACATCCGCAACACACGTAGTACACCACGAATCTGCACTAGATCATTTAGAGAGTAGAGATAAACAAAAAATACAAAATCTAATAAAAGAATTTTCCACCATTCTAACCCCAAAGTTAGGTTTAATGAATCTAATAGAGTACAAGATCAACCTGAACGATAATAAAGTAATCCGACTGCATCCATATAAGTTATCTCCTCCAAAAATGTAAATCATGAGAAATCAAATCAATAAATTCTTAGAACAACAATTTATAGAACCTTCCACTTCACCGTATTCATCACCCACGTTCTTAGTACCCAAAGGCACTGATAAACATAGATTAGTCGTTGATAGACAATTAAATAAAAAGATAGAATTCGAGTCCATACCGCTCCCCGACATCCACAGCGCCTTCCACTATTTCACAAAAGCTAAAGTTTTCACCATAATGGATCTCAATCAAGCATTCCACCAAATACCATTATCGGAAGAATCCAAACATCTAACCGCCTTCGCAGTCCCGTTCAACCTGTACCAATTTACAAGAGTACCCTTTGGAATCTCCCAAGGAAGTTCTGTTTGTAGTCGATTGTTAGAAAAAATATTCCACAACGTAAAATTTAAATTCGTATACCCTACCTAGATGACGTAGTAATTTACAGCGAATCCATGGAACAACATCTTCATCATTTATGCGAAATCTTATCCCGACTAAAGAAAGCCGGATTAACCGTAAACCCAAGTAAAGTAAATTTTGCCATTAACCAATTCTCATTTTTAGGTCACACAGTATCTGCCGACAGAAAAGTAAGCATAGACCCAGAACGCACCCTGCAATCAGAGAATTTTTACCACCACGTGATACGAAAGGAAGAAAATTACTTCCACAAGTATATTCCACACCTAGCTGATATAGCAGCACCCTTAAATGCGTTAAGAAAAAAAGGAGTAAAATTTGAATGGACCCCTCAACATCAAACAGCATTCGACAACCTGAAAGAAAGTATAATACAACCTCCAGTATTACAACTGGCCGATTTCACGAAACCATTTTTCGTACAGACAGATAGTTCAAGTGTAGCCCTAGGAGCAGTCATATATCAGGAAGTAGATAATTCTAGATTACCGATCAGTTATGCCTCGCAAACCCTAACCGATCAGGAAAAGAAATTCTCCGCATACGAATTAGAAATCACCCTAAACAGTTAGGTCGTATCGGAAGATGGGTATTGAGATTAAATTGTTACAAGTTTAAAGTACAACACATTCGTGGCACCCAAAATGTAGTAGCCGATATACTATCCCTTATGTTCCAGCAGCCGAGTAAGGAATCTGAACATAATGAAAGAGGTGAAACATCAATAATAAATACCCTAATAACTGAATTCCCACTGGCATTTACTGACATAGCCCAGTATCAACAACAAGATCCTTCCTTAAGTAAAATAATAGAACAGATCAATAAAGGAAATACTTCAGATAAATATATACTGAGTAAGAGAGTATAAAGTTATAAACTAGCAAATGGAAAATCCTTGAGAATAATTGCCCCGGACATTATTAAACCAATGCTTATGCAATACTACCACGCATCCACCATTGGAGCTCATATGGGTATTAATAAAACCATACATCGTATTAGAAAAGAATATCATTGGGGAAATATGAACAGCGAGATAGCTAAGTTCGTAAAAGAGTGTAAATTGTGCGCACTCTGCAAACCCACGAGAAACAGCCACATTGGTAAATTAATCTCAGCGACTCCCACGACACCCTTTTCAAAAATTTACATAGACTTTTCTGGCCCTTATCCACGTTAAAAATCCAGTAACACCATGCTACTCATTTGCGTAGATTCATTTACCAAATTCGTCTGGATGTATCCCATGCGACGAGCATTAGCATCAACCACAGTGAAAATTTTACAAGAGAGATTATTTAAAGACTTTGGTACACCAGTACACCTAGTGTCAGATAACGGACCCCAGTTTAAGGCCAAAGAATTCAAGGACATGTGTTTCAGACTAGGCATAGACCATATAACTGTTACAGAGTACCGTCCACAAGGTAATATCGCTGAAAGGTATTTGCGAAACTTAAAATCCGCTTTAATAGCCTATCATGCAAATGACCAGACATCATGGGACCAGAACCTATCCTGGATCCAATTTGCTTTCAACTCAGCATATCACGAAGGACATAAATCTACACCCTTTGATTTGTTGTACAAATATAAACCAAATCACCCATTATCCACAAAGTGGAAAATACATGAATTGCTACCCCGCGAAATCAGTGTTAAAAATATTAAAAAAAATATGGAACGAAGCTCGTGCAAATCTGAGAGTAAACTTAAGAAAATCGTGAAAATATCACGAGCGTGATAGTAAAGAAATTAAGTATCAAGTCGGAGACTTAGTGATGTACCAAACTCATCCGACGAGTAGTGCAGTTGATAAGACCACCTCCAAGCTATCTTACCGATGGTGTGGCCCTTACAGGATCCACAAATATTTAACGCCTGTAACCGTAGCACTGTATGACACCACTATGGATAATTATGTACGAAGAAGTCATGTTTCCCAGATAAAATATTATCACGGAAATTGTTCTGCTAGTGAGCAAAGAAAGAAATGAAGTAAAAAACAATAAATGTACTACGAAGTATATTTCCTATATTGTAATTAAGTCACTGTAAACCATACTTAATTACAAAATCGTAAGGTATGAATAAGAATGAGGCCTGATCAACCTTAGATCCTATTAACAAAAAATAAATAAAAGTGATATGTAAAGTCAACTGACAAATAAAGGTAACGTTACCACAGAAAAATACAGTACTAAAATAAAATTGTCGACGAACAATTAAAAAAAGGAAAGGAAATGCAGTAAGTATGAAAAACATACTCTGTGTAGAATAACTCCACTAAACGAGTTAGAAAAAGCTAAACAAAAAAAAACTGGTAGTAGTATTAAGTAGTAGAATTAAGATAAATTTTAGAGATAGTATGGTATCGTATCTTTAAGATGAAAAAAAAAATTGAATTTATAATGATTCGATTATCACATGAGTGAATCACGAAAAGAGAGAAAGGGAGTTTCACACGGAAGCTCGTACCAAATTCCCATTGTAATTCTTAGCTATTTCCCCATTGAATACACATCGGTCACCGACCCAGTGTCTTCTTTAAGTGGAGGAGAATGTGACGATTTAATAGGGTTAAATACCACAAAATAAAAAAAAGAGGTAAAAATAATATAATCCTAAATGAAACTATATAATTTCTCTCCCTATGTACCCCAACCAGTAGAAACATGCATACTTGTAGATGAATTCCATAACAGAAAAATAAATATAGCGAATGAAATAAATAGAAAACTAAATAATGTTAACCAAATAAATATGTAAACCACCTCCTGTTTCATCAGCGAGTAATAAATTATAGAGAGACGTAATAAACCAGCAATTTAAAATAAGTAAAAATAATAATTAATAAATTCAGAACTATTTCTCGCGCCGGTAAATAACAACACACGCGGACAAGCACATCGCTAAGCCAGCTGTGCGCCCCAAAATAGTTGTAACTCAGACTCCGCCACGAGAACAGTACAGTTGAAAATGTAGGCAGTAACTACAATATTATAGAGAATGAAAGAATATGTCGTTCACTCTCTTAGTTTCTTTAAGATAATGCTTAGTAAAGCAGATAGAAATAATTATCAGTAATTTCAATATGTTTAACATCTTTGATACGTTTTAAGTGTTTGTTTATGACATCTCTGCAGTTGTTTTAATATCACGTCAACGTGATAGAGATCACAGTATATGTCACAGTTTAACTATAAGGTAAAAGTGCGGTAAACCGAAGTGTGAGTTCAAGTGAAAGTTTCCCACCACCGCCAGCACCAGAATCTGATAAACCTTGCAAAAAGAGAGACAACCACACCTTCCATTATTACACCTTCTTCAGACCTCCAGGTTAGTATTACCTGTTTACTACAGACAACCCCGATTCGCCAAGGATGCTACATACAGGTGACACAGAAGTCAAACTTCTGTAGTTCAGAAATTACTTAATAAAAATATGAAAGACAATTGACACCAAAATAAAATTAATATAATAATACAAGACTGGCCGATTTAAATTATCATTGTAACCTTGTGATAAACAATATGATGTATTTAGCTTTAATGACTACAACATGCTAATATTAATAAGTTCATTCTTCAAATGGCAGCAAAAGTAAATTGTTTAACTTTAATATAAAGAAAGGATATATCTCGGATCCGAGGGTATGAATTACCAAAGTTTTATAAATAATTAACCAAGTTGATTAATGAATACATTATGCAGTTATTATTTTTTTTATAGTTAACTAATCAGTTGAACGAAATAGAGTAAACGAAAAGTACGTTAAGTACATATATGTATGTTTTAACAATACAAATCACAAGCCTAATTGATTTTTAATAATAAGACAGTAACTCATTTTCTTTTATGCTAATTACCAGGTATGTAAATAAAGAGATGTCATGGACGTAAATATGCGTGAATAAATTTGGCAACACGAATCTAATATTCCTTAATTCACAGGTTCCAATTAAGTGTTTTGTTACTTTGTATTTTAATTAAATATATAACATTTTATGAATATTATGGCAGCCTGTTTAATTGACCTACACCAATTAACCGGGCTTCCAAGATTATCAGGGCGATAGTATACAGAAGTTATAAAAGATAGTATACAGCCGTTATAGTTCTAAGTTATTTTTCAGTTGTTTGTCTTATGTTTAAGTTATTATTTATTCATAATTAACATACCTGGAATATTACCAGAGGTTCAAAAAAGTGTAAGTATTAAAATTTTATAAGTTCTACTATACATTTGTTGAATTGAGAAACACAAGAACTTTGTACATTGTACTTAATGACATCCTTAAAAAATCCACATTACCAGTGAGGTACTGTAACTAATCTGGGAAAAGTTACTGATGAAAGGTCTCTTTGACACTGAAGTTGATAACAGTATTTACAAATTCATGTCCAGTATGGTTCTTACCTCAATGGCACATCCAGTTTGACGGATCGTATTGTACAGTGGAAACAAAATAGACACCAATGAAGTCAAAATTTGCCAACTTTAATTAGTCACAAATAACAATTTTAAATCAACAAGATACTCTCATACAATAATTCTAGTTAAATTTGTCCACACACAATAATAATTGTCAACTACTAAAGTTCTGCACTAATTATAACACTATAATCACTTTCCACTAATCGGCAACAATCACTTGATACGCATTCTACAATCTCGCAGATATATCTAACTTCTAAGCTGGTCGCTGTTGCTTATATAGGTCCCGCAAATGTTCAAGAATAATTTTCCATACTGCTGGTGGCATGCCAACATAATTTGCGTAATTAAGAGTGCTCAAACACTCTTGAAGCTACTTGAGTTGACGGCCTTGACTCAGACGCCATACGCTGGGCTGGTTGAGAAACGTGTAGAACTTTTACGTGACTGCATCTGCTGACTTTTTGAGAGCATTATATAATTGGCATAGCACTTCCCCCTCCTCAAGCCTGTTCGTCCCGAACTGGTAACCGTCTCTGAGGTAATACTTGGCCAGGCGATCTAGGTGCTCTAGGCAGTTGGTCTACTTGTGAAGAATAATTTTGCGGCTCTTTGAATTCAGTCTTGGGTGATCCGAACATCAAATTCCCAGGAATACGAATTTCCCGCTCAACCACTAGTTTTGCTGGAATTATGCCAGTTGTGTCAAGTACTGATGACCTATAAGCCATTAGCTGGTCCTAGTCTGTTTGGTTCTTGTCAACAACTTCTTGCATAACTTCATCTTCAGCAGCTTCTCCCCTGGGCACTTCTTAATTTCTTTTGTCGTTATATATACTGGTACTTCCTCTGCTATTTTTTCCATTTCCACATGCAATAGTAAAGGTTCCTCTTCTCCACATCCGCTCACTTCTTCTTCGGTCAATGTCACTTGCCTGATTGAATGGTTGGCGGACCCTGTCATTTTAGCCATGCAAAACTTTAGCTTCTCTTGGCCAACCCTCAGGACATTCTCTCTTAAGGCCACAATGAATCTGTTGGCATTCATAATGTCCATGCCAAGAATCACTTCATCAATAATGTCTGCAATGAGCATTAGGTGGCTAAACTCGAGGGGACCCAGGCATACTTGTATGTCTACCTTTCCTTACACTTTGCTTCCAGTCACGGGTTCTATGGTACATGAGCTAAATTGAGGCTATATAAACCTCTGATGATGCTGATTTAATCAGTGAAACATGCGTAAGATGATAATACAATATAATTGTACTTACAGAAATAGTTAATATTTGAACAATTATTCAGAACATAAAAAGTTGCAAGAAATACTTAAGAGTTACTTACAAAGATCTCCATATAAGTAACATTTGCAATGCAACAGATGGAGCTTTGTAAATTGATAAGACCAGGAGGCCTGATCAAATTTAAATTTTGGAGTTTATCAAATATTTGGGTATTTGGCTCTTTGACAGATCAGTGATTCCGCTGTGGCCAAAATACTGTATATAAGACCCAGCTATGTGTCCTGACTATATAAGAGCAGACTCTTCCTGACTGATTCAGTACCTTATACTATTAAATCTGCCAAAGCACAAGTAATCACAGATATATTACTCAAGAGTGGTATATGTGACTTGCCTTCTTTATGCTTTCACAGTATAGCAGAAGAAATCACAGTATTTCCCAACTGACAAGGCAGTGCCACACATCAATAAGGTATTTATTACAACTCCATTATGCAGAAAACTTTTCAAATCAGAGACTTCCACCACCCTATAGCCAAATGTTTAGGGCAAATCGATTGATGGGTGTATGTATTACAGCTACAATTTTCAATGAGTAAAGTGTACAAAGGATTCTCTTGAAGTGTAAGGTCCCATAGGTATTTAAATTATTCAACATCTGTTTGAAGGTAGCAAAATCTCAGAAAGGCAAATCTTGTGCTCCATCACTAGAGTGCTGAGATGGTAAGTTTGAGCACAACTGCTGGCACACTGAAGACAAGCTAACATCCAGTGATTTACTGTACTTATAGTGTAATATTATCACACACACACACACACACACACACACACACACACACACACACACACACACACACACACACACACACACACACACACACACACACAAGATATTATGAGCTTTAAATGTTCAGGTGGAAAGCTTATCTATCATGAATACTAACTCAGTATTAGTCAGGGGTGTAAGCTGTCCCAGAACCTCCGTTGTTCTGTCATCTATGTCAGTCTCTGATGAAGCAATTCCTCTGGAACTTACAGAATTTCTTTCATAATCATCTTCACAAGTACCTTCATCAAGCTCTATTAGACACTCATCAGTCTGAATACTACTGCAGTGTGAATCAGGTTCTGATATAGACAGCCTGAGAAACAAATATAAAGACAAATAAATACAAATATACACCTTTTTATTTATATAAATAAAGTGTTTAAATGCGTATTAGCATGTAAATTAGTTTACTGAATGAAATGAAATGAATTCATATGTGTGCAAAAAGTGATACCCATTGACTGGATAGTGAAATGTGTTAAATGAAGCATTATAATTACAGAGAAAAGACAATATAATAACATTAACAATAGTTATACCAAAAACAAATTGAGAAAACAAAACTTTCTGGGAGGCTTTTGCAATAACTGCACATAATATGCAGATTTTTGTTTAACTAACACTATAACAAACACAAAAGAAGAATGAAATACAATGTTACATTTCCAAACTTTCAGTTTTTTGAATGCCTCTTAGATATGTTGAACAAATGTGGTTTTTCACAGAATCACACTTTTCCTCACTCCATTTTGTTATTAAACAATAATTAATAATAATTATTATTATTATTATGGTAATTATGAACTTTCTAGCCAATACTGATATTGAATAGAAATTTTTTTTTCTATTCTTCTATGTTATATAAAAACAAAACATAATTTTAAACAGCGGTTGAAGCTATTTACGAAGATAAAAAATAAAATAATTACTCCCATAAGCACCCATGGAAAGGTGAATGAGCGCCATATTAACTGTGGCAAATGACATTTAACCTATCTTGCTTACACAGTCATTTATATCTGATAACAGCTTCACTGATATCAATGTGTACTAACTTTCGAATTGTTTCACTATAGTTTTGGATCACAAAAATCACAATTCATAATAGCACCACTAACCTTTTACTTTTGAACATATTTTACTGTAATTCACGTGTTGTGTAGTCTGACACCAAAAACCCGCAAATTTATGAAGAAGGTCGGTGATAAGGCTGACGCCTGATTGGTTGAAAGAAAAAAATAGCGCGTTAGTAAACCGATAAGTTCAAAATTTTGCACATTCTCACTTCTAATTGGTTTGTAATGAGTATGTGTGAGTCCGTTAAGACAAAAACGCGCCAACACTATTTATTCGCGTGGTTTCGCCCGAGCTGTAAGGTAATGCTTTTAGTGTATTGTCGTGTAGCGGTATTTATTTTGTGAATTTCAGTGTTTTTGTTTGTGTTATTGTGTGGTGTTATTATTAATTATTTCTGTTGTTTTTGAAACACCAGATTCTTAGTAACACCAGTTTGTTATTAAACAAACCAATGTATTCCCCGACACATTAAGGTAAGAGTTTCATCATTATATGCATGCATTTCATGTGAGCACGTGCGCGTGTGTGTGTGATATATTTTTTTCTATTGTTCTATGTAATATAAACACGGGAAAAATAATTTTAAACGGCGGTCGAACCTATTCACGAAGACAAAAAATAAAATAATTAGGTTACCTAACCTAACCTAACCAACTTATTTTATCAAAAGGAAATTAACAAAGACATGAAAAGGAAATTTAATTCTAAAATACATTTTTTTATATTGTACCCTAATTAATTAGAATGAGTTTAATTATTGAAGTTATGTTAATTACTTAATACACTTTATGACTTTAGACTTCAGCTTATAAGGAGCATATCTGCCTGATTGGTTGAAAGAAAAAAATAGCGCGTTAATAAACCGATAAGTTCAAAATTTTGCACATTCTCACTTCTAATTGGTTTGTAATGAGTATGTGTGAGTCCGTTAAGACAAAAACGTGCCAACACTATTTATTCGCGTGGTTTCGCCCGAGCTGTAAGGTAATGCTTTTAGTGTATTGTCGTGTAGCGGTATTTATTTTGTGAATTTCAGTGTTTTTGTTTGTGTTATTGTGTGGTGTTATTATTAATTATTTCTGTTGTTTTTGAAACACCAGATTCTTAGTAACACCAGTTTGTTATTAAACAAACCAATGTATTCCCCGACACATTAAGGTAAGAGTTTCATCATTATATGCATGCATTTCATGTGAGCACGCGCGTGTGTGTGTGTGTGTGTGTGTGTGTGTGTGTGTGTGTGTGTGTGTGTGTGTGATATATTTTTTTCTATTGTTCTATGTAATATAAACACGGGAAAAATAATTTTAAACGGCGGTCGAACCTATTCACGAAGACAAAAAATAAAATAATTAGGTTACCTAACCTAACCTAACCAAGTTATTTTATCAAAAGGAAATTAACAAAGACATGAAAAGGAAATTTATTTCTAAAATACATTTTTTTATATTGTACCCTAATTAATTAGAATGAGTTTAATTATTGAAGTTATGTTAATTACTTAATACACTTTATGACTTTAGACTTCAGCTTATAAGGAGCATATCTGCAAGCATTTGTGAAAACACAAATTTTATGATGTACTTTGATTTTGACGATTTTGTGTAAACTTCACAAATAAAGGAAGTTGTGACCTTAAACAGTTACAAGACTACTAAAATTAAATTATAACAATTCTATAACATAGACACATTTAATACCTTTCTTGTCCACTGATTAAGTCATTTATAGCAGAATGCTGTAACAAATTCCTGTCATATCCTGTTGTTATTTCCGAAATTGGTAATTCTGAGAGTGGGTGCCTTTCACATTCATGATCTAGTGAGTTTGTAGATGTATCATCCTCTAATTGTATACATACCTGTAATTATATACAGGTACAAAATTTGTAGTTGATTTGTTGGCAAATTACACTCCAGTTAGTCCTCAACTTCTATTAACTACCAACTGATTCAAACAACCCCACTCTACTGTCAAAATTAATATTTTTGTTAATTTATTTTTTTACATATTGTATAATTACTGAACTCTGCAAATAGCGCATCAGGTAGTACTACTAACTGTATGTGTAATATGCTGATGTATGATTTAACACATTGAATCCTATGGACGTACCTAGTACGTCCAAGTCAAACAAGCACCAGACTCCTAAGGACATACCAGGTACGTCCTCGAATTTGGCGTAGTTTAAATGAAACAAGACGGCTCCTATTCCACAGGCTTGATTTCCATGTAATGGAATATTTTAGTTCTCTATTTAAACTGTAGAATTCAGCATGCACTGGAACAAACACAGAGAAAAATATTTCTGTTTGTGCTATGTACACGTGTTTGATGAGGGCAGCCATTTTTGTTGATTACATACAACTTTTTTGTGAGATAGTTGTGTTTTGATATATTTTTGTTTATTGAAAATGGCAGGAATTATCTTACAGAAGAAGAAATTAATGAAATCATAAACAGTTCTGGCTCCGACATCGATTCATCAAATTCATATTCAGAAATTAGTGGTAATGTGTGTTAAAGATAGTGACATTGTGATGGGTGAAGATAATGATATATAGCTAACCCTTCACAGTTTTTAGTTGAAATTATTAAAAAATCAGATGATGTATGTAGTAATACAAGTTAATTTCATAAATCAAATTCAAGTCCATAGTGTGAGATAGATGAACAACCACTGTTACCCGTGTGTGAGAAAGCAAGTCCTATCCTAACCTCAATTGATAACACGTCTTTTGTTTTCGACTATTTCAGTAAATTTTTTGATAAAATAATATTGAGGTGTAAACAATATAATTTTGTGTATAGTTTAAATCTGTATTTAAAATTAATGTACTGCACAAGAATTGAGCCAAGCTGATTTTTTTTTTAAGTGAAGATGTGTACTTTTCTCAACTTGATAAAAAAAGTAAACTACAAAACACCTTAACAAAATATACACATTTTGAAGTAGATGACGTGTACTTCAATGCACTGTTTACAGAATGGATGTAAGTGAAGAGACAAATTTGTTATTAGCCCTCAAACTTTTACAAAAATGCTCAGGACACAGCAGCATGTAGGGACCGTAAGTGGGCAGATCTCAATGTGTTAACATGAGCGATGAATTAAGGTGAAATTTTGTTCCCTTGGAAAAATCCTTTATGTAAACATTTAACATGTTGCGAGTGACATATGGGAATGAGGCTTTAAGAAGGACTCAAACGTATGAGTGGAGGAAATATTACACAATGAGCAAACTTCAACTGACGATGACCATCGTTCAGGCTGACACAAACTAACAAAGATAAGAACGTTTTAAAAAACATCTTTACCAGAGACAGACTTGGGTACATGGATACAATACTGAAACAAAAGCTCGATCATCACAGTGGATGCCGAAAGACTCCCCTTAACTGAAATATAAAGACAAGTCTGCTCAAACATTAAAGTCATGTTGTCAGTTTTTCAGTTCAAAGAGTGTTGTATAGCATGAATTTTTTCCACAAGTTTTGAGAGTGAACATAGACTATTATCTTGAAGTAATGAAATTACTTTTTGATGCTGTCAGAAAAAAGAGGCTTACGCTTGGAGGTCAAACCAATGGCTGCTCCACAATGACAATGCACCGGTACACAGTTGTCTGTTAGTTTTTGTTGAACAATGAGACTACAGCCATTTCATGAAGCAATTATGGCAAGAGGCTCCTTACTTGCCTGATCTAGTGCCAGCAACTTTTTTCTCCAAATGATGGTGAAAGACCATTCACTCAACTGACAAGATACAGGAGGGTTCGTTAACTGAACTGTGTGAGTTCCAGAACGTTTTTAAGGATGGGAGTGGTGTATTCATGGGACTACTTTGAAGACAAGACTGAATAGCTTCTAAGGTAAGCAAACATTTATTATTTACAATGTTAGCGAATTTTACGGATGCACCTTGTGTAAGAAATAAAATGACTTACTTTCTAACACACTACAATCTAATATTCACACACATACCCCCATAATATATTCAGCAACTTTATTTAACAGCGTTATTTACAAACACAACAAAAGCAGTTTTTCTTAAAAACGGTTGATACAGCTACAAAAACTACAACTAAAATACATATAATCTAAACATGACATTTTAAATAATTAAATATATTGAAAATAGAACATACTTGAATGTAGTATTTATTTTATTTAATCCAGTCAAGTGTATATTCAATAATAATACAAAAAAGATGTAGTCAGAACTGGGATATTTAATAAACTATTGTATCTGAGAGGCAAAAGCAATGATTACATTTTCATAAATAAGTACATTATGCTTACACTGTCAATCATTAAAGAAAAAGTTTTAAGCTTGTATAAAGACTGGAAGGTTCAGTTAATAAAACAAAGCAATGATACTACAATCTATTATTTTTCATAGGCCTTATTCAACATAGTGATAACAAAAATTTCATACTATGAAGAGTCACTGAAAAAGACTTTGCAGTACAAATGGCATGACTGAATAAGCCCTTAGGTTACTGACTTAATTCATGACTGTATGAATTATTAATAATTTCAAAAAAAGTTGTTCTTTCTATCAAAAGTCTAATATCAATTACTGAAAAATGCACATGCAAAACTATTTTGTAAGATGTACTCTAGTGCAGTATTATCAAACTACAGTGACAGGGGGTTTCTACTGCAAAACTCATTTTGAAAGGCTAAAACAAGTGAAAGAATGGCAGCATGATCTACCCATTAGTACAGCTGGACGTGTACTGAGCTACTATACAAGTCAGCACAGGAATAACATCACTTCCATCACTACTTCTCGCACTACACGGCAATGGAGGTTACTTTTCAAATAGCCCTCGTACTAAAGAATAGCCTAAGAAATGCATTTTAAAAAGTTGTGTGAATTTTCACAAAGCGCGTAAAGAGTGAGGAAACACCGAATGAACTGAAACAAGCTAACAAAACGTTACTATATAAAAAGGATGACTGCAGAAATGTAAGAATTATCATGGTTTTAGTATGACGGATTCTATTGGATGTTTATATAAGTGAATTCCTAAATAATCGAATAAAAGCTATGATGTATGATATAAAAGAACAAAGTGGTTTCCGTGCAGGGTGTGTATATGGAAATGGTTTTATACTGATGTGTTTGCTTAAAACATTTTGTGAGAAGGCTGTCAGCTAATGAATGGTCTTGTACTTGACATTTATTGATTTACGTAAACCATATGACAGCATGCCATTATCAAAGTTTTGGCCAGCCATGCACCAAGCTGGTGTTAGCGCTCCATATTTTACAGTTGTATAACTTTCACGAAGAGTGTGTCAGTGCTGTTAATGTTGAGAATAAGGTGTTCCAATCTTCTTTAGCACTACAGCCCAACATGAGCCCTCCAACACCAATCTTCTCTGATGTCTCCTATCCAATGCCCTGTCGGTGTAACCCCTCACAGCCATCCATCCATTTTTTCCAGCACATCGTCCAACCATCTTATCCTAAGTTGGCCCCTCTTTCTGGTTTTATAGACTTGTGGCCTCAAGATTTTCTTTGACATACGCTGATTATCCATCCGCTCTAGGTGATCTAGCCATTGTATTCATTGAGCCTTCACGAATCTCACAATGTCCTCATTCTTCAATAGTTCATCTGTCTCCTGGTTATTTCTTATTCTCCATTCATCATCTTCTTTAACCTGGCCATAAATACATCTTACAAGCTTTCTTTAAAACCTTCTTAGTGTTTCTTTTTCCTTTTTTGTTAATGTGCATGTTTTGCCTCCATAAGTAGCAACTGGTCTAATAAGTGTCTTATACATTTTTATTTTTGTGTTATGACTAATGAGTATGCCAATAGTCTACTGTTGGCATAATATGCCCTATTTCTTATTTGTATCCTGTCATGTATTGTGTTTATGGACCCTTCATTATCTATAAGGGTCTAAATGCCTGTTTAAAGTCCACAAACAGCATGTCAACAAAATCCATATCATGCTCACAGCACTTTTCTATAATCTGCCTGAAAACAAACAACTGATCAGAAGTACAGTAGAACTTGGCTAATTCGAACGTGCATAATTCGAATTCGTGGATAATTCGAACTTTTACCGTGGTCCCTTGAATATCCTATGTAAAACCGTGCGAAAACATTGTCTGTAATTCGAACTTATTTTGGTTAATTCGAAATAAAAATTTTGCTCAAACTACAAAAAAACGCCTGCAGTATGGGCTAGACCACGTAACAATAGAGACACGACTGGAAACAGACAAGCAGGCATCGCCCTTTGTGAACAGACGCTTGTCCTTTGTGTCAAATTCGTGGAATTGGTGCCAGTATCTCGCGATGACACGTGACTGGCTCGTGTAACGGTACCGTTCGCCATTGTCCCTTGTTCCACGCCTCGCAGTCAGCCACTCTCACTGTTGCTTTCAATTCAGTCTGCCTGCATTCATGGAAGGGTTAAGTCTTTTTGAGTTTCTACTGTGCGAGCTGTGTCCTGTAGTGAGAGACCGTTCCTTTCTTTATACAGACTGGTGTGTTTTAGTGACGCTTATTGTGCAGTTTTATTGTCTTGTGTGTTCATCATGGCCCTTTCAAAACCAACACGGACCTAATACAAATCATTGACATTTGCCGAAAAAGTTGCCGTTATTCGGGAAGTGGAAAAGGAAATCTGAAATTGCTAAGGAATTCAGGATACCGCCAAATACACTGTCAACGTATCTAAAAAATAAAGAGAAGATTTTGAATAGTGTGTGTAAAGCCAGCAACAAAGATAGGAAAAGAGCGCGAGGACCAGAAAATCCTGACGTGGATGAATGTGTAGTGAAGTGGTTTAAGCAAGCAAGGGACAAAAAAATTCCAGTCAGTGGGCCCCTCGTCAGAGCCAAAGCTGATGAATTCGCATCTAGCTTAGGGAAAAATGATTTTAAGGCCAGCACTGGTTGGCTCGATGGTTTTAAAGCAAGGAATGGCATGGCTTTCAAAACTGTTTGTGGGAAAAGTGGATCTGTTGACGTTGAAGCTGCAAATTCGTGGAAAGACGATTTGTTGCAAATGATTTCTGATAGAGACGCTAAAGACATTTTTAACGTAGACGAGACGGGCTTATTCTTCAAATGCACCCCCGACAAAATACTTGCTTTTAAAGGAGAAAGTTGTAGTGGCGGAAAACACAGCAAGGAGTGCATAACACTTTCAGTCAGAGCAAACATGGATGGCTCGGAAAAACTGCCTTTGCTAATGATAGGGAAGTCAGCCAACCCACATTGTTTCAAAAATGTAAAAACAAAACCAGTTGAATATGAATCAAACAATAAAGCTTGGATGACAGGTGAAATTTTCGAAAGATGGCTTTTGAAAATCAACAGGAAATTTCGGAATCAAAACAGAAGAATCGTCTTGTTTATTGAGAACTGTACAGCGCACAACACTATTCCTGTGATGGAAAATGTAAAGGTTGTGTTTTTCCCCCCAAACATGACTTCAGTAGTTCAACCTATGGCCCAAGGTGTAATAAAAAAGTTTAAGCATTTTTACAGACGGCTTGTGGTCCAAAACATTCTGTCAGTGCTTATTTAGATGAGCACGAAAATACTATCAAGATTAACATCCTTCAAGCTGCCCGCATGTGCAACAG
Source organism: Magicicada septendecula (assembly GCA_034769895.1). Classification (NCBI taxonomy): domain Eukaryota; kingdom Metazoa; phylum Arthropoda; class Insecta; order Hemiptera; family Cicadidae; genus Magicicada; species Magicicada septendecula. Next base: position 889,757,733 of record CM068367.1, read on the forward strand.
TGCTTGGGACCAAGTTACGCAAAAAACAATTGCCAATTGCTTTCGTAAAGGTGGTTTCTGCTACATTGAAGGTGAAGAGGAGAATAAAGGTGCTAGAGAAGTCGTACCCACTGCGGATAACTGGGAAGATGTTGGACATGATGCAGGCATTCGTTACGAAGAGTTTGTAAACATGGATGAAGACTTGGCGGTGTGCGGTGAACAGACAGATGCGGAGATCGTGGCTGATGTTATGAACAAAAGAAATGATGGTGCATCTTCAGATGAAGAAGGGGACCAGCTAGAACTTCCAGAGGTACCGATTCCAACGGCTTCACAGGCATCAAATTACATTCAAGACTTGAGACGGTTTGTTGAAGGACAGCACAATGTAAGGAACGCTATTTTCCAAGCATTTAATAAACTTGAAGAGTTTACTACAACTCAGTGTATTAATTGCAAAATGCAATCAAAAGTTTCTAGCTTTTTTAAAAAACTGAAAATGCTATATTTTGTACTGAAACGTGTTTATACGTTTGTAATACATATGTATAAGGAAACTGTTTAATAAAATAACATATTGCTTTACTGAATTTCGGTTTTCGATTTGATTTTTCTACCCTTATTAAAACTTTCCTAATTCGAATTTTTTACTGGTCCCTTCAGCTTCGAATTAGCCAAGTTCTACTGTATCAGGAGACTGTCATCTCCCACAATCTTCCCATCTTTCCCAATACAACCCTCACTCTTTGGTTGGAATTCCTTTGTCATTCTGCTAACTGCTGCATGGAATTTTCTAGTCTCATTTTGTTAACACAACTCATCTATCTCTTTTAACTGTTACATAATCATCTTCTTTTCTTTCTTTTTTAGTATATTATTGGCCTTTCTTCTGAGTTGCCTGTATATTTCAGCATTATTTCATGTGTTTCTCTCTATCATATTTTGCCTGCTTCATTTTTCTTCTTTATAATTTCCATGCGTTCCCCATCGCACCAAACTCCATTTCCAGTTCATTGACTTTCTTCAATTACATCATCTGCAGCCTCTTTGTTTTTTCAAACTTCTTCCAGCTGGGCTCCACATCCTCCATCTCACCATCTGTGTGGACAATAGCAAACCTGTTTCTCAAACTTTCTTGTTGGACAATGCCTGGGTTTTTACTAAATTTTTCTGTATCCCACTTATTCTTATCTTATTTTATCTTTGAATCTTTGCTATCTTTTCTCTAATTTTTGCTCTTACAAGGTAGAGGTCACTATCACAGTTAGGTTCTCTACAGCTTTTGACATCTAGTGCTGAAGAAAAATGTCTTTGTGATACCAAAATATGGTCAGTTTGGTTGGTCTTATCAGTTCCAGGAACTTTCCATGTGCTCAGATGGATTCTTTAATGGTGTTCCAATATTCTGCAGTAAAAAAAAGGTTTAGTACAAGGTGTTACATAACACCTCCTTTATTCAAAATTATATTAACACAGCCTTGCATGATCTGAAAACTTCATGAAGAATACAGATTTTGGGATGACCTGAATTTAGGAAATCTGAACAACTGGTTATTGGAGGCAGAGGGGCAATATGACAGTCCCACTTTCTAAAAGATAGTGCTTTTTAGGTGTAGTGCTCAAAAGATGGTAGAAGTGATGAAATTATCAGCTGCAAAGTAAACAAGGGAATTGTGATATGGCAGCTGAAGTTTGTACTTTGGAGTGGGGAAATAACCCACAAAATCAGAAGGATTATTTACTCTATCATTCTAGAAAGTATAGTCACCTATGGCTCTGAAACTTGGGAGGTAAATCAAAGATTCTGCTGAAGTCTCCAAGCAGTATATTTACGGTGGCAGTGGATGGTCTTGTGAGGTAAATGCTCCAGTGAATTAGGAATGAAGATGTCAGGAGGCAAATTCATGCCGATAAAACAATTTTAGACACCACAAGTACAAAGCACTCATATGGTATGGCCATGTGGTACGGGCATCTGATTGTTGACTCACAAACTTGTTAAACGGTTCTACTTAGGCAATGGAAACAGGGTAGATTCAGGAGATTGTGGAAGAAATGAAGAAAAGAGGCTTGCAACACGGTGACTGGAACAACAGAAGTCTCTTATGTGTATGGCAATAATTGTAGAAGACTCGGACATAGATGGACCCTCACCCCAAAAGAGCAATGGGAGACATAAAAATATACATCTTATTTTGATGAATGAAATTAAAGCAGTACTACATAATGGACTCTGCTTTACAGATTACTGTTAGATGTAATATCTCTAATTATACCAATACTGACATTATACTTTTTTTTAATACATGTATTGTTGAGAAGACAGTGAGAATTAAAATTGTATATTTCAAACTCTGGGTACGGCACGTTATAAAATGTCAAAATTATTATGAGCAAAAAAAATTTAGTTTCTTGCAGGCGAGATCTGTTGGGTAACATAAAAATACAATAATGCTTAATTATAATTTCCTTTCCCATAAGTTTATCTCGGTTAATATCTTATCAAAGTAAAAATTACCTCATCTTTGAACTTCTTGTCTTCATTTATAGGAACATTTTCATTATTCTGTAAAAAAAAAACACACAGTTATCAATAAATACAAAACTCTCCCCCCTCCCAGGCATACATACCATTATAAAACAATACTTTTATTTGTCTTTCACTCAGTTCGCAGCAACAGTAATAGATAATTTGAAAAGATTTGTGGAAGCCACTGTAATAAAGTAACACCCTCTTTTTTTTCAAGTCAGAACCATATACAGGTCAAATTAAGTAAAAACTCTCCCTCTTGGCTTCTTAACATATAAGTGAGTTACTCTTAACACATGATTTACACACTCAGCAATTACTTACATTGCTTGACACAACAAAAAATTACTTACATTTCTCTATAAAATACATACAATTAACTTAATATACTCCTACCCTCTTATGGGTCAAGTTCACTTTAGTTTGAAAACAGAAACTGAAAACTGTACCAAACAAACTTTTCCAACATGTTTAAAGCTTTTCTAATTCACAAACAGCTTTTGTGGTACTACATTGTATGATACCTTTGATACCTGCCAATTTCACAGGAACTATCATATTTGGGGATCTCCCAAACAAACCCCCAACAATCCTACATTCAACCTTCAACAAGAAACTACTTCTGATATACGAGGTGGTACCCAAAAATAACCGGAATAGCGCTGCGATTGGTGGAGCTTATGTAGTACGCATTTCTCCCACTAGGCGAGCGTAGCGCAACTCGTTCCGAGTTCAGTGCCATCATTGTTGTCGCCTGGGAAGGTTGTGTCCGGTCACAGTAATTCGTTTTGTAAAAGCAGTTTTGCTTGCTCCTCGTTTTTTGTTATGGCGGATTTAAGTGAACAGCGCGCTGCTATGAAATTTTGCTTCCTGCTTGGGAAAAGCGCAGCAGAAACTGTTGTGATGTTGAAAACAACTTACAAGGATAGTGCTATAGGAAAAACTCAAGTGTACCAGTGGTTTACTCGTTTCAAAGAAGGTGAAATGTCAATTTATGACAAACCTCGTTCTGGACGTCTGTCAACTTCCAGAATTGACGAAAATGTTGAAAAAGTTCATGCAATCGTGCTTGAAGACCGACGACGGACCATTGAAGTGATTAGTAAGTTATCTGGAATAATTTGGAGCTCGGTTCAGCGAATTTTGTCAGAAGATTTGGTGATGAGAAGGGTCACTGCAAAATTTGTGCCTCGGGTCGTGACTGAACAGCAAAAAGAGAATCGAATTGAAACATGCCGTGCATTGAAAGACCAGCTCCGAACCGACCCAGATTTTTTTCCAAGGTCATTACTGGTGACGAGTCATCGTGCTATGGTTACGACCCTGAAACTAAACAACAGTCAAGCCAGTGGAAAACTTCATTGTCGCCTCGCCCAAAAAAAGCTCGTCAAGTGAAATCAAACATCAAGACGATGCTCATTTGTTTTTTCGATGTGAGAGGGGTAGTGCATTCTGAATTTGTCCCACCAGGTCAGACTGTTAATCAGGCTTTCTATTTGGAGGTTTTAAAAAGATTGCGTAACAATGTGCGACAAAAAAGGCCCGATTTGTGGCAGACGAGGGACTGGTTTTTCCACCATGACAATGCACCTGCTCACCCAGCCATTTCAGTGCACCAGTTTTTAGCAAAAAACAACATGACTCCCTTGCCCCACGGCCCTTACTCACCTGACCTCGCTCCGTGCGATTTCTTCTTGTTTCCGCAAATGAAGAGGGACATGAAAGGACAACGTTTTGACGACATGGAAGTGGTAAAGAAAAAAACGAGGCAGGAGCTGTCGGCCATCACAACAGACGAGTTTGAAAAATGTTTTCAGGAATGGGATCGCAGATTGGACAAATGTATTAAGTGTAATGCAGAGTACTTTGAAGGTGATAAGGTTGTTTTGTAAAAAAAAATTAAATACATAGCTTTAAAAAAAAATTCCGGTTATTTTTGGGTACCCCCTCGTATAGATTACAAAATCTCTAAGACAAATATATACTTTAAGTAAGAGTAAATTAATTCCTGTTTCTCTACAATATAAAGAAATAGTCAATATACATACTGGACAGTCTGATGATCTCCGCTTCCGCTTCTGTGTCCTGGATGGTTGACAGCTAAAAAAATACAAGTCATTATATTTTATATTATGTACGATCAAGTAATTTTGGTAATCAAGCAAATGTAAATAAAATATTAATCTTTTAGTAACATAATTCAGTTTACAATAAACTTAAATTGTTGTAAATATTTATGTCTTTTTATTTTTCCAATACTGGCCATACTAAATATAGACTTTAAAGCAAGATGAAGAGAGCTGCATTCTTTCAGAAATAGGGGCGAGCTAACCGCTAGAAAATGTACCACTATATATCATTGGCTGCTGTAAGCTTATAATGAGAATGTTTTCAAAAGACTTCATTTATATTAGAAAAGAACGGTGTAGTTTTGCAATAAGGCGAATAGGTGATATCAATCACACACAGTTAATTTTTCAGATACCTGCAGATCATATTAAAACTTAATATTAACTAATCACATTGCAAATTTAACTATTCTTGCCATAATTAAATTTTATTTTTGTATTTCCTTGAAACATACAACCTAACTTATTTCTTGGAATGTAGGAGTATGGTATAGTACATTGTAATACCTAGATTATCACTACCACAACTGCTTATTATGCCATTTAACACCACAATGATCCCAAATATAACAGGGTTCAATTAAGTAATTTTCATGATAGGAAAAGACATCTTGCAGCTTGAAGTTTTTTATATTCAAATTATTATAATAAATGTCACAAAAACAACTATTTCATTTACCTTTGGCTAGGCATGATGAACTCCTCAGAAATTTCTTTCCCTGACCTGAAATAAAAATAATAGAATATTATTTCTTTCCTTGACCTGAAGCAATATAATATAAAAATGTACAAACTTGAAGGATGGATTATTTTTATTACAGTAGAAACCTCGAATATTTATCATGGGCTAGAAATGAGTTGGTGATAGGTAATGAGAATAGAAGGATAACAGAATTCCTCCACATGAGATATCAGACCTACAGAGTTCTCAAATTTCCATGTTCAACAAAAACCTTGTGGTCTGTATTGTAACTGTTTGTATTGCTTAGTGATAAAAAGGGTGGAACCAACGCACAACCCTGTACAATAAAAGAGTAGACTATAGTTTAACATATCCTAGTTAACTGTAAGAATAGCACAAAATAAAAATATTTACTTTTTTTAGTTTCGTATAAGTCTACAATGTCAAAGCCTGTGGTTTTATTTTGGTTTAATATTAATATGTTTCAAGCCTTCTGTACCACAAGAGAAGCACAGTAGCATGGCGTGGATACATAACAGCTGTTCCCGGTTTTGACAGGCCTAAATCTTAGCCTAAAAATTAATTCCAATTTTGTCTAGTACCATGTGTTCTTTTTAGAACCATTTTTTTAGAGTATTTTCTATTATTCGCTGCCAGAAGAAGAGAGTCCCGGTTCAACGTAATCTGACTCCATTATACTTTTACAGAATAAATCAGGACAAAAATAAACTAATAAAAAATAATAAGACAAACAGAGAAACACATGACTAAACAAACAAAACATAAATAGATATGTACTAACTGCTGCACGTAGGTTCCAAAAATGAACATAGCTGCTAACTGAGCATTTTGCCGGTTTATACAGTGGCAATACATTGGGTGGACGAATGTGTCCTTCCCTCTCCACAGTTTGTACAGTGACAACTACTACGAGGTCAATGACCATACGCAGTAAAAGACTGCCAATGTCCTCGCCGACAACACAAGATGGTCCAAGTGCCCAGCAGTTCAAAAGCAATGCTATGCTTTTCTTCAAGTTTCTCTACTAATATTGTTTGGATTTCAAATTATTCAATAACCAAACTATTGATTCTGTGATATAATTAATACTGTTTTCTCTTATTTCCAGTACTGTTGCCACTGGCAACAGCGGTTACATGGACGTCACGCTACTGGCTGTGTATAATGATTGAATCAATCAATGCACTTTTACAGATAGACACTTCACTAGTGTTTTATTATTTTTTATGGTTCCTGTTCACTTCACACAGGAATCTAAAATAATCACACTTTGCATAATCTCACTGCCATAATCTAACATTTCAAAAATTGCTCTCCTACTTGCTGTCTTGCCAAGTCTCCAGCTGAAATGTTCAACTTTTCCCCAGCTTAGAACAATCAAATACCGATATGACAGTAAAAGAGGGAAAGTACCAAGTACCAACAGTCATCATATGCTCTGATAACTTAATGGTTTTTGGAAATCTGATGATTTTAACAGACTGATGGGCAACAGATGGTTGAAAGGGTGACACATATGGGTTTTTACTAAATTTAAATATGTGACACGTTTACATGCTGAACCATAAATAATGAACATATTAACTTATCTACTTTGTGTAAACAATTAAGTTCTTAAAAAAAATCAACCAAAGAAAAAAATGTTAACATTTCATTTAATAATTAACAAGTCCTATTTTTATGTGTGCCCACACAAGTTGGATTTTAATTTAGATTGGCTGACAATTTCATGATTACGTTAAAGTAACAGAATCCTAATAGAATCAATTTATATTCATGCGCATCATGACTTTAGGTGGTGATAGTTCAAGCAAGGGAGAGCACTGTATGAAAGGTATACAACTATTTACTATAAGATAGATGTTAGGTAGATACATAGATAAATAGAGATAGGGCAGGACAAGTGAATTAGTATACTGTACTAGAATTATGAAAGTACAAAAATGTATTATGTAATTTCCTATAACATAATAGAAGTTATGATGGAGGAACGACACTATGAAATAACAAAGTACTGTACACCAACAGCACAAAGAGTTACATGAACAGAAAACTGAAGAATAAGAGAGTAAGAAGCACAAGAAAGGGGAAAAGCTAATAACCAATATTAGACTGAACAGAAACGAGAATTGAATGAGTACATGGAGCAGAACCAACAGCAACAGTGAGAAAATGAAACAACATACGAAAGAAGAGAAGAGTTTGTAATAAAAAAAAGAACATAGTGGCAGAAACAACATGAAATTTTACAAAACTGAATCATCTATAACAAATCCAGAATAACTAGACAGCAAAGAACCTACTACTTGTGTGATATCATGTCATCGCATATTATAGCTAGAGAATGTTTGATTACAGAGACGGTTATTATTGTGGTAAATAAATATCTAAATGAAAAATTGGAAAATAACTGGGCTGGCCACATAATGATAACAGAATGCTTAAGACAAAGATGTGAGTGGTATAAATAAGAAAATAATACCTGGGAGTTTTGATAGAATCAAAGTAGTACTGTGCAACTGAAACAAAAACTAAGACAGTAATCACACTTGCTATATATGAGAAGAAGAATGTCTGAAGGAGGTGTGATAGTCATGTCATAAAGTATGATCGGTAATTATATACAGAGAACACTGTCACAGCTGAACATAAAATTAAAAAAAAAAAAAAAAAACTAAAATACAAATGATTTGAAGAAATGCCAAATTCAAATGGAGGAAAAAGGACTATTATGACAACAAAGTGAAAGAATATGTTTGGAAATAAAGAAAGAACTTTACAGAACAATCTAGAATATGAAGTCAGTTTTTCCTATCATGTGGTATGACTGGATGAATTGTAAAGGGCGATTTATACTACTCACACCATTTCAAGGAACATCTCTATGGTTGTCTGAACACTGGATGTCGTAGATGACTATGAAGTCCTCCCTCTTGATTCGGGATTTGCATCAATTCATGTATAAGTAGATGTCACTCATGGGTATTGAGATGTTACGGAAAATGCAATGAGCCACAATCATTACAAGCAATAATGTGATAATTTGTTAGGTGGTGTAAAGTCTGGCAACACTTTCGGAAATGGCAACTCACACTCGGTACATACTATAGATAAACCTAGTTCAAATTATAATACAGATACCAAATTCTGTATATTACAAAACTCTCTTACTACAGGAGCTTTCTTTCGCCATGTCTGTTAACTCATGTATATAGTTAAATCAGGTATAAAGAAAAATATTTATCGAGTTAACAGGAATAAATGTTTTCTTGAGTTAACAAACTGCTAACTACAATAAAAAAGGTTTGTGTAGAAAAGGTTTTTAATAACTTATGGATTCTATGATATTGCAATTTGTAATAATTTCAACCATCATCTGCGGCAAAAATGGGTGGTTATGAAGGCATTTATTGATCGAGCCTTACGGATCTGCAAACTGGACTTTCTTGGGGACAAATTGAAGCACCTGGATGCTACCCTACAAGCTAATGGATACTCGGTCACTGAAATCTGAAGAGCTATGCAACCGAGGACAGCTCACTGGTCCATTAGAGCTGAAGAACAAACAGAAGCAGGGAAGGCTTTTCTCCCATATGTGAACAGAGTGATGGACTGGATAGGAAGGTTACTGCGGAGACATGGTGTGAAGACCGTCTTTAGGCCAACAGTATCTGAACTCAGCTAACTATGCAAGAGATCCATTTGCTTTGGGTGGCGTATACAGTATCCTGTGTTTGTGCGGACAAATGTACATTGGCATGACGAAGCACAGCGTGAGGACGCTTAAAACGGGAGGGCCTGTCGACAGGGGCAGTTGGAGTTGGCGAAATCAGAACTTGTAAAGCTCCTTCTGGCCAATGACGATCATGTGGTGAAGTTTGAGGAGACGAAGCTTATCCTCTACATTGCACTATCCTACGCGGCTGCACTGGGAAGCAATCGTGATATATAAACAAATAACAGCCTCACTACAAGTTGAATAAGACCTGATATCTGGCACTCAGAGGTTCTCAGATTGCTAGCATGGATATAACATCTACTGTTGGCGCTGAAACTAAGTGCACATGAATTTGAACTATTCCAAGTTAACGGTTACAACTTTAAAGTTAATCTTTCAGATTACTCCAATTTTTAGCTTATTTCATTGTGTGTTGAATGGTGGTAATCAAAATGTTTTTGTTATTTTTTTTCATAACTGGATTGGGCGGAATAAAAAAGTGCCCATTTATTTACCTATTTTAGTGAAACCTCAACTTTAAAACAAAAGTACATAAAAACATGTCATCTGACAGCAACGAAGTGTGGACACGTTATAGGAATGGAATGTTTTTAACACATGCGTAAAGTTAGAAGTTGTTATCAATTTTGTAAAACAACTTTTTCTCATTACCAAATAATCGGAATAAATCGTGCTAGGGCTCGTTTTAAAGGTCGTAGGTTTTCTGTATCAATTCATTAATTACAAAAAAACGTAAAGTGATAATTGCATTTTATAACAATTTTTATTTGACAGCGAGGTAGTGTGTGCTCAGCCGTAAAGTCAATGAGCGTCCACGTGGGGTAGTACAGTCAGGGCAGGTAAGGCGGATTCATGACAGTTTAGTAAACATCTTGTCACTCACAGGGGCAAAGTACGAAAAGAGACCAGGCACATCCGCAAGTATGCGAAATCAGACTTTTAATGTGAAAATAAGTTGTAAGTCTTTAACAACATTATTGTAAGTTAAAGATAGTTAAAAGACGCAAGAATGATAGACCTCGATTTTTCTTAAAGAAACAGTAAACACTGGAAAAGTACTATTGCTAAATAAGTCATTAACTATGTAAAATATGAAGTAACTCAAAGAAATAACTCAACAAAAACTTGCCTATCTATAAATAATAGTTCTTGTAACTTGCTATAAAACATGTGTCAATTGGATAATTCGACACATAAAAGCAAGAAACTTGGTTCATTCAAGTTCTGGGCTCATTTCATTTGAAATTACTAACAAAATATTGATAAAACTTGAAAATTGTTAGACACAAGTTTTTAGACACTAAAATCCTCACATCCCTGGATGAGTGTACCTCCCAGGTTGGGAACTGCTGCCTTTCATCATTACCTTGTATCAATCCTTGCATCTCTTTAGGTTCTCTAAATGCACAAAGTATAATGCACCTACAGAAATTTTTAACAGAATGGAACAGCTGTAGTACATAAGTTTATGGCATCTTATTGCAAATATATGAACAGTAGATTATCCAAATGGTACGAGAAGCAAAATATTAAGAATGAGTAGCAAGAAATAATATATTGACACAACATACATTAAACTTAAAACAGGAGAAAGGAACAAAGGAATAAAAAATAGCTTACAGTATAGAGTATAGAATTACTATGTAAGATTAGAATGAAATTTACTTGCACTATCTGTGTAGTAACAAAATAAAAGTTCTAACTGAGTAGACACTAACTGCTTAAGTAAAACTGAAGTAGGGAAAATTCAACTGCAAAGTTAGGACAAAAACTGAGCTCTTTTAAGCTCAAGATTTATTGTTAGTAGAAAGCTGAAGTTAGCATAAAGCATTTCTCACCACACACAAATGATGTCAAGTTTTGAAAATTACATGACCAATTATTTCCCTTGTTACAAGATCACAGAAAAATAAAGGACATAATTTGCAGGTTACGCAAAAACGTTCAAAAAGATAACTAAAAGTCAGTGCTATGACCGATAATAGAAAATGGAAGTGATATTCATCACTACACAAATATTTATAACTCTTTGTGTGTGTGTACAAGCTCACACTCACATGCATAGACTTTATTTTCCTTGTTGAACATAGTCATATACACCATGACCTTTTTTCATTTCTTCTTCTTTTATAAGACAGTTGTTCACCCTCCTATATTGTATGGTTCCAGTTCCACAAACATTTTTGTCTTTTCAAACTTTTTATGAGATCATAATTTGTACAGAAGTTATCAAAAAGCATACACTTCTGGCTTTTTCTACCAAGGATACTTTTCATTACAACAGAGGTGTAATGTCAGATTCTACGTTCCCTTCATACAGTGTAGTATGAAAATATCTCCACTTTAACCATAATACATTGCCCATTGCTTGAATCCAAACCTAATGGACTTCCTCTTTATAAGTAGCCTACTGCCTACAGTAAAACATCATCTTATCATCTTGTTTGATTCTCAAATACTAAGTATCAATGAAACAAAATAATAAATAAATATTTATTTATTTTACATTATTTTCTTTTATTTTATGTGTATAATATAAATACATACACAAGGAAAATAAAGCCCCCCCTCCCCCGTTCGACAAAATATCAATCACGCTTAGGGTAGGAATATTGCCTCTGGACATGATGGCATCCCTAACAATATATTAAAACGTGTTTTTCCTCCTGCTACCGAGGCCTTAGCTGACCTTTCCACCACCAGTCTACAACTTGAATATGTTCTGTACGCAGTAAAACATGCCCACATACGTATGTTTCCAAAACCTATTTAATAAAAAAAAAATGTTTTATAATAGCTTTCAGTGCAATGAATATCAGTGGTCATCTCTCAAAATCTAAAGTTATGCAGACCAAATAAGCATATTATAAATATAACACACAATTTAATTTAATTTAATTGGCATGGAATGGCCCAACAGCCAGACTATCCTCAAGCTACTGATCACTATCTCTTACCCCTATCTCCAGGCTCTTTGAGAAAATATTAGGTACCAGGATTCACCTTCATCACCTAAAGGCACATAATGTTCTACCTGATACATGGGAGGCTTCCACCCTGGGTATAATATTTATAACCAACTCATTCAGGTTATCAGCATCGTCCAAAATAACTCCGCTAAAAGGCACATCTTGACCCTATGCAACATCCAGAATACTTTAGATGCCATCTGCCACAATGAACTGAGATTTAAGGCCTTCAGTTGTCATTCCTCCTCCACCAGCATCCAATTTCACGGATGGTTGCACTGCACGAGTCAAGAGTACAACAGCGTCTCTCACCACATTTCCAATAAAACTCTGGAATCAGAGCTCAGCCATAATCTTCACTAAAGACACACATTTTTTTAATTAGGTGCAAAAAAAAATTAATTTTTTTTTTTTGAAAATATACACAGGATTTTTACACAATTACTGATACAGGATGTATTACTGTTTCACTCTTATAATTGTATTCTATTCTTTTATATTAATGAAAAAAGAATGTAAGATATGTTTTATACATGTCACAATATGTATTAGACATGTGTGTGTGTGTGTGTTATATTTATAATATGCTTATTTGGTCTGCATAACTTTAGATTTTGAGAGATGACCACTGATATTCATTGCACTGAAAGCTATTATAGACCTGTATTAACAGAATTAATTTCTTTGATAACTGAATTCTGAAATTTATCCAAACATTTTACAAAATATATAGAAAGTTGTTTTGCTTCAGATTTAAGCTATTTCTTTAAGCATGTAGTGCTTTTGAATAAAATCATTAGCCAAAGTACTTTTCATACACTATATTGCTTAACTATTAAAAAGAACAATTTGAAATAATCTTTTGAACGTTGTTGTGAATGGTGGATAAGGGAGCTCCAAGTTCCTGAATGGATGAAAAGTAGACTAAACAGTTATACTTTGTTCACCAAGACAAAGTTATATTTAGCTGTTGGAGTTATATATTATTGATGTGCAATTATTTCAAACGCATTCTTTAACAGCATCATTACCTGTCCAGTTGCTACATTTGAAGTAAAACTGAACCTCAATATCTTATAATATAACACAGACTAAACAACATTCTGCCAAAACAGAGAGAAACTATCAGGATGAATGAAATACAATTAAATATTTAGTGCTCTGATAAAGCTTGTATTAAGCGAAAACTGTTCAGACTATAAGGAATTTATTATCTCACTGAAGCAGACAGTGTCCAAAAACTAGACACACTAAGTCAACTAGGAATTTACAAACACATGGAAACATAAGGAAACAACATCCTAAACACACACAATTTAAACCATACATACTACTTAAATAAATTACACAAATACCTCGCGGCAGTGAAGCTGCAAGATGAAGCTTGCAATGAGCGAAGCTAGCTCAAGCAATAAAGTAACATTTTTTAAAACTTTATCTAAAATAATTGTGTTCCACAACAGAAGAGAGTTGATAAGATCTTAGTAATACATGGACACATCATGGGCAACAACATCCAAGAATTCAATGTTTTTGTCTTTTGAAATCATTTCATGATACAAGCTTTCATATCATGCAAAAGAAAATAATGGGTATCTCCTTTGATAACAAAATGTACAAAAAGAAGACTTCAAAAGCTGACAGAAAGGACATAGAAATTTTGATTTCTGGGTTCCTACTACAGGAGACACTTAAAGAGTTGGATTATGTTATCCACGATGTGCCTGGATTTACACAGTACACAATATGCTTTTCTGACTTCAAACATGTTAATACAAATAAAGACTTTAAAACCAAATTGAATGTGTATGATATAATCACAAAAACGTTTAATTAATAAATTTGTGTTAGTGGCTATAATCACAAACAGAATTAACACTGTTGCACACCACTATAGAAAAATTATTCCCATAGCGCTTTCAAGCTTCACAGCTCATCATCAGATCAGAAAATCAGGTCGGGAAATAGATTTTCCGATCTGATGATGAGCTGTGAAGCTTGAAAGCGCTAATCGGAGCAATTTTTCTATAATGGTGTGCAGCAGTGTTAATTCTGTTTAATCATAAAAATGGTTAAGGAAGTATTCCAAGAAAGATCAAAGAGAACACATCATCTGATGATTACACAGTATTCAAAGTGAGTTGGAAAAGTAATGTGAAAGTGAGAGAAGTATGAAAAAATTAACAATGTGACGCTGCTACTGGAAACACAAACTGTTTTGGACACAATGAAAAGGATGAAGATACTGACAAAGATCATAAAACACTACTTGTAGAATCAGTGAACTACGCTATTATACACAATTTTACTTATGACATCATCTGCTGCTGGTGCTGCAAATCATGGTAAATGTACCAGAGCTTGTTCAGTATTCAATTCTTTCTGTGACACTTTATCTTAAATATCACCGGCTCTAATAAAAATATCGTAACCTGACATTACTTCTTTGTTTTCAAATTTACAACACACATAATACAATATTGTGATGAAACAGCAAGAGTTACGAATTTGAGAAGTCCAACGAAGCACTTGTTCTTATTGGCCTTTGTGGTGATTTCTTATCTTGTTTGTGAGAATACTTTTCTAGTTTTTCATGGTCTGAAATTAATCTTCATTTTGTAATGTTTTTCCAGGTAAAGCCAGAATACCACACATACAGCTAAAATATTTGGCTGGTATGGCCTAACAAATAAAAAAAAAACATGAAGATTTTGTAACACTGTCACAGTTTGCTTCAGCTGCAAGTAGTGGGTATCAAATTATGGGAATCAAAATGCCATCTCCTCCCCCTGAAAAAAAGATATATGTAGTGTGTCTGATGATTATGATAACTGAATACTACCCAAAATAAGCAAAAAATGGTTGAAAGTATGCAATGCTCTTGAAATGAATGTTCGTTACACTCTTAATAGCAGAATTCCCACTAAAAATCACTTTATCTGATTCAATCAGTAAGGATTCAAATGAACAAAATAAAATAACTTATTTCATTACCAGACAAAACGTGAACATTAATTTACAAATAACATAATATGTAATGAATTTACATAAAATCCTTTTTAATAATCAGTCACACATACAGTAAGTTTTATTTAACCAATCTAAAATTACCTCAAATTCTGTCTTTTCATATGTCACTAGTTCTGTACAGTAACATTTTAGAATTCTTCAACACTACGGAGCTTCTGAAATAAAAACCCATTAGGATCCTGGCCAAAAGAATAGGAATAAAAGAAGGTAACCATCATTCATCACAGGAGAACAACCGTTATCAAGATAGGTGACAGAGGAAAGTTGAAGAAATCTAAACAAGTACAATCCAAAAATATAATATGATCCTTATCTATGTTATGGTAATGTTCAACTACCAAACACACAAGTGCTTTCTCGCTTTCTTCCGTAACATTCACATTCAGCAAACACAAACTGAATACTTTATTAATCTGAGGTATCACTACTAGAGGACAAGAGTACTGCATCTTCTACCACTCTTGAAAACCTTTCTATATTTGAGGTTTAACTTGAAAAAAAAAGTTCTATACCAAAAATTATAAAAATTCCCAGTCTTGTAAAAAAACTAGCACCTTACTATTACATAGAATAAATATCTATCATGCGTTTTTCCCTCTCATTCTCTCTGCACACACACACACACACACACACACACAGAGTCTGAGACTACAATATAGTAGCAATCGTGATTTGAAATTTTAGGTTAATTAAGTGAAGTACGCTAAACAACTGGTAAATTTACACACTTTTAATAATTTTAAAAATAGTCTTCAATAAATAATGTTACTATCTTGAAATTATTAAGAACTAAAGTCAGAAAGCTTATTAATTACTCATGCTGAACGTGGGAAAGTGAGTATTTCGGCAAGTTTGTACCAAAATACCTTATTAACTCTTATTCACAATAAAGCTATACAATGTAACACATAAACTTTAAATATAATAAAGTTTGGCATAATTCTTTAATAATTACATTACGATTCTCCTGCAGGGGCTAAATTCAACAGAAATAAAAGGCGCCACTTGGATCTTTCATTCCCGCCTGAAACACCGAAATGGTCGACGTGTACGACCTAAATCATTTAACACAAAATTTTCACTCATTACACTAAATCAACAAATGATTTTTCATTATATATTGTTTTTTTGTAAACTAAACTTAAGAAATATAGTAAAACAAATATTCTAATTATGAGTAAACGTGAACTTCATTAACGGATGGCGCGCAAAATTTGGGACCCCCTACAATACAAAACGATGTGGATAACATTTAAAATTGTGTTTCTTTGAATGTAAAACACTCAACTCCTGATAGGAATTGCTATAACCATCTTACAAAGCGCTGTATACTCTAAAGTGATTTATTGAATATAGTGATTTATGGAACACATCTCAACACACCGATTACACAGGATACGACGTGTGGAGCATTTAATTTTTACCGTGTACTTTAAAGTTATGAATATGTCACATATGAAAATATAGTAAGCATATTCAATATATTTACTAAACATTAAAAAACATAGTGACTTACATTGTTAGATTGCAAGTTAAGCTAGTGCACCATACTTAGTCCAAGCCGCAACTGAATTAAGTTTGTTTTCCACATTCACGATAAAACTGAATTGTATTTACACTGTCATATACTCAAACACCAAATAACTATACCTGAAATATACCAAAGAACACATAAAATAATTTGAAAAAGCTACACCAAAAATTTTGTAACCTCCCAGCACTGACTATGCCTCTGTCATAACTGAGAACTGAGAATATGTGGAATTGTGAGAGGCGCCAGGTGAGAGAAGGGAGGAAGAATGTTTGGAGTTTACTTGGATTTGATTGGCTACCGCAATTCAAACAGCTGGCGCTCAGCTGATCAATTGACAGTTTCTACTGCTATCACACATGCGGCAGCGGGAAAGTATTTTTACAGATTTTCAGCGGTTAATCAACTAATTGATGACACAAAATTTCTGGACAAAAACAGAACATTTACAAGACATGTTTACAAAGATATATTACGAAGATAGACATATTTACTTAGTCTGGCGAATGTTTTATGTTCAGTATGAAGATTTTGAAATAACTCGATACTTTCGTATAAAAAAAATATTAGAAAAATCTATTCAGAACACTAAACAAAAACATTAGAATAAGTGATTTTTATAAATAAATATATTAACTATAATATTATAATATTACTAACCACGTAATATTAACATGACACTAATAATAATAAGTTTATGAGGCATAATAAAAAAAAAACTGATCAAGACTAAATTTTCAAATACGAATAAGTAAATAATCAGTATTAGTAGTCTACTATTTATATTTCATGAAATATATATTATTATCATTTGTACATTAATGTATATACATTTAATAGGAGTCTTGAAATTCTTTACTATTGACTTATTAAATCCTTATTTAGCCTTTAACAGTGATATTAAAAGCGCTTGCCAACGATCAGCTCGATTTTTAAAAATCTATATTTTAATGGAGTAGTAAGTATTAAAAGAAAACATTTAGTGCAGGAGTATACCTGCCACAGAAGGACGCTTCAAGAAATAGTGCAGATTATCATGTTATCCTAATTTATTGTTGTACGATGACAACAAAGTTTAATTAACGTATGCAGATGTAAGTCTGCAACACGGAGATAATCAATACATAGGTCCATGTCTGATTCCCGCCAACAGGTCAGGCGGGAACAGCAATGTGGGGTAGCATTGCCCGCGCAGGAATTCCGCTCTGTCGACGTCACACACACACACATATATTCCTAAACTCACTTTTACTTTTGTCTAGGTAGCACTGCGTTTACAAAATTTTCGGAAAATGTTTTTCCGTTTGCAATGAAGTAAATTTTTTTTTCTCATGAAAATAAAATTTAGCGGAATTGATTTGTAGTTTTTTTGATACCAAACGATGTCAATATAAGTTACAGTAAACATAAAATTTAAAAACAATCATTAAAATTAAAAGTTTTACGTGATGAAAGTGTTAAGAAACACCAGATGCATTTTCTAAGACGGACTTTGATTAGAAGACGGTGGCTGTTTTTAATAAGTTATGAAGACGCTCGCGACATACCTGTACTTTGATATCTTCTCTTGATCCCTGTTTAATCGTATTCTTGAATAACATTGAAATTTCGCATTTTTTAAAACCACGATTTGTTTTATTAAGTGCGTACTTTTCTTGCAATATGCTTGGGCGCTTTATTTCATTTGTCTTCACTCCTTCACTGGAGTTCTCGGAATATATACAACGAAAGGTACCAACAGAAAGCACATACGAGATTTTATATAACAAATTACATAACGAAATAGTGAACTGATGTATTGCTAAATAATATAATGCGGCTGTATCTAAAAACATAACCTGTACAATCTGCGGAGGTCTCAAACCTTAAACATCCAGATTCTGTTGTGATCTGCGACATCTTTTCGACTATTAATGAACGCCGTACGCAGATTAAAAAACCCACGCTTTAATATATGGGAACACGTCTATCTCTCTCTCTTCTGTACATGCAGATTTCATCATAACATCAATTTTGATCCAACTCCTATTACAAGTGAATTTAATATTCCTTTACATTTTATGAAATCGGCAGCGGTAAATATGCGATTTGCGATACACTTACTCGTATCTCTGTTGAAATATTGACGTCTTTAAGTTATTCCCTATCAGCAAACTCATCAACAGTTCTAAGCGTTTTCTATTTAACAGGAGTATTGATAACTATTCACTACTCCGGTGTCCAATTCTCACTTAGAGATTACTAAGTATATCGAATCATCCCGTTGACGCATGTTTTATAGCAAGTTATAGGTACTGTTATTTATAGATTTGCATGTTTTTGTTAATTTATTTCTTTTGAGTTAGTTCATATTGTGTATGAACTAAATTTGACTTATATAGGAATAATATTTTTTTTCAATTCTAGCATTAATACACTCTGTAGTCACATATTTTTGAAAAACTTTTTCAAGATCTCTAATTTGATATTAATTTCAATTTTCAATGCTAATAATATAGTAGGCTATCTACAGTCCGCTATTTTGTTCCTTCAAATTGACACATGCTCAGTGTCAGTCGCTTATTTTCAGTATTTTTCTTATTTCACGAAAATTGGAGTATTGTATTGGCGATACAGATGAACATATAGTCCACAATTGTCATATACAGATACGTACGATTAAGCTCTACTAAAGTCTTGTGTGTTTTGTTAATGGTAGAAAATTATGTTTAAAGCATTAAGTATAAAGAGAATTTTTAATCTTTGGGGTACAATGCACATGAATCTTGAACAGCATAACTTAATTAGTAGACCAACTTCTGAAAATCAGACAATTTTTTCTTAACTAAATATTTAGGCCTAATTGATGCGTAGCTTAGCTAATAGAGATAAATAACAGTTATTTTTTTTAAATATAACAATCAAATGCATTTATTCATGGGCGTAACTTGGGGCCTAACTAGGGGGGGGCAGGGTAAAGCTTCATAAATTCACGTGTGTAGTGAGACTATCTATATAATAAAATATACTATATACAAAATTAGAAAGTTTAGTAATAATTCTTGGTTAGTAAACTAGGGACAATTTCATTTTTTAATGATCAACAAACCTTTATTCATAAGTTGTACTTCTAGTTATGTTTACCTAGAACAAATATACTGTAGGCCTATAAACATAAACAATTTCAGTTCTTCCAATTCTTATACCCAGTTTTCGTAAACGCATCCTCTCCATTAGGCACACTGTCACAAAATGCTCGGCAGTAGTAGCGGTAAGCCGAATCAGTCACAACACAATGAAATTTTCAAATTGCCAGTCAGGAAATTTTCAAAGAAATTAAGCAGTGTTACTCCTTTGCGTTTCTTATCTCCCATTTCCCAGCACTTATCAACACAAAAAACCAAAACAATCACAACAATAACGAATTAAGAAAGAGACAAACGATGTGTAATATAATGGACTACGTACACGACCGAGTAACCCACCGCACTTGTATCAGTAATCATTAACAAATAACAGTTCAAAACAACCGTCTTTTAAGATTCGTGAACAAAGCCATCGACGTCTTGCGGTGTTCCAAGACAAGTCTTTGCTTGTGTAAAAGGCACGCATTGTATTCCAGTTAATTAGGTCGCTAGCGTTTTTTTTTTAACAGAAATATTATTTTGACGTATATCATTCAAATATGTCAAACGTTCTCCTTACAATTTCTTCGAAAGAAATAAGAATAATAAATTTATGGCAACTAGTCGTCTGATAACAGTACAGACGTTGAGAAATAGTGCTTACTGTGCTCGCAAGCATAGAAACTGTCTCTTGTTTTTATTTATAAACAACTGGAAACAGAAACAAAATTTTATAATGCTCGGAACATTGGGGGGCGAGTGTCCCCCCTTGCCCCTCTCAAGTTACGCCTAATCATTTATTTAAGAAATATTTTCGGCCCATCTATAAGTTTTTGTAAATACAACTGTATTCAGTTTTGTATTTGAGGTGTGAGTATTAAAGCCATGGAATTTGCAAGCGATGCCATAACAAAGTAGGTTTCAATACACTGGCTCATTCAATCCACAAATGTTTCGCAAATCGCCAGGTTATCAGTCTAGATTCAGCACCTTCAAGAAGGTTTTCCATATGTAGTGTGTTTTAAAATTTCAGTTTTCTTATGCACTTGTCTGAATAAGAAATGTAAGATATGTTTAAGGATATTAATTTCTACTTCCCAAGTTGGAACTGTTTTTTTTGGTCTACAATAATCAATAATCGTAAGTGCATTTAGTGTTACAGGTATTTCCTTACGTAAGTGAGAATTTATTGCTAATAATAATTTTATTAAACCAATAGCTTTTACTTGTGAAATATATAAGAAAATGTACAGTCATAGGACATTTTAAAGTTATAAAAACGTCTGCCAGGCAGAAGAACTAATCTGTAACATACTTCATGGATTATATAATTTGAGGACACACATGTTTAAGAAAGTACATTTTTTTCTTTAGAATGTTGAAGAATATTTGTCAGTGGATGTGGAAATAGAGCTATTTATCAAGAACAGTTTTAATTAAGTACGTTAAATAGATTTTAGGAGACCAGTGTAAAAAATGACTAAGTAGTATGTATCAGAGGAGAAATAATTTCTTAACGAAGTATTAGAATGTAATGAAAGTAACGTACTGTACGCATGTACAGAGTTCGGTAATCTGTAGGCCTACTCGATACACTGCCTAAGGAAAACGTTCAGTCATGGTTACACATAAGTACTACGCACAGTATAAAGTATTAATACAAAATATTTCTATATTTTATTTGTTCGCCAAGGCAGGCGAGTCCCCTTATCCGCACCTCCAAAGGCTGAATAGCGTGGAGAATGCACCGCCCCCTCGCCGCGTCAAGCGCCCTAGGGCGCTGTTAGACGACCCCCCCTAAGTTCATCACATGAACCCCCCAGAAACGAACCCCCCAACCTTCTGGAGACTGAACTGATCACCATCATTCACTACCTGCGCCTGCCGAAACTGTAGTCAATCATGCTCCGGCAGATTGGAATGGATTGATTTATTGCCAGCATCGGCTTTGCCGATTCGGCAGGGCTTTGATCCGGGACACGGGCTCCCGCGAGGTTGTGCAAATGCCTTCCTTGTGAAAGCCGACTGCCCCAGTGATGAGTCCCTTCGACTCGGCCGCCGCCTTCGGGCGGTCGAGCCTCTTGTACTCGCCAGCGTGCCTCTAAGTTTCCGTGGGCTATGTCCTCGGAGACCAAGAAGCCGCGACCAGGCGTTGCAATTGGCTGAAGCCATGACCACTAAGATCTCCGTCAGCACCTGCTTTGCTGATTCGGCAGGGTAATGACCTGAGACACGGGCTCTCGCGAGGTTGTGCAAGTGCCTTCCTTGCGGAAGCTGGCTGTCTCGGATTCATTCCTTACCGTTTCGGCCGACGCCCTAGGGCGCTCGAGCTTCTTGTCCTCGCCAGTGCGTCACTACGTTCCCAAAGGCTAGCCTGAGGGGACCACGGTGTCGCGCCTCGGCGGGACAATTGGCTGAAGCAAAAGCTCAAGCTTGCCTCCGTGGTGGCCATGTAATTTATCATGAACCCGCGGACTGCACCATAACTCCCTTGTGCAGAGCAAACGACCGCGCTGACCTGTTGGCACCTGGCGTTCATCAGGCCTAGGCCTGGACAACGCACACAAATTAGGGCGCAAGACGCCCGCGCATCATCCATCCATCCATCATTTCTATATTGTAGTCAGGGGTGGATTAGAAGCGCGTGGTGCCCCATCAGACTGGCGCCCTCTCACCCAATTCAAAATTCAATCTTTTATCCATTATTTAAACTGTTAAATGGTATACATAATTTCAAAAGTTACCAATTATTTTATTAAACTCTCAAATTACAGAAAATATTTAGCTAAATAGTGATTACAATGAGCATAGTAGTTCTTAAGCTTAGAAAATACTAATCGATCCATTTTACCTTAACAAAGACTTGTATAATTTCTTCTAAATCGAGCGATACAAGTATCTTGCTTTCAATTTGCAACCTTGCTAACTAACATAATCTCTCATCTCCCATAGCTGAACTCAACATATCTTTAACACGTTTTAATACAGAAAACTATCTTTCAGATTCGCAGTTAGCTATTGGAATTGTCAAAAGCAGACGTTGAGCAATGTAATACGATATATTCGAAAATACATCAATCATTTTACAATCAATAATCCAGATTAATACTTTGAGCGGACAAACTAGTATCATGGAACCTATTACCTTCATTCGAACGATTTGAAAAATGTCTTTCTTGCAGTTTTGCTCGTGGGAAAAAATGCTTCAATTCTATTAGAAGATCGTTAGTCGAATCTGTCGAGTAAACTTGTTTAAGAGCTTCTATATACTTCTCTTTACATTGAGTAAAGTTCTATATGTGTTTAAAAAACATAACGGCGAACTCGTCAAAAAGTGTTTACATATCATTTTATGATTTTGGATTGAGGACATTTGCTTTTTTAACATTTATTATCTTCAACACGTTTTTGTAATTTTGGGATGGATGGTGCTCCTCTGACAGCTGAGGCTCTGGTGCCCGGTGCTGCAGCATACCCTAGCGTTATGGATAATTCGACACTGATTCGAAAAACAGCATTATGTAAGCCAGAAGTATCGGGTTGTAGGACATTTCCACTGCAGCCACGGCAGTCATGGAGCCAACGACGTCACTATCTCCACACTCCGTCCAATGATTATAATTGATGAATTGTAATTCACAAAAGTTTGTTACAGAATGGTTCTATCTGGCTCACGTTTTTATGACTTTCACGTGGTTTCACGCTTCCACACCATTTGCTCATTAGTTAACAAAGATACTCTTTTGTTTTAACAAAGATTTTGTATATAAAACTTGTTTCGCATTGGAGCGGGTGTAGATATACAGACTTTGCCGCAACCGTCGTCGAAATGTTTGAAGCATGTAGCAGATTTGGAGCACGACCACACAGCCCGAATATTCAAATTTGGCGTGAAAGACTTTGAGCGTATAGTACGGCTATATAGTACAGAGAGTGCGTGTGGACAGGGCGTGTGTTGTGTAAGACTGCGTTATGTATAATGTACATTATGCATAATATATGTCATCGAACAACCTACTCATTAAAACGTAAACAAAAATCAACTTGGGTATGTGTACTTCACAATACTACAGGAATGCATAATCCGTGTGTGTGTGTGAAACATACACATGCATGCGCGCGCACGAACTCGTTCATTGTTTGTGATATTCTCGGTTTTAATATTGAGAATTATTCGGTTTAATTTATATTTGTTTATTATTTTGAATCTAACTGTAATAACATACCGACATGAATAAATTAATTGCATTTGTAATCTTTAAATATTTGTTCAATTAATTTTTCCAAACGCCACTCAATGACGTGTAATTCAGGCGGGAGTCTGTCACGTTTGCTGCTTCAGTGAATATTTTCCTTACTTAAAACCACAGACCAACTGCGTGTATTAGGGTTACAGTGTGATTCAAACTTTAATAATTGCGACTGGCTTTTACAGAAACCACAAAAATAAATAATTTATTAAAAAAAAATAAAAACAATAGATTCCTTTCTGTACGGCTACACGCTTACGAGAGAAAACAGGGTAAGCAATGCGGCTTACGAGAAAGGTAGTGTTGTAGCCTATATAGGGTAGGGTCTACTACTATTAGCCTACGCTTCAGTTCTCTATTACCTTAGGGGTAGACCCTACTCGTTCCACAATCTGAGTCTACTTGGACGCTAAAAAAAAAGTTATTAAAATTTATAGTGTTGCCCGGGAATCGGGTTAGAAACCTGTATTTAGTGTCAATGTCATAGCCATTGTCTACCAAATCCCCGCTAATTTAAAAATAAAGTTCATATTGGTATACTTTCATTGTGTCTTAATAGGACGAAATTACATTTAGCTCTCTACTACTTAAATCAGAACACACACGTTGTAAGCAGAACACCGTACTGGACGTCTTTCAAGATTTATCATATTTTGTTAGTAATTTCAAATGAAATAAGCCTGGAACTTGAATGAACCAAGTTTCTTGCTTTTATATATCGAATTATCGCATGTTTTATAGCAAGTTACAAGTACTATTATTTATAAATAGGCAAGTTTTTGTTGATTTATTTCTTTAAGTTACTTCACATTTTATATAAACTGAATTTGACTTATATAGCGATAATACTTTTCCAATGTTTACTGTTTCTTTACAGAAAAATCGAGGCGTATCATTCTTGCGTCTTTTAACTGTCTTTAACTTATAATAATGTTGTTAAAGACTTACAAGTTTAAAATCAGATTAAAAGATTGATTTCGCATATTCTGCTGCACTGAAAATAAATAACTCTACAACAGATACTCTAAACGAATTCTATTTTTTGGTTAAGTTTGTAGCATTAGTTTGGTTGTGGTGAAAATGCTTCACCGTATATTATCTTTGTTCTTTCCCAGCTTGTTTATCAGTTCCTGATATTGTATATGTACACTACTACACAGTGGCGTAACTACGAGATGCTCTTAGGAGATGGGGGAGGAAATCAGACTAGTTTCCGGGGGTGGATGAGACTAGCTTGAAATTAGGATTCTCCATTTTCCTCAGGACACATGAGATATTCAAGGTTCTTTTCAATAATATTTATATAATTATTTATAAGCTTTATTTTACAACACGCAACAGCTTACAAATTAATCTGTAAATCGATGTTTGTTCAGTGAGCAGAATTACAATATGTAAACGCAAATTAATAAATCTACCAGTAAAGGGAGGATTTTTCCAAGTCAAACAATTTTTTAGTTTTGGATACTTTTGTTGTTATTTTTATTTTTTGTTTTTCATGTTGCCAAATTCTTTCTCTGTGTGGTTCTAATTCTTATAGATTGTAGAAGATAGTATTTAAGCTACGCTATAATAAAACATAAAGTAAATTATTCGTTGTAACTCACGTTAATGAATGTAATTTACACTTAAGTTTTAATTGCAGGAAAATTAAAACACCGACTTTTCATTGCAGGTGATACTCTGAACACCGACTTTTCATATGTGGCTTATTTTCTTATATGGCAGTTGAATTATGTTTCTTTCATGAAGTTCTTGATTTTTATAATATCAAGAAAACCCTAATTCTATCATTTTTGTGACAAACTTATTCACTGATGAGGGAGGTTAAACATTTAAAAATCCCAGTATTATGGATTTTCGACTACAATTGCACATGTCTGTACCAGCGTAACCCAATTTATGACTTGGTTACAAATAAGATTGAAGATTAGCGCGTATCCAATTGACAGGAATTATCACCGGTATAATTGTTATACGTAAACACAAAAGTATTTCTGTGATAACTTTCTAACCTTTCGTAGTCAAATAAAGCTTAAAGGTCTTATTTACTCAATAGATTAGGCTAGTTGACGAATCGGTGACAAGGGACTGTTAGACTTAGCGTCATTCTAAATATGCACATATACCATTTAAAGGTACTATGGACAGTGAGTCACAGTGTCCAAACAACTTGCTAGTACACAGCACGTGGAAATAAAGGTAACTGAACTTTGTTTATCTTGGTCTGTGAAGAGGTATAATTAACCTAACTCGTTCTGCCTGAGTCGCATCATCTGGGTATATTGGACTATGTAAACAGATTACTGTACTATTCTGAAACAGGTGTGCATTGTAGTCTGTACTTGCTGTCTCAGTTCGATGTTGATGTATTCAGTTTTCTTATTCTTTAAAAGGATATTTTTCTTCTAAGTGAGATTAGCAATGATTATTCTTCTGCAAGTATAGTATAGCACTCCCGTTTAATCTTTTTTGAAAAAGTTCGATAAATGGAATCGTCCTGAACGAAAATTACTCAGGTTAAACAACAATATAACTAAAACTAAAGAACGTCGAACAAGGAAAAAACTTTTTAATAATCCCAGGGAATCCAGGAACCAACACCAGGGAAAAGGATAAATACTTTTAATACAAAAATTTTTACCTTTCGCCTTAAAGGTAATGGTTATATTACACTCATGGAGATTATGTTGCCTGTTGACTTGTTGACATGAATATTAGTTGACTTGAAATTCATTTGACTAATGTCTCTGAACCAAATAAGTCCACGTTCCCCAAAAGGACTTACAAAAAAGCTTCGTAGTGCTGTAGAAACGATTTCCTGTGTCTGGAATCTACGTCCCTCCTGCGATAAAACTCGTAAGCTGAGTCTATATTTTTATAAAAGTCTGCCCTTTCCTGATCAATTTGCAATTTTTCAAACCAAGAAATAAGGGTTGTCCTTATGTTGAACATAGGTTTCTAATAAGGCCAAAACTTTAACTTAAAAAAATGTTCAGGTACAGTATAATTTTAAAAATTACAAAACTGTAATTGGTTATTAATTTTCTAAAGGGATAGAAGAATCCATGAGTTTTTTATTTCACATTTTACTTTTAAAATCAAGAAAATGACAAGAAGGTCATTATTTGACAAGAAGGTTAGCTAGGGCGTTATTTGGCTCAGGTTCGTTACGTTATTCGTGTGAGTCAGCAGTTCTCGATATTTTGAGCTTTGCCTGTTATACCTGTTATAACGATATACCTGTTACCTGTCTACCTAAAGCCTGTCTCATTGTTGCAACAATTAACTACCGAAGAATTTTGTGAAGTTGAACTAGAGGTACTAGACGGTATAATTACTTTCGTGAATTGTGTGCGACTAGTTTACTTAGATAATCTATTAAAATCGGTTGTTCCGGTTAACAGTCGAAATAGACGACTGTCCCGGTTTCTTCTGAAAACAAAAATATATATAAATTGAACTGTTTTTCAATAACAATGGGTGTTTGACGGACTTTCTTGTATTCAGTAGAAAGCAGTAGTGTGAAACAATTGTTATAAATAATGTAAGATGTTATTCTTCCCGACTCCACAACTATATCGGACGAGTGGCGGGCATTCATCACCTACATTGCGTAGTATTGTTTTACAGGTGTGTAGCCTTACGGTGAATCATTTGTATAATTTTCAAAAAGCGAGGCTTTATACAAAATATCGAAAGGACCTGTGGTAAGCTTATCATAATGAGATACATTGCTGGAGAAACAGAACGTTTTTTAAAACTCGAACTGGGTAAGAATTCATGTGTCGTCACCCCCCAAAAAGGCGTAGACGTTTGTGAGACTCTGTGAGGCAGTCTGTAAAGACGGAACAGGCAAAGTGCCTATTCCGTAAGGTTCAGAAGAAGAAGAAGACGTTTGTGAGGAGATATTTGGTGATAAGAGATGTAATTTTTGTTATTGGTGTTTCTTAAGTAAAACATAACTTTAGTAAAAGCAAAAGTGCAGTAATTCTGCAGTTTAACAGAAAGGAGAGAAAGGAAAAGCTGTTGAAGGAAACGTTTTGAACAGACAGAAAAGTATCCCACGCAGTAGCGGACTAAGAGAGGGGCGGAGGGGGTGGACCGCCCCGGGCCCCACTTAGGGGGCCTCAAATTTGGAAAATCAAGTTTTTTTGGTAAATTTTTAAATTTATTTGCAAATGTTCTATTGTCCTGAAACACAACACTGTCCAGAATTTAATCGATCGATTCCAAAGATTTTTTCACATTATTTTGAAATCTACCTTACAACCCTACCTCATAATGTAGGTAGGTACAGACATTAAAAAAAAAAACTTATAAAGGTACGTTTATTATTAGAAATATATTCATACTAAAAAAAGAAGCGTTAGTTGTTCCTGGCTTTAATGCCTTACCACGCTGTCGAAAGTCGCAAATTGAACCCCAAACAGCACGGACGGCAACGGCAGCGGCAGCGGCAGCGACTCAAGAAGGTCGTGTCTCGGTACGAAAACGTAAACGGCGGAGTGAAATACCGGGCGATAACATGTAGGCCTAGGGGAGGTGGTGGTAATATGGACCGGTTTTTTGTTTTGGGCAAAATACTCGATTTTGAATGTAGCTATTTCATCATTAATCATCACACAATTAACAAATACGTTCCTTGTAATGTATTATGAGTAGCTATGGACAAAAATTAAACTGTTCCATAGTAAATTATTATTTTTTAAACAGACAGCAAAATATGGGTTTTGAAGAGCAGGGTGGTAATATGAAACAAGTATAAGAATAAATTCAAAATGTTTTATTTTAATATTGTGAGTACTTTATTACTTTTATTATTACAGTAATGCCCTATTTTATTCTCTTAAACGTAAAAAAAACAAATTATACTTTTAGATGCTAATAAAACTTTTTGAAAATAGGAAAAAACTAAGACAAATTGGACAAAGTTCTTTACGAACAGAAGTCGCAAATAAAAACATCATTTTCACACGCACTGCACAACATATGAGCCCATTTCTGACACATCACACATTGAACCCAAAGTTCTGCAGATTTTGATGTCTTGAATGTCTCGCCACAAAATAGACAATCTGCGTCATCTTCCGCTGGAACTTCCTGCCCAATAGGTTCTGATATGTTTGAGCTTCCAGAAGACAGACACCCTCCCGTCTCATCCTCATCGCTAGAAGTTCCATCTTCATTTCTCTTTCTCTTGGAAAATAGACTTCGTCTTCCATTTTTCTTATTCTGGGATGTTCCTTTGCCAGTTCCGGGTTGACTCATTTGGTTTTTATATCTGACAGTTGCTTGTGAGCTGGAGGTCCCTTCTTCTTTGAGTTCAGTTTAGTTGCTTTTTTATCAAGTGACGATTTTAAAGCGTCCTTATATGGAGAACTAGTTATAATAGTGGCAGAAAGTGCTTTCCGACCTCTGTTTGATGTTATCTTCTTCTTTGCACTTAGAATTGGAGAGATGTCTTGTGGAGTGACGTGGCTAATAGGTGTCGATGAGGAGCCTCCAGTTCCTCTAGTGTTCTCTCGTTGCCGTTCCCCAAGACAGCACTGCTTTCTGATCCAGAAGGATGCAGATCATCATCACCATCCTCGTCGCCGGCTTCATGAAGTTCACTGTTATCAGCCACATTTTCTGCTTCATGTTGAGCTGCAATGAAGTCAGTCTCGGAGAAGACGTTCCTGTTTAGTGGATATATCCCGGTGCACTTAAAACCACTGACTGCTATTATCCCAGTTTGAACCTTGAGATATGCATTTGCAAACTTCTCAGCAAAGTCATATGTGTCCAACCCGCCTGTTCTCAGTGCCTGCCTGCCTAACCTCTTCGCTATAATAAGTCTTTAGGGGACCCATGAATGTTCGGTCCAAAGGATGAAGTCTATGAGTTGTGTGAGGCGGCAAGCACAGGATCGTTACATGGTTGTCTTTTGCCTTTAAGATAACATCAAGGTTCCTTGTATGGGAAAAGTGTCCATCGAGTATAAGTAAAATTGGAGATTCAGATGTAGGCTTTGTATGTTCAATGAAATGGGAAAACCATTCGGTGAAAAGGTAGGACTGCACCCAGCCTGATGGATGACATTTCCCTATAGCTCCTGGGGGTGCCTCCTTCATCAATCGGTCTGTCCAGTTCGTGCGTGGAAAAATCATCATTGGAGGGACGAAATTTCCTCCTGCACTCATGCAAGCGATGGTCGTTACAAGACTTCCCCTCTCTGCTGCAGTAAGAGATCCTATCTGCTTTTTACCTTTCATTCCAATCACATGCGGAAGTTTCGTCTGCACTACACTCAGGCCAGATTCGTCCACATTAAAAATTCGATCTGGAGGATAACGATGCTTCGCGTATTCCGTTTCCAGAAGGTCGAAAAAGTTTATGACACTCTCCTTGTTAAACCCAATGGCTCTGGCAAGTGATGTCCCTTCAGGTTTTCTAATTGACAACAGATGTTTGTGTCGATTCATAAAATGGTCAAACCAGGCCCTCCCAGCCATGTCGTCATTAAAGTTGTTGCTGATCCCATTTCTAGCTGCCAGCTGATAAGCCATTCGCATGATGTCATTTCGAGTAAGCCCATAAAACTTCCTTTCCATCAATAAAAAATACTCCACCAGTTCCTTCTCAATTTGTAGGGGAAGAATAGGTTTTCTTCCTAATTTTTCATTAACCAAAATCTGTGGATCAACGTCTCTTTTAGCCACCTTTCTAGAAAGTGTAGCTTTGGGTACATTGAAACAACGTGCTGCTTCGTTTAAAGTTTTAGTTTTCTCCCGTACTGCTGATATTGCATTTAACATATCTGCTGGTCGCCATTTCTGCCTTAGCCCCTTTTTTTCTGGTCCTAACTTACTTCTTGGCATAGGGACACCTAAAAAAAAAGAAGGGGTGTATTATGGAACAGTCTGTTTCATATTACCACCCTACGCCATTTTCCAATCTAACGTGTTAAACATAGTGCATAAAATATTATTTCAAATAACTATCCATGGCATTTTGAAGTTAAATCATATTACTACCTGATACTCTAATAATAGTATACTTCATTTATTAATATAGGTACGAAAAAAAATAGAGAATCTTACCTTGTGAAAAGTTTTGAACGTTAGAAAACAAAACACATGTATTTAAGACTGCAAACAACACCATACTGAAGTCAGCAGCCTCTGGAGACCAATACGGAAACTAAATGTTATAATTACAACAATTGCCGATAGATGGCTGCACTTCCTGGACAAATACTGTGCTGTTTCATATTACAACCCCGTTTCATAATACCACCACCTCCCCTACGCTAAAAGAGATTACACCAGTGAACAATATTTAACATTTCAGGATACCAACAATTTATTTAAAATCTCTCATCAGAATTTTTACCGAACAGTGGATAATTCGGAGTGCGTAAATCGAGTCAGTTACTCGAATTTCCGAGCCAAAAACTAGAAAACGGCCATTTTAGAAAGTTCACCTTATTTTCACTAAAACTGCTGACTTGAAAAAAAATTGCCAAATATTGTTTGCAGCAATGATAAATTTGTTTTGTAGTATATAAGTTTATTGTATATTATAAAGTACTGTAATAAATTTAATGCTGTCTGTAAATAATACTACTTCTATTATTTTTAAAAATTTTGCATTTAGAATATGAAAGTGGATTTTTATTTCAAACATTACTACAGCTTCTTATAAAGTTTCCTAACTACATGGGTCAATACAGTAATTAGACAATAAATATATAACAGTAAAGTGTTTTTGTTATGTATTACTTAAAGATAAATTGGATTATAAACACCCGTGATATAGGAGCGGGGACTCAAAAAGAAATCCGCCCGGGGCCTCCAGTGGTCTAGGTACGCCACTGATCCTACGTGACAAAATCTGCCGTTACACTGACGAAGGTTGGCATCTTCACCATGTTAGGCTATATACGAGCGCATAATATATGTCTCGTATTACTTGACTAGACAAAATCTGCTTTTTTTTGACAACATTAGTACCCTTTCTGAAGAATCGTCTAATTCTTATCTTTCACTATATTAATTCTTCTTTATCAAATAATGATTCAAGTCGACTTGTTTGTAAGACGTTTATGACAAAGCAAATATAAAACTAGTTACAAGCGAGCGTGTGGATGTTCATCAATGTAACATATTTCTTTTACCAATTCGCATGTTCTTTACTTATCCAATCTATAGTTCACTTGCATTTTTATTTATACATAGTTGTGGTCTCCATGTTGCATGTACATCCAGGTTCCCTTCCTTGCAACTTCTTTTTTTTTATATTTTAATCACAACACGTTTCGAGACTTATAATCGCATCGTCAGGAGATTAAATATGTTCACTTACATGGAGTACGTCAATTAATAAAAGTCACACACATCCCGTTATTAAAGCGACTCCCAACTCGCGTTATCTCACGAGTGACTAACGATTCCACATTCTATCGTGCCAGCACTTATCTATCATATTGTTCTAGCACGCTTATAGCTGTATCATATAGCTCGTTGGATTTTAAAGAAAGTTTT
This sequence comes from Magicicada septendecula, assembly GCA_034769895.1. Classification (NCBI taxonomy): domain Eukaryota; kingdom Metazoa; phylum Arthropoda; class Insecta; order Hemiptera; family Cicadidae; genus Magicicada; species Magicicada septendecula. The sequence continues at coordinate 889,790,228 of CM068367.1, forward strand.
TCATTCAGAAGCTGATCACCCTGAATTTTTGAGGCACTGTAAACTTCAAACTCTTCCAGTGCGTCCATGAGTTTGCTCTTTTTGCAGAAATGCAGTGGTTTCTGTTTTGAAAACTGAAATAATTATGGTTATGATTGATGACATGTAAGGCAAAGTTCGACTTAATGTTCCTAATGTTACCCTTAGGCAAATTACTTTCTTTTTAAAGCGAATAACTGCATTTTAAAAGCTTTGAGACCGAGGTCCAGTAGATCAGTAGAAAGCCATTCGGGGGTGTATAAAATAGAGTGCGAAGACTTTAATAGTTTATATAGTGGACATACAGGCAGAAAATTCTTGGATAGGTATAAAGAACATCTGTAAGTGTAATATACGTTCACTTCCCTGTAATGTTGACTGCAGATCCTTCAGATGACTGGTTGATACTATCTGGAGAAATACGTGGGTCATTACTCTGTCTGGCCTCACGGTCGCTTTCGGACGTGTAAAGAGTTCATGCGGGCACGGTTACATACAATTTCAAACTGCAAACCGATACTGCTACTGCTTAACTAATGTATTAGTCCTACACCTTTCCAGTTATTTTGAAGTGTCTATCTACTCCTAAATGGACTGACTTGCATTTTCGCAAGCACACAATTAAAATAACTATTGCAGTAATTCTACGGGATTTTTTAACTTGCGTTCGTTACGGCTCGCGGACGAAACGTCTTGGATCGGCACAGCGTCCACTCGTTATCGATTCCGAAGCGAGACTATCTGTGACTGTCTTATTTTTAAACTGAATTTCTTCCAATTTGATTGATTCCACGGTAACCCCTTCTCATGATCTTATAGATAACAGATGTATCTGTACAAGAACGTTTAGGAACAGAACAATTCATGTTCAAAAACCTGAAATATTTTATGACCGATATTATGGACTATAAAATCTTTTTACTAAAAAACGCATACATTCAGTTACTAATTTTTAAAACAATTACTGTCATCAGGTGAGTATTTTTATTACGAGTATTTTGATATAAGTCCCATCTCGAAATTTCCCATATTTCAATAGTTATCAAATTAACGTGTTTTTAAAGGATATCCCATTAAATAATTGCGTACACTCGCACACGCGCACTACACACGCGGCTAAATATTCTTACGCACTATTTAATTGCACTTAAATATGGTTTACAAGTCTAAAAATAATTAAAATATCATTTTTCACAATGTTTCTTATCAACCACTATACATTGTTCAATCCTGCATTCTCTACTTAATCATATACCGTCTTTATATGCTATCATATGGCAACATTGTTTGCTACATTCCATATGCAATTAGAATATATATTGCAATGGATATTCTAATTTAATTTGGAGTGTAGCACAGAATGTTGCCATTATGTATATATATGAGCGTGTGTGAAGTTTATCAAAATCGCCAGTAAAAGCCCCGTATCTACGACCATACCTAGGAGAAGCCTTTCAATTTTTAGGACAATGACCGCTGAACAGAAAATGAATACCCGTAACGCCTCTTTTCCTACTTATGCTCAAACTGGAGGACTACAGCGACAGGCAGAATCCCCGCCTCCTGATGACAGCATTCCCAGACAGCAAATGTGGTATCACACTCACATTTCTTGACAAAATTTGAGACTATGTTCAGTCAGCTCATGCAGCAAAATAGCGTAATGCTTAATCTCCTTACAATACTCGTCAATAAACTTTCTAATTAATAATGAATAACAATTACAGAATTGGACTATGGAACGGCAATGGACTCTCAGCGCAGCCTAAAACTCAAAGCTTTTCTTATTGACAATAGGTTAGACTTTATGCTAATATCTGATACACATTTCACAGAAAGAAGCCATATTTGAATTCCAGGATTTACTATTTATGTTACCCAACATCCTGACGGTACAGCTCGTGGCGGTACCGCTCTGTTGATCCGAAACAATATCAAACATTATCACTTCTCTAAAGTCATATCTGTTTACCTACAGGCGACAAACGTTTTAATTGAAGATCAAAGTTTCTAATTATTTCTGCAGTCTACTGTTCCCGAAGCACACAATAAACGAAACTCACTTCAAATCCTTTCTTAGAACTCTTAATGCACAATTTGTGGTGGGGGTGAATTCACTGCAAAACACCCGCAGTGGGGTTCGAGACTAGCAAATCCCAGGGGTAGAATTTTATATAATGTCATAAGACATAAGAGGCAAGAATCCCTGTCCATCCTGTCCACAGGTCAACCAACCCATTGGCATTCTGATACAAATACAATACCAGACTTTATTGATTTCTTTATCATAAGAAGATTGCCTCATTATATTATAAAGATGAGTTTTCCCTTTATTTGTCCTCTAACACACTGCAATTATTGCCACTATTAGCAATACTATCATAGAGTCTGAAAGTCTACCAACACTCACAAATCACAATACTGACTGGGACTACTTTAGAGAGCTCATAAATGATAATATCTCGCTAGAACTTCCACTTCACACAGCTACTGAATTGGATTCGGCTGTAAATTATCTCACCAGTGCTTTTCTTCAGAAATCATTCTGGAAAGCTACATCCTGCGTTACGCCGAAGAGTAAGTAAATCTTCCTCTGGTTGTCCGGGAGAAATTAGCTGAGAAGCGAGGAATTTGGCAGAATACTCATCATCCGGATGATAAAAGAAAGTGGAGAAATGCGGCCATAAAATTAAAACGATCGTTAGAAAATTTAAAGAATGAAGGCATTCAGGAATATCTAGAAAAACTGTCAGCTAATGAAAGTACTGATTATTATTATTGTGAATGGCTCCAAGACGATTAAAACGGCCGCTATTACAAATACTACCAATACATAGTAAACCAGATGGTAACTGGGCGCGAAGCAATACAGAGAAATCCCAGACTTTTGCCGAACATTTGGTCAATGTTTTTCAACCCGAAGCCAGCAAGAACGTCTCTTTCGATGAAGAAGTACGAAGGTATTTACACTCCCCGTGCCAAGTGGCTCTTCCAATTAAGCCTTTTAAGATTACCGAAGTCAAGGAAATAATCCAGTATAATTTGAAAAGTAAAAAGGCTTCCTTCCGGTATTGATTTGTTATCGTGGAAAATTCTAAAGGAGCTGCCGCATAAAGGATTCTTATTAATAACATACATCTTCAATGCCATACTCAGCCTTGAATACTTTCCTCTTCTCTGGAAATCAGCTTGAGAAATCATGGTCTTAAAACCTGGTAAAACCCCTCAAGAACCTTCTTCTTATCGACCTATAAGCCTTCTGCAGATACTTGGTAAAAGCTTCGAGAAGCTACTCGTAAAAGACTTATGACAACAATTGCAGAAAACAACCTAATCCCGGATCATCAATTTGGCTTTCGAGAAAACAAATCTACGGTGGATCAAATACACAGAATAACAAATGTTATCAATAAATCCCTGGAATCCAAAACGTTCTGCTCAAGTGTGTTTATCGACGTTTCCCAGGCATTTTGACTGTTATACAAAATAAAGAAAAATCTCACATAATTGTTACCGTATTCTACGTTCCTACATAGTGGGCAGAGTGTTTCAAGTCAAGTTCTCGGATGCTACTTCTCCTTTATTACCAGTGGGGTCAGGTGTTCACCTCGGTCTTACCATCAGGAAGTGATACCACTGTTGCTACCTACGCCGATGACACAGCAATCCTAGCGACACATTTCGATCACTCAACAGCGTCCCGTACGCTACAAGAATCACTAAACAGCGTTCAGGTACAGCTTGATAAGTGGCGCACAAAAATCAATTCGTCCAAGTCAGTACACGTTACCTTCACCACACTTAAGGCTAACTGCCCTCCAGTAACAGTTAATGGTCAACCAATATCTCAAGCTGAAGCTGCAAAGTACCTAGGGACGTGGAAGAAACACATAACTTCCAAGAAGACTGAACCTCAAGGTCAGAAATATCTAATGGCTGATAGGCGGAAAATCGCGGTTAAGTCTTGTCAACAAACTTAATATATAAAGCAGTTTTTAAACAGATATCGACTTACGGTATTCAACTTTGGGGTACTCTAATACGAGTAAAATCGAGATTATACAGCGTTTCCAGTCCAAACCTTTGAGATCAATAGTCGACGCTGCATGGTTTGTCTCCAACAATTCTATACACCAAGACCTAAAAGTTCCTACTGTAAGGGAAGAAATTGTGCGCCTCTGCAGGAAACACATATCTAAATTAGAATACCATCCTAACCCCCCTAGCAATTCATTTGTTGGATAATAGTGAAGACATTTACAGACTAAGAAGACATAAATTGTTAGTCCCACCTTTCAGGATCAACGAATAACGTGTAATCTGTATTATCTGTAATGTAATGTCTGTGTTAACAGTACTGTAATATTTGTATCATTTGTGTTCATGTCAACATTAAGAGTTAATGTAAACTGGTATTTCTGCATTGTAGGCTCAGTGTTTAATATACTGAAGTAATATACTCTGTTCATGCTAGCAGCAAGTGGTAGTGTCTTTTTGTTCAGTTGTTTACATATTTGACCATTTAGTCTTTTAATTTGTGTGTTTAATCTGTAGACAATAACAAGAGGAGCTATCAATGGACAAATCTTCAGATCATGTATGTGTCTGTCACACAATTTGTTTAATGTTTACAAGTTGAACAGATTACAAATTTGAAAAGCAATATATATATATATATATCCAATTCTGTTTCAGACTTATACCTGACATCGTTGGATCCTTTATTACATTTATTAAATGCAAATCGTTCTTATTACGTGCTAATTGTCTCACTCCTATACATATAAACTTTTAGAAAGAAACATATAACAGAAAATACATAAATACAAACAGAGAAAGTAGATGTTTTAATAGCGATGTTTGTCTAAGTGTAGCCTACGAGTGTATAGTGAATTTATATCTTTATAGTGTCTGGCATAACAATCACATGTAGCTACTTTAGGCCTTACACAAATGGCGCCTATCATGTTCTTGCGCGTGGGCAATGTTTAACCTCGGGACACGATCCACCCACTTCAGCTTCATCAACAAACTGTCTAGAAGTCTGGTAATACATCCGTACATCCGTCAGTCTCCTATAGTCTACGAATCCGGTATCTAACTTTGTAGTTCCTTGGAACCACTATAAATATAAAATGTCATCTTTCAGCTTACTTCAGCTGAACTACTCTTAATTCAGCTTACATACTCAACTGTCCAGTCAAATTCTTGCTCCTCCTACCTCTTTGAAGGCATCTGCCTTAAAGAGTTGAGCTAATTTCACACATCAAGTCGATTAAGTAATTTCCGTAAGATAGATTTTTGTCTACAAACCAATCGATGTTCGAGATTAGACCTACAAAGTTGACATCGCGTAACATGGCATAACTATCTCAACTTGAAGGCTGTGTGTGTGTGTGTGTGTGTGTGTGTGTGTGTGTGTGTGTGTGTGTGTGTGTGTGTGTGTGTGTGTAAAAGCACTCTTATTTTACGGTTTACGTACCACAAGATACTGCTTTTGTCTTGGCTATCAATGTGTCTTTCTCCGAACATCATAATCTTATTAACTGAGTTTGCCATTATCCAAGATTCTTCCGTAACATACCCTGCCAGGATCAACATTACTTCTCCCGTTATTATTCTTTCGTACGCTTACCATCGTATTCGCTACAGAGAATAGTTAGCTCCGGGAACGGATCACGATCACGTAGTCTGCATCTTTTGAACACTTCACATTTCATCTACTGAGTCGGAAAGAATTTTTAAACGTTAATTTACAATTTATACTTTGCAAATTCATCGTGAAATCGACGGATGTACTGGGTAGTGTTGAACTGGAAACGATGAACAGGCATTCATTGCTGTACTACTTCTGTACAATCAAAAATCATCTTTTCCACTTTTATTTTCTTGGTCGAGAATAATATACCTATTTAATAAGTTATTCTGATGATGACAGAGACATCGTCTTAGGCCCGTATACCGGTACTTCATTTATTTGTAGTCACACGCTTGTCTGTTATAGTTAGTTATTTTTCTTCTTAAATTTGGATAATTTTCCCCGTAATCATTTTTTTTTGGGGGGAGGGTTCTCTTGCTTACTTATATGACTCGACTGTTGATATCGTATTAGGTGCCACTATGGGCTCACATATTATAATTTTCATTTGTATTAAATGTATTTTTACTCGAATCCATTATTATTTATTTTATTTGTTTTTACATCCACTCTATTTTTATGTAGAAATAAAGTTACACAGAAACACTCGAAACACAATAAAGCCAATGACAGATCCATAGACGGAGGTCAAAGCCCTCTTCTTCAACAGAATACAAATAACGCAAGGAAAATATGGTCGTTCAGAGTAACGCAAGAATCTTCAAGCTAGCCGGGAGTGCAAGGCGTGAAACTAGTGATTTCATTGTGTTGACCATGAGAGAAAGTAAACTGTCGAGACTTTATGAGATTTATTGAGAAGTAACTAGCAAAAAGCAACTATAGAAATATTCCTGATTAGGTTTAAAGTTAGTTGTTTCAAATATGCCTGTTTCTTAGCATGTATTACTTGGGCAATACCTATCACACGCAGGCCTCGGTTTCCGTATCTTTTTCGTCTAGTTCCCATTGGATCTAATCCTGTGTGAGATATGATATTTCTGATGTTATCCCATTATCAATTTAAGTAGCATAAATAAAGGAAAAAATAAACATGGAAAAAGAAGCGAGTAATTATAATCCTTGAAACGCAGTTAACTAATTAGGATAATGTTTTTTCCTTTAGGTACCATAAATAAAGGAAAAGAATGCTTTTAAAAAAATTTTGTACTAACTATGTATTAACTATATTTAAAATTTAATAATATACGATAAAAAATTCAACATTCGCAGACTGATCACTTTTTATTATGTAGGCTAATCTTGATTGTATAAATACTAAAGTATCCTAATAAGCAAATTATTGTTCCTATAGCAGTAATTAAAATGGTTTTCAATTTATATTGCCTTTGCACAGATACTTAAAAGCACGTGTCTGTTGCAAAGGCAAAGGGAAATACAGCAGACATATCTAGCGGCTGCGAGGTAGGAAGGCAGATGTGTATTTCCATTTCTCTTGTTTGGTTGCCCCTTGGCTTGTGTGCACTGATCCCTCTGTGTAAGCTCGCTGCCAAATAAAATGAGACCCATTCCTTAAAACGAATTGTCTTTCATAATTTAATGTGTATCATTTGGCATACACATATTTATCACCTTATTTTAATTTCGCATTCTCGACAGTACGGCGTTAGATTCAGATTACCATCTGATGTTGATTAGACAATAGTGACGGGACATTATAAAGAAGTAACTGCATATGCAGACGTGAAGAATCTCTATCGATATGTTGACTTCGTTAAAAGATTACAGTTTCGTAATGATTTTTGTGCGTTACTATCAGTCAATTCTGTTGATAAAAGACTATGTCCGTGCACGTCGAACAACATCAGCATCTCTACTCACAGTGTTCTACCAGACGTCTGCCTTTTCCTAACAATTTTTAAAAAGTTGTATGTTTTGAAATCACGGTTACTGTCGTATTATACAAAGTTAGTTTTGGACGTCATTTAATATAATAATTTTGTAGTAAACTAAAAACATAAGGTTAAACTATAGTGACCCATAATTATAAGAAAAATATAAGCGTTGTTATGAAAACGTGAATATCCTACTAAAGAACAAAATATTTTTTAGACATATTGCAACTTTTCTGTGCAGATTTGTGACAAACTATTACGTATGATTAAGTACATATGCAACTGAGTTTATTGATTTACTGCGAACGATTTATCGTCGTTTGGTATCACATATATATTTGTATTGTTTCTGATATTACATATCAGAAAATTTGTTTACGGGCATATTTTCTTAGTTTACCGTTACAACCAAAATGTTACATTTTAGCTGATTGTCTAAAATGGTTTCACAAATAAATTGTAGACAGTTTCAAATTTGACTTCTGCTTGCCTATGCGCGCTTATACGAGATCGTTTAACAATACATTTGCTTTATATACAGATTGTAACGTAAAAAGTGTCCTCACTAAACATTCGGATTTTATGCATCAATATAAGAAAAAGCGTTCCTATAAACATAGGTCCGAAAACATCTTGTTTTCTGCCTAGTATTCATTTTGTGTTTTTAAAGGACAAATCTATATCACAAACAGTAATTGAAATATCTTAATGAAATTTTGTACACGTGCTTACTTTAACGCTCTTCAATAAATTAAAAACCACAGTTATTTTATGATCTCAAATTTTAGATTGGTGGTCCACTTTAATTGTTTGTTCACTAATAGCTCTATAAATTTTAATTTTATCCAGTTATGGCTTATTAAGTAAAATGTTAAGGCTTTTATTGTGAACACGATGAAGAAAGCCCTAACAAAACATGCGCTTTTAAATTTGCTAAAAGTTCTTAGTTTCATTGAAAATATGTCCTTTACTTTGCTATAAAGTACAGTTTCTGAGTTAATTTGAAAAAATAGTAATAACTGTAATAAATGTTTTGTATACTAGAGGTATGGACGTGCGACACAAATAAATCAGAATTTATGTGCTGGCTGTTTTCCGCCATAACTCGGTTAGTTGTTATCGGACTTGAGCAAACAACAGCCACTATGTTTACAATAAAAGGCTTAACATTTTAACTTGATAAAATTAAAATTTTCACAGCTATTAGTGATTAAAAAATTAAAGTGGTCGCTATTTTGAAATTTGAAATCGTAAATAACCATGACTTTTTTATTTGTTAAAGTAAACAAGTGTAACAAATTTCATTGATATATTTGAATTGGTTCTTGAGAGATATTAAGTTTTTCTTTAAAAATACAAAATGACGTCCAGATGGATAACAAGACGTTTTCTGTCCTATGGTTATAGGAACGTTTTTTCTTATATTGATGCATATAATTCGAATGTGTATAGTGAAGACACCTTTTACGTTACACTTTGTATATGATCGTTTGAGAGTAAATATTTTATTCGCTCCAAAATAAAGTTTTTCACAATCTTTATCGTTTCACTCTAAGAAGGAACTGGTTAGTGTCTTGTTTATAGCTTTTCAAAAATAGCAAAACAAAAGTTTAAGTTTATTTATGTATACTTTTTCTTAATGGTTAATTCAAATCATCATTTGAAGTCCTCTTTTCTTATGTAACTCTTTTAAAAATTTATTTAAATAAATATAATTATTTCACTACCGACTCGGAACACAAAGTTTTTTATGGGTAAAAGCGTAAAACGTAACGTAAAATAACGTAAAAACGTAAACGTAAAAACCTTACAACCTGAACTTAAATCCAAGAATTTATTAAATTTCAGATTTTAATATCTCAATACGCATTTTTGATTTTTTTAAGTTGCCTTACTAAGAGTTTCATAGTGAAGAGCAACTAGATAAATCGGCAATACTTCTTAGTGCTTTACTGATTTTCATATGACTTCCTATTAACATCTTGATTTGGAAATGTTCAATATTACTATCGCTAAAGTAATATGGTATTACCACAGTTAACACAGATATTACTACTACTACTACTACTACTACTACTACTACTACTACTACTACATAATAATAATAATAATAATAATAATAATATAATAGCCATAAAAATAATAGTTTGCTGTATGACAAACTCTAGTAGTCTACGGACTAATCTGTATTCTGTATGCTTCCAGGGTAACTGAATTTTGAACTGTAGCTTATAAACTTTTTGTATGTAATTTCGGGTTAGATAGTTTCCTTTCCATGTTTTGATTTTAAAAACCTGTTGCTGTGATTATCAGCGGTAATACTTCAACAGATTATAATTTGTGTATCTTCTGTACTCACGACAAGTGGAGCATTTTTGTTATCTTTTCCCATTCAACTTTATTGATGTTAAGACCTGGTGGATATGCAGTATCAATGAGCCAGGCTTTCTTAATTTTCTGATCATGCGGAACTATTGTTATGAAGAACATGATCATGCAGATGATGTTATACGGTTGTCATAACCATACTAGATCGTTGTGCTATTGTTATATACTACGATCTACTATGGTTTACTATGCTACTTAAGAGTAAACCATAAGTCGCTTAAAAGTTTTTGATAGCAACTAGTTTCAAGCGTCTTATAGCTCACACTGTCTACTGTTTATTACTCTTAACTGAACAATATTTGCCTGTTTACCTAATCATTCTGCATTAACGCTGTTTTAATCAGGAATTATTTTCTTGTGCTCAATGGATTACAACTTTGCCGCGCGTGCTAACTGGCTAGCGCTTGTGTGTGAATGTACGTTCGTATAAGTGTGATTAGTTATGACCATTCTTACGCATACTTATGAATATATCAGGTATATATATATATATATATATATATATATATATATATGTATATGTATATATATATAAATTTTAGAATGTTATCCGATATTATCACATGATTCCACACATAACAAAACTTTTAAGTAACGGAAACTTTACCAAGTCGTAGAATTCGCAGTGCTGATGCAGATGTTTTTTTGTTTGTTTCTTTTTTTTTATATTTACTGTAACACTGTGATAAGAAAATGACTGTACGTAACTGGGCTATACAGAGAATACAGTATGATCACATTCTAAACTGTTAAGAAGGAGAAGGGGGTATGCAACTGAAGTAAGAAGGGTGTTTCTTTACCCACCCTGTAGGGTGCATTTGTAAGGCAAGTTACTCCCCTACTTGAAGAGACAGCTGTCCTACAAGGGGAAGACGTCGTTTAAAGGGCAAGTGAACGATAAGTATTAGCTAGGTGAACTATTTAAATGTCCAATTTTGTGGTCCAGACTGCATCGTTAAAAGAAACATTTGCACTTTAATTGTTGGTGACACAGGTGTTCAGGGAAGATGCGATCAATGAAGCTTTCAGTTATTACCAGACTATTATTACAGTATGAACGTAGAAGATTAGGAGCATTATCCATCGCTTACACATAGGCAACTATAAGAAATTCGCTTTTAATATATTCTATTGAAATCAATAAAGTTAATACTTGTAATGTAGTCATATTTTGCAGCTTAAAACCATTTTTAACGATGTCTGTTAAAAAATACCGATGCCTATTAGATAAAGGAATTAGTGTTGGATTTTTAATTGCATTTGTCAGCTACATATTCACAAATTATTTGTTGGAACTGAATGTTACTGGAAAATTAAAATTGTTTTTACATTTCTATACAGACACGTAGCCAAAAAATTCTATGAACATGACTTCGGATAGCCTAATATGTATAGATAATTATATATAAATTGTTACGACGGCCTCACTGATCGTCTTATGGAACAGTGGAAAACAAAAAACAGACACCAATAAAATCACTCATTACCAGCTTTCATGAGTTACATATAACAACGTGAAATCAACAAAGTACTCTCGTACAATAATTCGAGTTAAATTTGTCCACACGCAATAATAATGCCAACAAATAGAGTTCCCCACTAATTTATAACACAATCATCACTTTCCACTATCACTTGAATATATCGCCCAACGTAACTGACTGACAAAGCCAGCCGCTGTTGATTATATAGGTAGCGCAGGTGTTCCAGAATAACTTTCCATCCTTTTGGAGTGCCAGATTAGTTTGCGTATTTCAAGTGCTCTCGAACAGTCTGGAAGGAGTACTTATGTGCTACGTGAGTGGACGGCCTTGACACAGACTAGGCACGCTGGGCTAGTCGAGAGGCGTTAGAACGACACTCTTGCCGTTTCGAGAGCGTTCCGTAATTTCGTAAATTTATATATATATATATATATATAATAATTATAATGAATTTACCTCAAGATATTTTCTCCTTATTTGAAACATGTTTCGGGAAGTCTTGTGTATATATAAATCTTGTATATAAATAATATATTACAACGGCACACAGGTTGCAAATTTAATGTAATTTAAATTTGTGGAGCCCCACGTTCTTTGGGACGCCAAAATTTATAACAACACAAATTATTTAATATAATTTATGTTTGTGGAGCCCCACGTTCTTTGGGACGCCAAAGGTATACAACGATACCTTTTGTGCTGTGTTTACATTCATACAACATTACTGATACCGTGTATGTATAAATTGGGGTTCAGGTGTAATCAAATTAAGAGTAGTCCTTTTAGGAATCGTAGTATGTTTTCATTCTTTTATTCAAACAAACAAAATAAAAAAATAATAGTATAATAATAATATTTACTTCGCCATAAAATATTCGTTATCTATTGTTTCAATGTTTCTTTGGTTGCCGTACACTCATCATAAAAACATATTTGATATCTTATGTCTTATATTAGCATTTCTATGTAAACATTTCTTTGTTATATTATAAATTCATGACTGCTCAGTCTGAATGTGTGCGTTATAAATTGTTAATATTTACATTATTATTCTATACTTGACATACCTTTTTACGGCTTTATAATCATTTTAACGAACTAATTGAATATTTCCAATTACTTTACTTTATATGCTGTCAATGAAAAATTTAAATTATTAAGTCAATTGTTAACTCTCCAAGCAAGGATTTAAATTATCTTTAAATTGACTGTTCAGCATTAAAGAAATATCATTAAAGAAAATATCATAAAAAAATATCATTAAAGAAAATTCTGATTACAAGTAAATTACATTCTCTTATCTCTATCTACATAATTTTTCTTTAATTTAAAATGTTTTTATTAATGTCTTTCAATGTCTTTATTCTTTTATAATTATAAATTGGTTTTTCGTCACCTCAATTCTGCAGATTTGTCCCATGTCCTCCAGTGATCTGTCGGTCCTCTCCTACTGGATGTCCTCTTGCGTTTTCCGGTTCCACTGGTCGTCCTCCCGTCTCTCGTTCTTCATGGTCCCATCGGCTGGCTGTAGAATGGAATGACGTGTTGCTCTGGATCGGTTGCTGTTTGTTGTATAAACCGCCTCTATTGCTCTGCGTCTCGTTCCTCTGCTTGATGTTCTCTCGCCATCTGTCTAGAGTTGATGTTTGTAGTTGTAGACTATTTGTAGACGTCCGATACTTGTAGTTACTGTTCCTTTTTTATTACTTTAACTAACATATTGTCCGTAATACTTTACAGTTTATAATAAAAGATCTTGTCGATGTTGGCCATAGCGTCTAACTATGTCTGAAGTAATTAAAATTTCGCGTCTTTGACGGACATAGCGTACCGCGGGAATTGAAAACTGATTGAAGAGTAAATTTGGCTCTCCTGGGCTCGTATTTATATTCATCAAAAAAACCACACCTGTCGGCTCAGGATTCTGCAGGTCAGAAGCTGTTCGCGGCGTCTGTTCCCCCACTCTCTTCTCTTTTCATATATTCGCACATTTTCGCCAATTGCAATGTATAATGCGGATTTCAAGGTAATCTAACATTGTCTAATTTAATTACACATATTACACGTAATTATCATAATGATCGCATCATTATTGTAATTACTATGCTTTAAAAATCGTACATAATTCGCACTGATCGTCATAATTACATAGAATTCGCACTGCACATGTGTCTGATTTTTAAGCATTTTTAGAAGTCTTTACACTCTTTCTAATATTTATGGTTTACTTAAAATTAAATAAAATCTTCATTTAGCATCTATTTGGGGTGAGATTGCAAACTTTCAGGCTCGAACAGGCTTCACGCACACACTCTATTTAGTTGTGTACACGCTCTCAGCGGTAATCGCGTGATGTTCCTGTTGATTCATGTTTATAAGCCAGCTTCCAATTTCACACCTGCTTGTCTATTACATATTACTAAAATTAATTTAAATATTTATTTTATTTCATATATGCGCATTACAGCTTATGCTTGTATTGTCGCATTATATATGTATACACATATTATAATGTATTGATATTATATATTATAAGTATGGTTAGGATGTGTTAAATACGTATGTTTGATGCGATCAAATATGTTTCGATCAATACGCTCGTCGCCAGTTATGTTGACTCGTTCTATATTTATGTTGGTTATTTCTATTAGCTGGTAATAATGGGACTACGTTGGAGGTACTGTCGTGATTGGGTTTAATGGATATTTTTGTTCTGTGAGAAGCATATCGTGTTTTGTATTGATCTATATTTGTTCAGAGTATTCAGTTGTATGATGTATTATGTTTAGGCCTACATACATATCTGTCGGTTTCTACAAATGTTGGAAAATGGTCCTTTTGTACGATAGCCTATATGTTTTGTTAACGCCATGTTATTATAATGTAATATAATCATATTCCTCTGTCTACCATTGCTGGTGTAGAGGACCTTGGTCACCGAACCGCCGTGTGGTTATCCATCCAGATTGTGTACTAATGCATGTGATGCTTGACTTTGCAAGTTAAACAACGATGTGCTAACTACACGACGTTATGGTGTTACGAATCTCTGGAAATTCATGATCCATACTTATTTCATGTGTTGCTAAATTAGATTTGTAAATGTTTTGTGATTTAAATGTTCAAAAGAGTGTCTTTAATTGTTTCAACATGATATTATATGTTTGCAGTCTTTAAATTTAAGTAATTAAATGCAAATATTGGAAAAAAGAACCCTTGTCACAGACTGACGATAGAAAAAGACCTTACGGGAGGCTTCTGTAATTGGGCACTTACGCACCTCGCGGTTTCTCGTGCCCGTAACGACAGCTCAGCCGTTGCGGTGATGTCTGCTAGTTTTGAATTTTTTGATGTTATTTGTTTGGGCACCAGCCTGACCTCACGTCTGAGGTACGGATGACTCCGTGGCTCCCTGAAGGATACATACTGCAGGAACTTAGAACAGTACTAGTATGGGTGATAGGCAGGCCGCCTTAAAGCATCGGTGGAACGGAGAGCTGTAGCCCCCAAGCGAATGGCTCATTCAAGGCAGCGCTTGCACACCTCGCCTAGGTCGACAGCGCAGCAGAGGCAACTCGAGTTGGCAACTATCTGCCTGACATCGCTGTTAGCAGACGCTAGATTAGCAAGCCAAGCAGTCTCCTAAGGAGTTGGCTGACTTGCGCCAGGCAGGAATTCAGGGATGACTAGGATGGTAGTAGGCGTCGTTCTTGTGAAGGTGCCTATGGGGGATGTCAAGTAACGTCCGTGGGCGTCTGATGCGTACTGGGTGCTTTGTGTTGTCCGTATTGTTCAGTTGACGGATGTGCAGAAGGAAGGATTCCCAGGCCTTTACGAACAAATTTGACGCAAAGGACCAGACGAAAACCTCCAGCGAAGGAACTGGGAGGCTCCGATGGAGAATATCATTTCTAACGTACCACAGGGTCTCTGAGAGAAGCTGGAGCGTGCGCTTGTGAAATGCTAACAGCTACTGTCTGTTGGTGGCCGACAGAAGAGTACACCAATCGGGTGCCGCATATGTGATTATTATTCGGAGGAACAGCAGATACATGGTTAGTTTTGTACGGACGTAGCATGTAGCATGTAGCATTGTAGTAGCGGGGCGTCTTTGCACCCGGTGCATAATTGCAGCATCTGGGTCGAGCCCAATGGTTGCCCGGTGATATACTTAGAGCTGGTTCAATAGACAGTAGACAGGTACCTAAAACTGGAAGGGACAACTGCAACGAGTGAACTCAGAAGGCGGGGTGGGGGAATATTTATTTTAATTTTTATGTATCGTTGGGCACTGCCGCAGGAACCGATTCAGGTGACAGATGTCACCCGTCTCTAGTCCAGCGTGCAGACGCCATGAGGCGTCGGTCGCTCTCCGCGAGGCAGAGAGGCTCCGTGCCAGTGATAGCGCGTAGCAGCGACAAACAGCGCGGTCGGCGTGCAAGGATGGAAGGAAGGACAGCTTAACAGGTAAACTCTGGGGCAGGAGCAGATGTTAAAATTTATTTTATTTTACGTTTATGGCGGGTCATCAAGAATCACCCGAGGGCGTTTGACCCTGACAGGAGGAGGAGGTTGCGTGGTGCTGATGGTCCGTAGGTAAGGGAAGGAAGAGGTCGCAGCTGCAGCAAAGAGAGTTGCAGCCAACGACCAGACAAAGGCAGTAGGAACTCGAAGACCTCCTCGAATAACACTTTTCCTTACAAACAAAGGAGAACGCTTGGTCTGTCTTGTCCTTACTTTTCCTTCCCGACAAAGGGAAACTTTGGAATCTACGAATGTTGGTGGCGGATATAAGTGACCACCAAGCAGGTGCCGCATAGGTCAATACAGACCTAAGGAACAAAAGATAGATGGCAACTTTCGTGCGCAGCGCCAGGGGGCTACGGCACGAGAGAAATGAGTAAAGTTTGGCTCGGACGCCGCAAGCCTTGGAGAGGGTATCGGTTACGTGGACGTTGAAGCAAAGGCGCCGGTCGAGCCGAATGCCTAAATACTTCACCGACTCTTTGTAGGCGATAGGCCTCCCTTCCAGGGAGAGGGATTGGCATCGGGAGACGGACTTATGCGTAAAACATATCGCTTCGGATTTCTCTGTATTGATTGTCACCCGCCATTTCCTTAGCCAGTCCGGAAGCAGGTCTAACTGACGCTTCAGCTTTGTACTCGCAAAACGCGGGGACAAGGAGCTGCAGTGATACATAGCATCGTCAGCGAACAAAGACAACATGACAGGCAGGTCGTTCGTGTACACAAGGTACAGAACGGGGCAGAGAACTGATCCCTGAGGTACGCCGGCGGCGACGGGGCGAACTGCAGAGCAGGTCCCGTCGACGCTCACCCTGAAGGTACGGTCGCTGAGATACGACCGAATGAAGAACACAATGGACGGTGGGAGGGGAGAAAGGGCAAGTTTGTAGACAAGACCTCGTGCCAGACTTTTTCGAAGGCCTTGCTCACGTCCAACAGAACAGCGGCCATAGCCGCTCGCCTGTTGGTGGCGTCAGACAAATGCGTAATAATGCGGACGAGTTGAAGAGTGGTCGAGTGCTTTCTGCGAAACCCGAACTGTTCATAAAATTATCCAATAACGGCGAGATGCGAGCAAGCAGGAGACGCTCGAACACCTTCGAGATAACTGGCAGCAGAGAGATAGGGCGATAGCTTTCAGGAAGCATGTGCGGCTTATGTGGTTTTGGAATCATTACGATGTTGGCAGTTTTCTACAGGCGGGGAAAGTACTGTAGCCGATGACAGGAGTTGAAAAGCTCAAGAACGAGGTCAACGCCTGAGGCCGGGAGATATTGGAGTGCGGTGGTCCCTATCCGGTCAGGACCGGCGGCGTGACGGAGGTTAAGTCGGCAGATAGACGAAACGAGTTCCTCTCTGTCGAACGGGAGGTCTGGGTCAGCAGGAGGGCGAGGGTAATATCCAGACAGGAAGTCCCGGATCTCTGCCGAGTGGAAAGGTTCCGAGACGCCTCGGTGAACGGTAAATTGCGACTCCATGCAGTCGGCGAAGACCTCAGCCTTACCTTCTGCCGAAGATACAACTCCGTTAGTAGTGTAGGGGGGTACTAGGCCTTCATGACGTCATGAGGTCCCAGTACCCCCCTACATCTGGGGGGATTCTAGGCCGTCTGGCTCTGACGTCATGAGGTCCCAGTACCCCCCCTACATCTGGGGGGATTCTAGACCGGACCGTCTAGCTCTGACATCATCGTGACGTCACTGGCCTAGGTTGATTTGTGGAGCTATGGCCGCCGCCCGCCGTTCGCTGTTCGCCGTCCGGCGGCGGCCTGGTCGCCGTCCGGCGGCAGCCTGGTCACCGCCCGGTCGCCGCCTAGACGTAGATTGGTCGGTGTATCGTCCATGTTGTCAACGTCGGCCATGTTGTCGGGCGGTCTATCGTCGATACGAAGAGACTGAGTGACGTGTATTGCATTGTTGCCAACTTGTGAACTGTATTAAATTTGAACACCGTTCGCCGTCCGCCTTCGCCGCCCGGCCGCGGCCTGATCGCCGCCTGGAGTGGGGGGGTCGGCGTCCATGTTGGAAAAGCGCGATATTGTCAAGTTGTGCGTATATGCTGGTTAAGCGTTGGCGTGCACGTTGTTGCCAACTTGTGCATCTGTTATAGTGTACGGTCTTAGATATGTACGTCGTCGAGACGTGTATTGCAATGTTGTTGTGAACTGTGTTAAATGAGAACAGAGTGGTTGTAAATTCGAATGTGTGTGTCTCTGTGGTAAGTATATATTGTAAAAATAAAAAAGTGCGAAACTCTCGATGACTTGGTCCTTCATTTGAAAATCAATTCACTTGTAAAATTGAATATCGTATATCCATGCATAAAAGATAAATATTACTATATACTATATTCTTATTGATATGTAATTTCTATCGCACGAACGTAAAAAAAGTGTACATTTGTTGTAAGAAACATACATGATATGCACTGCATATCAGTTGAAATTTGATTCACAAGTAAAATTGATTATCGTAATTCTGTGCATAGAAGATAAATTATTACTATATATGATATTCTTATTGATATGTAAGTTCTATCGCACGAACGTAAAAAAGTGTAGTGTCGTGTACATTTGTTGTTGCAATAAACACAAATGATATGCATTGCATAATTGAACGTCAATTCACTTATATAAAACACACAACACTCATGGAAAATAATTACTGTTTATGTAATATCTGTGAATAACAGGACGCTACAAATGATGTAATCGGCTCCCGCTAAGATCTTCACACGTGGAGTTAATTTTATCCGCTTACTTCAGAATGCTGACTGGCCATCTGTGAGTTAATAAGGAGAAGTGGCAGTTGACTCCCGCTAAGACCTTACACGTGCAGTTATTTATAACTTTTTACATCATGATGCTGTCTGTCCATATGTTATCGTTGCGTGTGAACATAGTCGTACATAAATTTGTTTAATAACAGAACACAAACTGCTGATGATGTAATTGGCGCCAACTGTCTGGCCATCTGTTATCGCAGCGTGTGAACGCAGTGAGGGCGGGGGGCTTTATTAGTCGTATAATAAATGACTTCAACTGTCTGAGCATATGTTATCATTGCGTGTGAGAGGGACGTACATAAATTAGTGTGTGAAACAGAAAGCAAGCCAAGCTAAGTGGCTGTCCTTGACTTTGTGTGTGGGAGCTCTAACTTTTTTTGTCGTTGTTACCATCTCTTTCGCGTACATCCTTGAGATACTGTATATAAGCTGTACGAATTGCTCTCAGTTGTACATCGTTCGTCGAGACTCAACTGGAACTCGTACAGAGTGAGTTTGATTTGTAAATATTCTTTAATTTCTAAAGTATATTATAATCAAGCAATTATTGTTTAATAAAATTGATTTTTTAAATTAGTTGTATGTAATAACACATGAATGCACGTTGTGCAACATTCGTTCTAGCTTGTATATTGAGTGATGAATAGTGTTAATGTTCGAAGGACTTTTGAAATTAAAATACAATTGTCAATGTGCTTATATCTAGATAACAAAACAAGGTTTACGTGGTGTACATTTTAGAGTAAGCCCGGATAGACAGCTTCAAAATTAACAAATATATTTGTACATAATTGTCATTGCACGTGTTTACAAATGGTATTTAAAATATAATGTGCTTACACTTATTTCAATTTGATTTAATTTTACACAACTGTGTATGCGTTTACATAATGTTATAATATAATGTGCTTACACATAATTCATTTGATATAATTGTATACAATTGTATTTTGTATTGTATTGTATTTTGTATGACAATTGTATACAATTGTCACTACTGTGTGTGTTTACATATTTCATTTTTTTGTACATATTTGTCATGTCATAGTGCACTTGATTTTTTAAATTGTAATTAGTTTTACTTAGATGTATTTCGTACACAATTGTCATATTGCGCATGTTTACATATTATGTATTTTGTAATTGTCACTACTGTGTGCGTTTACAAATTTGTCATAGTGCACTTGTTTATTTTAACTTGTAATTAGTTTTACTTAGATGTATTTAGTACTCAAATGTCATATTGCGCATGTTTACATATTATGTATTTTGTAATTTTCACTACTGTGTGCGTTTACATATTATGTATTTTAAATTGTAATATATTTTGATTACATGTATTTTAATTGTTTTTAATTAAACGGTATTACTTTAACATTTTTATTGTATTTAATTTCAAAAGTCCTTCTAATATATTTTGTCTGTACTTTAACATATATTTTTTGTTTGTTTAAATTACATATATATAAATTTTTCTTTTAATTGTTTATTTTCAACAATCCTTTTTCCATGCATGATGCTTCCTGCATAATTTTTACAAGTGAAGTGTCAATCAGAATATTATGTATATAGTAATACTTATCTTCTATGCACAAATATGTGATATTCAATTTTTACAAGTGAATTGATTTTCAATTATGCACCGAAGGACCGAGTCATCGAGAGTTTCGCAGTGATGATGTGCACATTTTTTATTTTTACAATATATACTTACCACAAACACATGCATTCGAATTTACACAGTTCACAAGTTGGCAACAATGCAATACACGTCACTCAGTCTCTTCGCATCGACGATATGTGAACGGCAGCGGCGTACATATCTAAACCCGTACACTATAACACATGCACGAGTTGACAACATGGACTACGCTAAACCAGCACACATGCACAAGTTGGCAACGTCGCGCTTTTATATTCTATGCACAAATGTGTGATATTCAATTTTTACAAGTGATTTGATTTTTAACTGCAACGATATGCGGACGGCGGCGGCGTACATATACAAACCCGTAAACTATAACACACGCACGAGTTGACAACGTCGATAAACCAGCACAAGTTGGCAACGCCGACGACGCTTTTCCAACATGGCCGCACTTCCGGAAAACCCCTTACATATACATACCCATAAACTATAACACATGCACGAATCGGCAACGTGGCCGAACCTTAACCACCACACTCTTACACTACTTGACAACCTCGCCGCTTTTCCAACATGGCCACGCACCTACCGACAACATGGCCGCCGCCGCCGACAAAATGGACGACGACCGCACCACTCCTGGCCGCCATCAAGCCACGACCAGGCCTCGACCAAGCCGCGGCCAGGCCGTCACCGGACGGCGAACGGCGAACTGCGAACGGCGGCCACGCCTACACCAATCAACGCACACATAACCCCACTTTAGGCTGGCCGACGACAACATGGCCGAAAGCCGACTACCGCTTGTTTACCCCCACCACCACAATTTTTGAATTTGCCGCCATATGACGTCACTTCCGGGGTACAACTGTCATTTCCCCCCTACTGACGTTTGTTATTTTTACGTAAGCGCTAAACAAATAATGTATCCAATTAGTAATTTATCAGAAACATATTGATTACTCTAAAATCTCATACATCCTACTCGCGTAAAGCGTGTACTCTAGTATTTGTACATATTTCCGGAAAAGTCACACACACACACACACACACACACACACACACACACATACATTAAAATATATTTTTTCTACATAATTGTCCTGCAACTTTACGTGCGTTGTTCACTGAAAAAATCACTCTGTTTTTTTCTTACGTTTACCAACCACTCACTGTAGAATAACGCTCTACGCAGTGCACACCTGGTAAACGTTTCGCTGTTGTTTCGATGTTGCACGATAGGACACTGTAATGATGACAGGGTTAGTGCCCGGTCATTCGCTGTGGGTGCGTTCATTTAGTTGAGGTTGATAACATTGCGGTGATACACATGTAGAAAAACAGCTTTCTCTGAACCTTTAGTATACATCGTAGTGAAATTTGAAGAGATTTATGCGATCGTGCGCGACATATCCGTGTATGGAATGTAACCGTCATCCCATCTCAATCGGTGATAACGTCTTTCCATCCATTCGTTGGTTCTTATCGTTTTGTCGTTGAGGCGCGAAATTTCGTAAGGGGGTGCGAAAAACGCAACTGTGAAGCACCATGTAGACAGGTCTACCGCAGCAAACTCCTTGACAACGTACTCGTTGCGCACACCTCGGAATGTTTGAAACTCGACAACAACGTTTTGAACGTCCTCTTCTCGTGGTGACATGACGAGTACTGTTACTATTTTAACGTGTACAAACTGTTTTGTATACTGTCCATACGTTTTTCAAAGTTCTTCATCTTCTTAAAGCTTTTGCATTAATTCGGCTAGAATATTGTATGTAAATATCGGTTCCACTTTCCCGTACATTACGAGTTCACCATATAGACGGTTGTACATCAGATTGTCACAGTACGCGTCCGGTGGGTACGTGTATTGCCCTCCTATGCCCGATACCCAATCGATATACATTTTACGATTTTCTTGTTCGCAAAGTAAACGAGACATGTGCCTTTAAAGTATCGGTAGTACTCCAACAAAACACGACCCCTCGATTTCATTCATTACGACTGAATTGTCCTTGTTGTCGTTCAAATGAACACAACCCTGTTTTACGAAAACACTTTCTATTCTTTCTTCTTCTTCTTTTTCCTTGTCTTCGAATGAAACTAACTTCACATCGGATGAACGGTGTCGAAGACTGTTGGTAATACGTTCCTGTAAGAACATCAGCAGATTCCAATCAATACAATCAAATACTACATGTGGTGCTCGAGCATCGCTACTACCATTGGTAAACGACAAGCACACTTCGTGATCACGTTCTTCGAACAGTCCAGCTGTTATGTATCTTCTCTGTGACAGCGGGTACGTCAGTCCTAAGTACACGTGGTGTATCGCTTGCGGGTGCTGTAGCTGTAGCTGCTGCTGCTGTTGTTTTTCTTCGTTGATTGGTGTAGCGTTATTCATGTTGTTGCACACAGAAACAATCATACACTTTCACAGTCAACTGTACTCTCTCGTACAAAGCGTGATGCAACACTGGACAATCTATTCTTAACGACTTCTGTTATTAAACCACAATTTCCTGTTGGTGGGGGCAACTACTTATTACCTCTTCGTCGTAAAGTACGCTCTTGACGTCATCGGTTTTCTTTTGTTTTGCCTTTGTATATTACCTGAGCTTCCAAAATGGTGTAATATATCAAATGGTTTGTATCTTCTTGTTAGCTTTTATTCCTCTTCTTGGATTCTCTGTTTTAAATCACAGTATTTTTTCCGCAGGTTGTTCTTAATCGCATCGTTATCAAGAGCTAGTTGTTTCTCCTCTTCGACCGTCTTGACAGATTGTATTACACTGACTGGTGGATTGACTCCGGAACGTGAGTATTTACGTACTCTGACACCCTTTTATGCAAACGGTTAACAGCTGTTTTAGTTAAACACTCGTAACAGTTATACCCGTTTATGCGGACAGTCAACACCTATTTTACATAACGGAAAATAAGTGCGTAGTATTTATACGTTCTCCGTTTGCAAGTATTTCATTTCTGATGGCCTTGAGTATTGGTTCAAGTGTGCGTCATTTCCGCTTCCGTCTCGGTTTTAATGGAATAGCGTACGCTCACATGTTGATAATAGTCGTTAGATACTTGTAGCCTTTGACACGGTATAGTGAGGTATCATCTCCATCAAATCTGCTTGCTAAAGTTCGTAAAGCCCCTTAAGCTCCACCGCACGTCTCCCGGAATTCCTTATCACCGGCGTATGCAGCTCCGTTGCTATTGTCTTGCGAACTGTTTCTGAATTTTTGTTGCTCTTCTTCTTCTTTTTTTCATTGTCCGCTGCATAGTCGCTTCGTCATCTTTTGTGTTAACCAAAATACGATTCACAATAGTACGGTAGGAGATAGAACGTTAGGTTATCGCATAACTTTAATTTCGTCTTACAACGTTGTGCGATACGCTTACTTTCCACCGTGTTAATGTTTTGAAACGTTCCGTGTCTCAGACAGTTATACTCTCTCGACCAAACAGCAAAAATAACAAGTTTTTTTTTGCATGCGCAGGAATGTCAGTACATGAGTTAAAGTGACTTTCATTCGTCTGTTGCGCATTACACCTAATCTGTTGTAATACCGTATTAGCGCACGTTGTGCCTTATTCAGTGTTGTTACCATTTTTATTGAGTTCATCTCATTGTAGATAAGGTTACATTGACAGATGGTAGTACACTGACTGGTGGATTGACTCCGGAACATGAGTATTTACGTACTCTGACACCCTTTTATGCAAACGGTTAACAGCTGTTTTAGTTAAACACTCGTAACAGTTATACCCATTTATGCGGACAGTACATATCGGAAAAATATCTGTTGTAACACCGCATTAGCGCACGTTGTGCCTTATCCAGTGTTGCTACCATCTTCATTGAGTTCATCTCATTGTAGGTAAGGCTACATATAACACCCTTACGGTACTCGTACATTTCCACAACTAGCACGTTATTGTTTTCGGGTAAACCGTAGTTCAGGTGGCTCGCTTTGAGTTCTGTTATAAGACAACGGTCGCGAGACTCAAAGTATGAGTGTAACATTTATGACTTTAATAAACAAAACTCATCAGTCATGACGTCTGCGCACATTTGCACTAATCGTAAAAACGTTCGTTGGACACTGTTTAACTGTGTTTCTCAGAATATCGTATTCTGAAGTA
Source organism: Magicicada septendecula (assembly GCA_034769895.1). Classification (NCBI taxonomy): domain Eukaryota; kingdom Metazoa; phylum Arthropoda; class Insecta; order Hemiptera; family Cicadidae; genus Magicicada; species Magicicada septendecula. Next base: position 889,814,717 of record CM068367.1, read on the forward strand.
TTTACAGTACGTATGAAGTGTCGGTAATGCTTCCCGGAGATAATGTACCGAATGCAGTCATTGTGCTTTGTTGTTCACCAACTGGAACGCACTTTCCAGTTTTGTTAACGACGACGATGGATAGTCTGTGTCAAAACTACTGATTACTGATGCAGTCCGTTTACGGATCGGTTGTTTGGTGTTATTTCCGAAGTATGCCGAATTACGCTTTCGCGACGCGCGAACCGAATAACACTGGTACGTTGAACATTCTCTGCTTCCTCCACATCCATCTCGGACTCGCGAATTCTATAATGCCCATACGCTAGCGTTCTCTGACCGTCTTCCAGGATATATCGTTTATCGTCGTACGGCGATAGCGAGAGTTTGACGATCTTGCGCGTGTACAGTTGGTGGTTTTCACTGCGGATAATCTGCGCCGACGTATATGTTTGGCGGTTACTTGATTACGATGACGAAAGCAAACACCGTTTGTAATCAGCGTGCGTTAAACGGTTTTGTATTGCCACCCGCGGTACCCCTTTTGCTACACGCTTCTCATTTTTATCCCCGTCGTCCTGTAACACTAACAGTGAGTACGATTTTGCGCGCAACCCGATGAATTCTACAATAGGTTTTGCATGCGTCTCGTCCTTAAAATTACACAACCTTTTTTTTTTAGCACACTATAACACGGACGCGTCACGGGATATTCTGATGTATCGAAAAGATGAAGGTTTTCCTTAATGTCTGCGTAAACGTCATCAGTCCGTATATCATACAACAAAGAGTCCGTATCTGTCATACACAATCGAACACGAGATCCATATTTCGCGATTATGTAATCGTAATGAAAACTGTACATCACATATTTACTAATGTCCAACACTGTGAATCCCACGTACAGCGGACGGTTGAGGTACACAGTTCTCTTTTTCATCATCACACCGACCAAGTCTTCGTTGTACTGTGCCGGCGCGGAGCCGGCCGTTACAAAATATTTTAGAACAGTTTCATTTTATTGTAACATAACGTGAAGCACTCGCGACCTTTGTTCGTCGGGGTGAAGGGGAGCGGCATTGTGTGCCGTTGCGCGCGCAGCTCTACTTGTGCTGTTACGATTGTGTGCCGGTGTCCGGCAGTCAACGCTTGCCTCTGCTAGAAGAATTGTCCTCCATCTCCTTTCTTCGATTCGTTCTACGCAGTAACTTTATCTTATGCTTGGCTAAGCGTATTTGGCTCCCGGTAAGTTTGTCTTTGTATTTATTCGGCTTATAAATAATTATATTTGTTTGAATAATTAATAACTAAATGCTACAGTATAAAATACGTAATAATATGTGTGTGCGACCTGACAAAGTTATGTAAGAGATATTTCTTACTGTTATACGTAACGCCCTTTATATAGCCATGTCTTATTAGTTTCGGTAATAATGCGAGAAGTTTTAGAGAGTCATTCTCATAGTAAAAGTGCATTACATAAAAATTAATCAAAAAACTTGGTGCGCAGTCAAGTAGTGAACTGTGTCGGTGCATGTAGTATACTGTCGCCGTCTTTGTTAATTATCTTCACAAATAGAGAATGAAGTGTGAGAGCGTCTGTGTATGAAACTTAATTGAAGGTAAAACATTCTCAATGCTGTGAGTGACTTGCTGTTAAATTTTTTTTGACCAAATAATGATTACTGCTCTGCACGTGGCCGGTTTAACCTGCAAAATTTTGTCGAAGCATGTTGACTGAGTACAGTTCACTTGTATTAAGCCACTATTTAATTAAGTCTGTTCATGGCTCAAACTTACTTATTCATTGACTGAATTTAGACCATTTAATCAAGTTGTGAAAACTTTAATTGTTGAATATTGTGCCTTTTAGTGAGATTAGCTGGCGGCCCTTTAAGAGTTAATTACCTCCACTCGGGTGTACCCTTTTTATAGACGTTCTCTAATTTACTTGATTTCTTAGGGTTCTCGCACTAAGTCGGTTTCCTGGTCTGCGGTGGGCTGATCATCTGCCCAAGCTGTGAACCATGTCAAGACCGCCTACGAAGAGGGAGATGGAGACGGAATCACTATGTCGCACTCGCCAGCACTTATGAGGTGACATTTATTCTTTTTCTTTTGGGGGCCGAACCGGCAGTGTGCCTGTTTTATGTGAATAACTTAGAAGCCAGGGGACCCGTGTCCAGACTGTCTATTGGGAAGTGAACTGTGATCATGACTCTGAACACTCTCGATAAAAATTACTGAACTTTTATAACCCTTTTCTATAACACTAAATGCTATGACTGTAAGTGCGTGCTGCACTGCGGGAGCGCGCCAGCCATTTCACTCTTGTACCATTTTACTGTTGTATCTCTTTTTGCTTTTACTCATTACACAAATTTAGGTTACCGCCCTGTAGCCCTGTTCCGGCTGGAACAGCGGTGTAAAAAAAAAATTACATTGACTGTGGTTTCACATTTAAGGGTTGGGGGCTTTCCTGAAGTTTTTTTGGGACGTTTTAAGGGTTTACAATGGGCACTTAGTTTCTTGGACACGCCCTGGGGCATTATCAGACAGGCTGATGACCTGTCAAGTTGTGTCAACTACATGTGGGCGCGCTCCACAGATGCCAGAGCACAACCACCTTATTGTATTCTTTTTCTAATTATTTTATACAGTTATCTGAGGCTAATCGGAACGATTTATTAATGTTCTTGAAATATTTTAGCCGATTTTGCCCCTTGCACAAGGGCTAAGCTGATTGTTTTCTTAACTGGCAAACACATATGGGTTGACTTCACACGTAGAGAAGTTGCTGTTTAATTTTGAATATAAAACTGGTTTTCATCCTTTTCTTTTTGGGTAAGTTAAATAGATATACATATTGTCAAAATCTTCTGAAATTGTAAACCCTCAATCAATTAATTTCTGTTATTAAAGTACATAAGGATTTAATTCCTTTTTGGGATTTTGTGAAGTCAATACTGTCTAGAATTTTATAAACACTGTCTGGAAGTAGGTGGGGAGTTTGTTAACATTACCTGGTGCTGTGAACGAACAAAGGTTCACACACTCATCATGGGTCATTAATAAACGGAATGCTAGACAAATGGGTGGTCCAGTTTCAATTATGCGTCATGAATTATTCGTCTTTAAAGGGGTTTGGAGTTTATGTTATCCTACTGAACGGGTTGCCGACGGGCGTATATTTTATCACTGCCGGGGCATAAGGTGATAGTTGCTTTCCCCGGTGGGTGGGTGCGTTACAGGGGCATGCGTGTTGAAAGTAAATGATTGTGAGTGGTGTACCTTGTGTTCTGTGTGTGTGTGTTGTTATGTGTCTAGCTAGCCACACGGGGAGAATTTTACATGTGTTGTGCATTTTATATTTTATTTATGTATGTACATTTAACTTATATACTATTATATACACTTGTTCTGATGCAATTCTGTCCAATTATATACACTTGTTCTTAGGTAAAACTGGAATTATATATGCTAGTTGTGATTTAAAATTTTTATATTATATATATGTATATATATTTACTTTGTGCACCCTTATGCACACTTATGCTGATGTACACTTAATTTATACATGCTTGCCATGATGTACCTTTTGGTAGTTTTTTATATAGATACATATGTTTATCTTGTACACATGTATGAATTCCAGAGATATAATAAATCTGTTTATTGTTATATTATGGCTGAGTTATTGCAAGTCCCGTCATACTGGACCCAGCATAATTTTTGCTTCTCTAGGCTCCTGCCTAGTTCTAAATAACTTGTAACCTCTCTTTGAAAGCCAACAAGCAAGGAGATAGAAATTTAACAAGAAATAAGATAAATACTAAAAAAGCATAGAGAGGTTTCAGTACACCTTTACGCGCTCAAATCTTGGGCTCGCAGTCAGCTTTATCAGATCGCGTTCGTTGGACACCAAACGAAAATCTATCCCGTTTTCGAACGTTTTCCAATCACTTTCCGTAAACAGCGTTAATCATCAATTTAAAAAAATCCTTTTCGAAATCGTTCGCTGTGGCTTTCCGTTTTCCGTATTGAAAAATATAAACGGCTTCATCCAAGCGCTCTGACGGAACGCCAACACGTGATTAACGGCTTTCAGCTCCATCCCGAGTTTGAGGTAAAGCTGCAACGTTCTGTAATGCACGATATAATTCTCCTTACCTTTGAGGCTGGTGATGAGTTTTTCAACTGTACCGGTGGCAGATATTTGAAATTTCTTCAAGTAATTGAACCGTTTGCTGTAAGGCGACAATTCGTGTTCGTTGACTTTCCTGCGTTCCGGTGCCAGTGGATAGTCCGAAATGCAAATCATGTAAATTACGAGGATAACCAAGATCAACATCAAGAATATATCCGATTTTCGTCTTCCACTCCAACTGTACTCAAATCTAACGCGTCCAATTTCTTTGCGTTCATCCAACGGAATCCGGAATGAGGTAGCGGTTGTTCCATCGCTGTTCCGTACAGATTTGTACAGTCCAAGTAAAGAAGATAATTATTTTCGCGTTCCCGATCGTAGTCCGACACGTAAGGATTGTTGGCATTGGCGTATCTATTAGATATCATCGCTATTCCGCCACGAACTCCGGTTTCTACGAACAGATACATGTCGATATCCTTCAACAGCTCGAGTCGAATTCCAGTCATTTTCATCATAGCGTTCAAAGCTAGTCCCGGCGCGGGGTACACGTTACACGGATCTATCCCATAGTAACTGCAGACTTGTCTTGCGAAAATTTTCGAACACGTCAGCCAAAAGCAATACATCAGTTTTCAAATAGAGGTTATGGTAGTCCCCTAACGTTTGTATTCCGAAACTTGTCCAAACGTTGTGGGCATGAGTGTAGTCTTCGTCGGATACGTGTGTCTCGACTAATTTGTTGTAAAAGTGTTCTGTGCGGGCAGAGACGTGTCCTCGAACTTACTTTCGCCCGTCACATACTCATACGGGTAGACCCCCTTTCTAAGTAATAAATCGATACTATCTTCATTTCCACTAGTTTACATGCACTGTCGTAAAATTTTAAAATTTTCTTTTCCGCAAATTTTTTACCAGCTTCTCTAACGACCGTGTTCATGAATTGCACGGAATCGGGAAACCGCAATGGGCCAAGTGACACGGACACGTAACGCTCGCTGGTTCGTAGCGATACATTTAATCTCTTCACGCTTGAATTTTCCGAAAGCCTGCACCAGATGGTGACAATCGTAGCCTCGCAAGTTGTGAAAGAACACGGGAACGTGTTGCGGTACCTTGTAGTTCAAATTACAAGTGTTATGGCGCGGCCCCCAATTACTCACCCGTTACATGATCATGGTTTCGCACTTTGTCCCCTTCGTGCTCGACACACTTCTTACATAGATGACATATGGTAGCGTTTTGAAACTCGCGCTCGGCTTCTTCAGCCATGCGAATGGGTTTTGTTAGAATCACGTTCGAGCCGACTAATGTCTTCCAACAGAGTTTGAAGAAACGTCTCCACAACGTCTTTACCGCGATACAAAACCGGTTCTTTAACAGCTTTTCCGGTCCAATCTACGATTACATAACAAAAACTACATGGCACGTGATGCGCGTTGTCGAGCGAGTGCGATCTATCGTTTTTGTGTTCACAACCATGCTCGGAAAGAAGGAAGGATTCAAAAATTGCATACACATTGTAAGGTACTCTGTGGCACTTTGTGTAATCCTTAAAATACATATTACTATATTTTCCGCTCGGTAATTTGACTTTTTGCGCTCCGTACGGTGTGCAGAGTACCTCGTGATCCTCAAGTCGTTTTTGTGAATTTTTAGGGTCTTTATTATCTGGAAACGTTTGTAAGCAATAGTTACTGTAGAACGAAGGGGTCTTACTTTTAGTTAAAGTATACAACAAGCGTGACATGTTTTTTATAAGACAATAATGTTCAACACCTTCATTGCTGACTAGCAGTAGAAGATTCACGTGCGTTCTACCTTTGTTCTTGGTTATCCGTATGGGGTACACTTCGTTTTTCTGTAACCGAACTCATTAATTTCTCTTTCGTAACCGAACACGTTCACAGAAATATTCACATTTTGTTTTTCAAATTTGTTAATTTGATTGACCGGTACCGGATAAACTATCCCTTCCATATTCAACTCGTTTTCATACTGTCTGTAGTGATACAAACGGTGCGGGTGAGAAGCGATCGGATGTAAACCGGCTGGAATGGACCAGAGGAAGCATTTCTCATCCATTAGATTCTGTACGTTTACTATAGCTTTCTTAAGTAATAATTTTTTCGGAGTGGGAACGAAACTTGATCCTGCCAATGGACGATACTTTATCATATGTACTTCAACGGCTACGATTCCGTTTACGGTCCATCCGCTACCTTCACGAGTAAACTTCGATACCGAATCCAGCACTTTTTCGATACATTCCCTATATTGTTCGTACACATCTTCCGCGTCCGCAAGTAAAACGAGTTGCGTACGCGAATGAAACACTCCCGTCTGCTCCAGCTCACGATCTGCTATTAATTTTTTAAACAAGACGCGCACGACCAAGTACCACTTGTAACTTTCCCCCATATTGCGTGATTCGCAAGAACGTCTTCTGGAATAACCTCCACCATTCTCTCCAATAACACGGATACCGTGTCTACTCTGTCTTGAAAATCATCGTACTTTATTGTTTTTACACTCCCATTGAGAGCAATGGTACGTGTGGTATATACTGCCATGATTTTACGATTACTTTAACGCTTTATATCACACAAAGTATATTAGAATAACAATTTGTAGCGCACCAGTGTTCAGCAACATGAACGACTGGTAAGTGATTGCGAAGTTTACAGGTTATATAGTGCGTGCGTCGATGCGCGCGCAACTGTACTAAAAAGCCGTTATGCGCATGCACAGATGACTGAAAAAAAGAGATGATTTACATAATAAATGAACACTTAGACCAACGAAATGATCTTTAACGTATCCGTGTTTCTTGATTATGAAAGAACATTCGTCTATCTCCCCGTAATACATATCGTTATACAACAGAAGAGTACGACACGTGTAGGTGTGTATTGCTGCGTTTATTTTCGTCAGCGTGCGAACACCGAGCGTTGTGATCGGTTGTGGATATCCTTTCACCGGCTGCAGATTGTGTATATCCATCATGTAAATGTATTTGACTATAAACAGCGTTATTTCTTCGGTCCGATTTCTCTAGTACATTGCCGTAACGTTATCGGCAAGAATGTAAGCCAAACCGTTAATAAAAGTGGACACCCGCCGCCGCCCGGACGCTTCGACTCGAGGTCCAGTGTCAACGAAAAGTTATCGTGCACCATATACACATGGTGGATTTTAACAAACCCATTCGCATGGCTGAAGAAGCCGAGCGCGAGTTCCAAAACGCTACCATATGTCATCTATGTAAGAAGTGTGTCGAGCACGAAGGGGACAAAGTGCGAAACCATGATCATGTAACGGGTGAGTAATTGGGGACCGCGCATAACACTTGTAATTTGAACTACAAGGTACCGCAACACGTTCCCGTGTTCTTTCACAACTTGCGAGGCTACGATTGTCACCATCTGGTGCAGGCTTTCGGAAAATTCAAGCGTGAAGAGATTAAATGTATCGCTACGACCAGCGAGCGTTACGTGTCCGTGTCACTCGGCCCATTGCGGTTTCCCGATTCCGTGCAATTCATGAACACGTCGTTAGAGAAGCTGGTAAAAAATTTGCGGAAAGAAAATTTTAAAATTTCACGACAGTGCATGTAAACTAGTGGAAATGAAGATAGTATCGATTTATTACTTAGAAAGGGGGTCTACCCGTATGAGTATGTGACGGACGAAAGTAAGTTCGAGGACACGTCTCTGCCCGCACAGGAACACTTTTACAACAAATTAGTCGAGACACACGTATCCGACGAAGACTACACTCATGCCCACAACGTTTGGACAAGTTTCGGAATACAAACGTTAGGGGACTACCATAACCTCTATTTAAAAACTGATGTATTGCTTTTGGCTGACGTGTTCGAAAATTTTCGCAAGACAAGTCTGCAGTACTATGGGATAGATCCGTGTAACGTGTACCCCGCGCCGGGACTAGCTTTGAACGCTATGATGAAAATGACTGGAATTCGACTCGAACTGTTGAAGGATATCGACATGCATCTGTTCGTAGAAACCGGAGTTCGTGGCGGAATAGCGATGATATCTAATAGATACGCCAAGGCCAACAATCCTTACGTGTCGGACTACGATCGGGAACGCGAAAATAATTATCTTCTTTACTTGGACTGTACAAATCTGTACGGAACAGCGATGGAACAACCGCTACCTCATTCCGGATTCCGTTGGATGGAACGCAAAGAAATTGACGCGTTAGATTTGAGTACAGTTGGAGTGGAAGACGAAATCGGATATATTCTTGATGTTGATCTTGGTTATCCTCGTAATTTACATGATTTGCATTCGGACTATCCACTGGCACCGGAACGCAGGAAAGTCAACGAACACGAATTGTCGCCTTACAGCAAACGGTTCAATTACTTGAAGAAATTTCAAATATCTGCCACCGGTACAGTTGAAAAACTCATCACCAGCCTCAAAGGTAAGGAGAATTATATCGTGCATTACAGAACGTTGCAGCTTTACCTCAAACTCGGGATGGAGCTGAAAGCCGTTAATCACGTGTTGGCGTTCCGTCAGAGCGCTTGGATGAAGCCGTTTATATTTTTCAATACGGAAAAACGGAAAGCCACAGCGAACGATTTCGAAAAGGATTTTTTTAAATTGATGATTAACGCTGTTTACGGAAAGTGATTGGAAAACGTTCGAAAACGGATAGATTTTCGTTTGGTGTCCAACGAACGCGATCTGATAAAGCTGACTGCGAGGCCAAGATTTGAGCGCGTAAAGGTGTACAACGAAGACTTGGTCGGTGTGATGATGAAAAAGAGAACTGTGTACCTCAACCGTCCGCTGTACATGGGATTCACAGTGTTGGACATTAGTAAATATGTGATGTACAGTTTTCATTACGATTACATAATCGCGAAATATGGATCTCTTGTTCGATTGTGTATGACAGATACGGACTCTTTGTTATATGATATACGGACTGATGACGTTTACGCAGACATTAAGGAAAACCTTCATCTTTTCGATACATCAGAATATCCCGTGACGCGTCCGTGTTATAGTGTGCTAAAAAAAAAAGGTTGTGTAATTTTAAGGACGAGACGCATGCAAAACCTATTGTAGAATTCATCGGGTTGCGCGCAAAATCGTACTCACTGTTAGTGTTACAGGACGACGGGGATAAAAATGAGAAGCGTGTAGCAAAAGGGGTACCGCGGGTGGCAATACAAAACCGTTTAACGCACGCTGATTACAAACGGTGTTTGCTTTCGTCATCGTAATCAAGTAACCGCCAAACATATACGTCGGCGCAGATTATCCGCAGTGAAAACCACCAACTGTATACGCGCAAGATCGTCAAACTCTCGCTATCGCCGTACGACGATAAACGATATATCCTGGAAGACGGTCAGAGAACGCTAGCGTATGGGCATTATAGAATTCGCGAGTCCGAGATGGATGTGGAGGAAGCAGAGAATGTTCAACGTACCAGTGATATTCGGTTCGCGCGTCGCGAAAGCGTAATTCGGCATACTTCGGCAATAACACCAAACAACCGATCCGTAAACGGACTGCATCAGTAATCAGTAGTTTTGACACAGACTATCCATCGTCGTCGTTAACAAAACTGGAAAGTGCGTTCCAGTTGGTGAACAACAAAGCACAATGACTGCATTCGGTACATTATCTCCGGGAAGCATTACCGACACTTCATACGTACTGTAAATACTTCAGAATACGATATTCTGAGAAACACAGTTAAACAGTGTCCAACGAACGTTTTTACGATTAGTGCAAATGTGCGCAGACGTCATGACTGATGAGTTTTGTTTATTAAAGTCATAAATGTTACACTCATACTTTGAGTCTCGCGACCGTTGTCTTATAACAGAACTCAAAGCGAGCCACCTGAACTACGGTTTACCCGAAAACAATAACGTGCTAGTTGTGGAAATGTACGAGTACCGTAAGGGTGTTATATGTAGCCTTATCTACAATGAGATGAACTCAATGAAGATGGTAGCAACACTGGATAAGGCACAACGTGCGCTAATGCGGTGTTACAACAGATATTTTTCCGATATGTACTGTCCGCATAAATGGGTATAACTGTTACGAGTGTTTAACTAAAACAGCTGTTAACCGTTTGCATAAAAGGGTGTCAGAGTACGTAAATACTCATGTTCCGGAGTCAATCCACCAGTCGGTGTACTACCATCTGTCAATGTAACCTTATCTACAATGAGATGAACTCAATAAAAATGGTAACAACACTGGATAAGGCACAACGTGCGCTAATACGGTATTACAACAGATTAGGTGTAATGCGCAACAGACGAATGAAAGTCACTTTAACTCATGTACTGACATTCCTGCGCATGCAAAAAAAAACTTGTTATTTTTGCTGTTTGGTCGAGAGGGTATAACTGTCTGAGACACGGAACGTTTCAAAACATTAACACGGTGGAAAGTAAGCGTATTCCACAACGTTGTAAGACGAGATTAAATTTATGCGATAAACTAACGTTCTATCTCGTAATATTGTGAATCGTATTTTGGTTAACACACAAGATGACGAAACGACTATGCAGCGGACAATGGAAAAAAGAAGTTTACGAACTTTACCAAGCAGATTTGATGGAGATGATACCTCACTATACCGTGTCAAAGGCTACAAGTATCTAACGATTATTATCAACATGTGAGCGTACGCTATTCCATTAAAACCGAGACGGAAGCGGAAATGACGCACACTTGAACCAATACTCAAGGCCATCAGAAATGAAATACTTGCAAACGGAGAACGTATAAATACTACGCACTTATTTTCCGTTATGTAAAATAGGTGTTGACTGTCCGCATAAACGGGTATAACTGTTACGAGTGTTTAACTAAAACAGCTGTTAACCGTTTGCATAAAAGGGTGTCAGAGTACGTAAATACTCACGTTCCGGAGTCAATCCACCAGTCAGTGTACTACAATCTGTCAAGACGGTCGAAGAGGAGAAACAACTAGCTCTTGATAACGATACGATTAAGAACAGCCTGCGGAAAAAATACTGTGATTTAAAACAGAGAATCCAAGAAGAGGAATAAAAGCTAACAAGAAGATACAAACCATTTGATATATTACACCATTTTGGAAGCTCAGGTAATATACAAAGGCAAAACAAAAGAAAACCGATGACGTCAAGAGCGTACTTTACGACGAAGAGGTAATAAGTAGTTGCCCCCACCAACAGGAAATTGTGGTTTAATAACAGAAGTCGTTAAGAATAGATTGTCCAGTGTTGCATCACGCTTTGTACGAGAGAGTACAGTTGACTGTGAAAGTGTATGATTGTTTCTGTGTGCAACAACATGAATAACGCTACACCAATCAACGAAGAAAAACAGCAGCAGCAGCAGCTACAGCTACAGCACCCGCAAGCGATACACCACGTGTACTTAGGACTGACGTACCCGCTGTCACAGAGAAGATACATAACAGCTGGACTGTTCGAAGAACGTGATCACGAAGTGTGCTTGTCGTTTACTAATGGTAGTAGCGATGCTCGAGCACCACATGTAGTATTTGATTGTATTGATTGGAATCTGCTGATGTTCTTACAGGAACGTATTACCAACAGTCTTCGACACCGTTCATCCGATGTGAAGTTAGTTTCATTCGAAGACAAGGAAAAAGAAGAAGAAGAAAGAATAGAAAGTGTTTTCGTAAAACAGGGTTGTGTTCATTTGAACGACAACAAGGACAATTCAGTCGTAATGAATGAAATCGAGGGGTCGTGTTTTGTTGGAGTACTACCGAAACTTTAAAGGCACATGTCTCGTTTACTTTGCGAACAAGTTAATCTTAAAATGTACATCGATTGGGTATCGGGCATAGGAGGGCAATACACGTACCCACCGGACGCGTACTGTGACAATCTGATGTACAACCGTCTATATGGTGAACTCGTAATGTACGGGAAAGTGGAACCGATATTTACATACAATATTCTAGCCGAATTAATGCAAAAGCTTGAAGAAGATGAAGAACGTTGAAAAACGTATGGACAGTATACAAAACAGTTTGTACACGTTAAAATAGTAACAGTACTCGTCATGTCACCACGAGAAGAGGACGTTTAAAACGTTGTTGTCGAGTTTCAAGCATTCCGAAGTGTGTGCAACGAGTACGTTTTCAAGGAGTTTGCTGCGGTAGACCTGTCTACACGGTGCTTCACAGTTGCGTTTTTCGCACCCCCACGAAATTTCGCGCCTCAACGACAAAACGATAAGAACCAACGAATGGATGGAAAGACGTTATCACCGAATGAGATGGGATGACGGTTAAATTCCATACACGGATATGTCGCGCACGATCGCAAAAATCTCTTCAAATTTCACTACGATGTATACTAAAGGTTCAGAGAAAGCTGCTTTTCTACATGTGTATCACCGCAATGTTATCAACCTCAACGAAATGAACGCACCCACAGCGAATGAACGGGCACTAACCCTGTCATCATTACAGTGTCCTATCGTGCAACATCGAAACAACAGCGAAACGTTTACCAGGTGTGCACTGCGTAGAGCGTTATTCTACAATGAGTGGTTGGTAAACGTAAGAAAAAACAGAGTGATTTTTCAGTGAACAACGCACGTAAAGTTGCAGGACAATTATGTAGAAAAAATATATTTTAATGTGTGTGTGTGTGTGTGTGTGTGAGACTTTTCCGGAAATATGTTCAAATACTAGAGTACACGCTTTACGCGAGTGGGTTGTATGAGATTTTAGAGTAATCAATATGTTTCTGATAAATTACTAATTGGATACGTTATTTGTTTAGCGCTTACGTAAAAATAACAACCGTCGCCTTTCTGTCGATTACATCACCCCGTCTAGCCGTATAAAAAAAAATTAGCGTCGACGACATGTTCGAACACGCACGAGTGCTGTCTAGTCGTATAAAAATAACCGAGTTGCCTGCCCCTCCCCACCTACCCGCTGAACATAGCGGGAGAAATCAAGTCGTATCCTTTTCACACGGTTAAAAATAAGCGCTTACTGTGCGTTGAGTGGTTTCCCTTCTCCGGTTTCCCCCTCCACAACTACCTCCCTATTTATTCCGCTACGCCCGAGCGTTATACATTCAGACCTTGAGAGACAAGCAAGAAAATATAAATTCTTTATTTTTAAAATGGCATCTTTCACTGCAAAGTTTGCAACCATTAGCGCGATTGAGTATAACAAAATTAAGGAATTGATAATCGGTGTTAAATATCCAATAGAAGAATTACAGAACATAGACGCAAAGAACGGGAAAGCCGTACTCGTCACTCTCCAAGATTACAGGGACCCAAAACTAAAATATCGTGTATGTCTACCTAAGAGATACGCGGGTGTTTTCGAAGATGAGGAATTAAAAAATTTAGTACGATGTTCACTGCAACTAGTTTATCGTGGAGAAAAAGATAGAGCTTACATAGTAGACATTGTAGAGTAGGACTGAATGGACATCTTCATTTATCATGTATAATTTTCATTGCATATACACATAAATGTCATTAGCTGCGCGTACGATTACATATTTATATTAACTTGTACTTAGTTGTATTTCATTTAATTTCTTTTAATTATACATAATATATTTTAACTTATATTACAATGTGCTTACACATATTTCATTTTATTTAATTGTATTCAATTGTCAATGTGCTTATGTCTAGATAACAAAACAAGGTTTACGTGGTGTACATTTTAGAGTAAGCCCGGATAGACATCTTCAAAATTAACAAATATATTTGTACATAATTGTCATTGCACGTGTTTATAAATGGTATTTAAAATATAATGTGCTTACACTTATTTCAATTTGATTTAATTTTACACAATTGTGTATGCGTTTACATAATGTTATAATATAATGTGCTTACACATAATTCATTTGATATAATGTATACAATTGTATTTTGTAATTGTCACTACTGTGTGTGTTTACATGTTTCATTTTTTGTACATATTTGTCATGTCATAGTGCACTTGATTATTTTAAATTGTAATTAGTTTTACTTAGATGTATTTCGTACACAATTGTCATATTGCGCATGTTTACATATTATGTATTTTGTAATTGTCACTACTGTGTGCGTTTACAAATTTGTCATAGTGCACTTGTTTATTTTAACTTGTAATTAGTTTTACTTAGATGTATTTTGTACTCAAATGTCATATTGCGCATGTTTACATATTATGTATTTTGTAATTTTCACTACCGTGTGCGTTTTTACATATTATGTATTTTAAATTGTAATATATTTTGATTACATGTATTTTAATTGTTTTTAATTAAACAGTATTGCTGTAACATTTTTATTGTATTTTAATTTCAAAAGTCCTTCGAACATTAATACTATTCATCACTCAATATACAAGCTAGAACGAGTGTTGCACAACGTGCATTCATGTGTTATTACATACAACTAATTTAAAAAATCAATTTTATTAAACAATAATTGCTTGATTATAATATACTTTAGAAATTAAAGAATATTTACAAATCAAACTCACTCTGTACGAGTTCCAGTTGAGTCTCGACGAACGATGTACAACTGAGAGCAATTCGTACAGCTTATATACAGTATCTCAAGGATGTACGCGAAAGAGATGGTAACAACGACAAAAAAAGTTAGAGCTCCCACACACAAAGTCAAGGACAGCCACTTAGCTTGGCTTGCTTTCTGTTTCACACACTAATTTATGTACGTCCCTCTCACACGCAATGATAACATATGCTCAGACAGTTGAAGTCATTTATTATACGACTAATAAAGCCCCCCCCCGCCCTCTCCACATTCACACGCTGCGATAACAGATGGCCAGACAGTGGGCGCCAATTACATCATCAGCAGTTTGTGTTCTGTTATTAAACAAATTTATGTACGACTATGTTCACACGCAACGATAACATATGGACAGACAGCATCATGATGTAAGAAGTTTTAATAACTGCACATGTAAGGTCTTAGCGGGAGTCAACTGCCACTTCTTCTTATTAACTCACAGATGGCCAGTCAGTATTCTGAAGTAAGCGGATAAAATTAAATCCACGTGTGAAGATCTTAGCGGGAGCCGATTACATCATTTGTAGCGTCCTGTTATTCACAGATATTACATAAACAGTAATTATTTTCCATGAGTGTTGTGTTTTTTATATAAGTGAATTGACGTTCAATTATGCAATGCATATCATGTGTTTTTCTTACAACAACAAATGTACACGACACTACACTTTTTTTACGTTCGTGCAATAGAACTTACATATCAATAAGAATATCATATATAGTAATAATTTATCTTCTATGCACAGAATTATGATAATCAATTTTACTTGTGAATCAAATTTCAACTGATATGCAGTGCATATCATGTGTGTTTCTTACAACAAATGTACACTTTTTTACGTTCGTGCGATAGAAATTACATATCGATAAGAATATAGTATATACTAATATTTATCTTCTATGCATGGATGTACGATATTCAATTTTACAAGTGAATTGATTTTCAAATGAAGGACCAAGTCATCGAGAGTTTCGCACTTTTTTATTTTTACAATATATACTTACCACAAAGACACACACATTCGAATTTACAACCACTCTGTTCTCATTTAACACAGTTCACAACAACATTGCAATACACGTCTCGACGACGTACATATTTAAAACCGTACACTATAACAGATGCACAAGTTGGCAACAACGTGCACACCAACGCTTAACCAGCACACACGCACAACTTGACAATATCGCGCTTTTCCAACATAGACGCCGACCCCCCACTCCAGGCGGCGATCAGGCGGCGACCAGGCCGCGGCCGGGCAGCGAACGGCGGACGGCGAACGGTGTTCAAATTTAATACAGTTTACAAGTTGGCAACAATGCAATACACGTCACTCAGTCTCTTCGTATCGACGATAGACCGCCCGACAACATGGCCGACGCCGACAACATAGACGATACACCGACCAATCTACGTCCAGGCGGCGACCGGATGGTGACCAGGCTGCCGCCGGACGGCGACCAGGCCGCCGCCGGACGGCGAACAGCGAACGGAGGACGGCGGCCATAGCTCCACAAATCAACCTAGGCCAGTGACGTCACGATGACGTCAGAGCTAGCCGGCCTAGAATCCCCCCAGATGTAGGGGGGTACTGGAACCTCATGACGTCAGAGCTAGACGGCCTAGAATCCCTCCAGATGTAGGGGGTACTGGGACCTCATGACGTCATGAAGGCCTAGTACCCCGCCTACACCACTACTTCCGTTCGGAGTTTCCAACGGGTTGCAAGTTCTCTTCTCGCGGGTCAGTCTACTCGCCGCTCTCCAGACGGAGGCGTAGTCGACTTCAAGGGACGCAAGATATGAGTCCCATCGATCGGAGTTTACGTCCTGCAGAAGCTGCTCGACGTAAAGGGATTGATTCTGAAAGCGCCGCTTAACGGCGGGACCACGACGGGTTACGAGCTCTCTTCCCGCGCGTCAGTCTACTCGTCGCTCTCCAGACGGAGGCGTGGTCGATTTCAAGGGACTCAAGATATGGGTCCCATCGATCGAAGCTGCTGGACGTAAAGGAATTGATTCTGAAAGCGCCGCTTAACGGCGGATATAGTGGAGGCAAAGGCCTATGAGATATCCGCCTGTGGACGAAGACAGCTGTACCCCCCCCCCCCGAAGGGGGACAGCGAGGCGGTCGGGGACGATCCTGACGATAGCAAACGTAGGCAGGAAGAGAAAACGAGTGGTAATGATCCAGATGAGTCTCGGAAAGAAGTATGACATCAACGTCATACTCCGTCACGAAAGACATCAGTTCAGAACGTTTGGGGAGCAGCCCATGGTCGTTCCACGCAACGATCTTCAGGCTATTAGTCATTCAGGGGAAGTAAGGGGAAAAGGGTGGCAAGAGACTCGAAGACCAAGGGAAGCATAATGGTCGTGTCTCGAGCAGACCTGATTGAGGCAACAAGATGGTCTGTCCAGGCAGTCAGGGGATCAGCCGGCGCCCGGGAAGAATCGCGGGATTGAGGCCGCTTCAGGCGGCGCCGAAGCGACGACTGCAGGCGGGACAGCGGCACCGTAGTTGCTGCTGGGGGCCTTTGCAGATGAACCGGTGAGAGGTGGGAACGACTCACGCCGGTTAGAGCCAGGGAGAGCGACACGGCCAGCCTGCGCGCCAGGGATCGCAGGAAGCCGCTGCGGCTTCATGGCGTCGATAAAGATGGGACAACCTCGGTAGTTAGCCGGGTGGTCCTTATCGCAGTTGCAGCACTTGGCAGTGAACCCCGTCTTCGGCTTATCACAGCCGCGATGAAGTTCCGCACAACGCACACAACGCGATGGTTGGTGGCAGAATAGGCTAGAATCCCCGAAACTGCCTTTGGATCGAAAGTTCGGACTTGCACTCGGAGGCGCAGAAGACTCTGGAGACTGTAAATCTCCTCGAAAGGACCTACCATTAGGAGTTTTACGAGAAAGCTGTTTACCGATTTGCGGCCATCACCTTTGTCAACATGCAGGGCACTTACCGCAGTCGGCTTTGTGCGGACATCCAAGCGACTGTTCCAGGAAAGCATGGAGAAGCGCCTTGTTCAAGGTATCATTTGCCACAGGCCTTGTTAAATGTACCAGTGGGTGTTGAAATTGAAGCGACGGTCTAGCCGAACGCTCAGATACTTCTCCGATTCGCCCAGTTGATGGGTCGAGTAACTGGACCCAGTGGCTTTTTGGCGCCCGGAGTAAGGAGATCGTCGGCCGCCTCGCCTTCACAATTAAAAGGGGACAAAAGGGCAACAATGAAGGCCCATCCAGTGAACAAGTACTAAATAAATGCAAATGTGTAGATTTTTGTATGAAAGCACCTCCAGGAAACGTCTTAAGAATATTTGTTAAGTCAAAATTAAGAAATTACATATTATAATATTACCGGTATTCAGTTTGTATACATTTATTAATAACAAATGTAAACTATAAAAAGTGTAGTAATATAAAAAATGTATAGCATACAAATGTTTTAATAAACATGCAGATTCCTCGAAGGTCTAAGTGCATCGTCAAAACAATATCCCAAAGCAACATAAAGTTAAACAAAGAACTACTCGTACATTAAAAGTAATACAACAAATCACTTACCGTTTTCTATTAATAAACACTTAATATTTATTTTTAATAATTAATAAATATTTAAAACGAGGCATTTTCAAATATAACTTTCCTGGTCTCAATTGCTGCGAAGTAGGTTATTAAATCACTGTAATATAAAGACGAAGCAATGTCGTTTTAATTGAATGTATTGCTACATTGATACCCTTTCTTGAGATATTGTTGATCGTAGGTACGATTTAATCAATTCAAGTTTACTACACGATCTTTCACAAGAAGACACAGACACTGGTAAAGTAAAAAAAATGTTAAAGCTGTTGCTAGTGTTTTGTAGGCTTCTAATTCTATTGAAGAAATGTATTGTAGCAGTCCCTGAGATGTAAAGTCCATTTGTTCTCCGTTAACGTTTGCCCTTTTTAATAAAAGTATACGTCTTTCAAGTCACTGAACAACTCTGAAACGTCCCCCAACAGTTTGTAGAATTTTTTTTTTTTTTTGAGGGGCGTCACTTAAAATTTAAAACTAGACGCATGGTCTAGACGGAAGATAAAATGTGCGGGCCCATGGTTACAGAACTTGCAATTAAAACGATGGTTTCAACATCAACAATTTTTATTAGTGTTTAATAACCAAGTCTTTACATGTGTGATAATAAGTTACAGCACTTCAGAGCATCATCAAAATATATATATGTATGTGAGGTCATGTTAACAACCTGCTCAATTAATTGAGATATACAATTAAATAGTATAGTGACGGTAGCTCTGGCTATTTCAATACATCACCAAGCTATATAAAAATTCTCTAAGTACTAGTTGCTCTGAATACTAGTTACATCATCAAATATACACATATAGAAATACATAAATGCATGTGTTAATAAATTATTAAATTGTTATAGACCCTTCGTACAATATAGACAGAACGTTAAATTAAAGAACAAGGTAAGTATTGAATGAAAATGACCTCAGCTGATAAAATCATTTCTAACAGTACATGTATAAAATGCCTTCACAAATTTTAATTACAACTTGGAATTACTATTCAATTCATCACATATATTTTCTAACAATTACATTAAGGATCCATTTACCTATCCATGATCAATTGCATTTAAACCGAATCTACTAGAGTAGTATGATTACAACCCACTGCATAATGGCAGAGCCAGACTTGCCTGTGCAAGACCTTGTTTAATTCAGTTATAACTATTATTGAGGTGTGAACATGCCTTTTTAGACGGCAATATACTTGTATACAATTGGTATTTTGATTAAGTACTGATAAAATATAATTAAAGAATTATAAAGTCAACAATCAGGAACATGAATAACTGATTCGCATGCGGCGAATTCGTCTAACAAAATGTCTCTTTTTAACATCACGGGTGTCCACTGCTGTCTCTAAGTTGTGTTTAAATAAGTAATTAGTGTGATCCCACCTGTGATCTAAAGGTAGATGATGTACGCAAGGCGAGGGTGTTGAACTGTGTTGAAGAATTCGTCATGAGCTGGGTTGATGTGAATTTGATCTGAAATCATTCGTTTCTCTGTCGGCCCGACGGCGATGGAGCTTAGGTGTGTTGCTCTGCCAGTGGAGAAGATCTAGTTTTCCACATCGGAATCCATCACTCTCGGCTAGTGGGCGAGGACCCTGGGACGCTTTAGCACTTCACGAATGCATGAGAAAGATAAATAGATCACCGCCGGACTAGATCTTCACATCAGCAAGAATGGGGTAGAAATGAGACAGAAGGACTCGTGCACTGTACCCAGCCAACGGTCGCGAATTTCAAAGTCACGGTAACAGCTGATATAGATTACTAAATTTCTTCGCTGCACGTAATATCGATAGTCGACGCCGCTGCCACAGCGACCTTGACCGACGATCTAGCAAGCGTAGCGCACTGACAAATTTAAAAACAAATCGCGGTGGCGCCGATTTAAATTAAATTCAGGCCGAGGTATTCCAATTTAAACCGTGCCTCGGCACAACTCTTCACTGTTTAGGTCATGTGGATACTGTTTTGAAAGCACTGTGCACTTAATATTGATTTGGGAAAGCAGTTCCTTAAAAGTATATTCTCATCATTTACATACGCCTCAGAATTACAGAGGAATCCAAAGCGTTTTTCTAACTCTTTTGTGTTAGAGAAACGACTTGAAATATCAACTGACAGTTTGTCCAAAATGTCTATTAGAGGACGTGCATTTTTTGCCGGGCTGTTAATGCAGAATCGTCTGCATACGCCCCTGGAATCGTGCGCTCCCTTCTTATCCTTTTTGTGATACATACTTACACCTCACTCATTACATACCTGCTCTGACTTAGTAATGACATTGTCACTCAGATCATTCCTAAAACTTTTAATTTGTCCGTTAGCGTCTCCAGAAGTGTCAATGCTTGAATAAAGCTTATTCCTTTGGTCTGCCAGATTTTCTGGATTTTGTCCATAGAAGAAAAAATATCTGTCCAGAAAAAGAGCAAGGTCACAAAATTAAAGTTTTCTGTCGCATTGATTATTAATGCTGCATCTTCCCTCGTATCAATTGTTTCAGTCGGTGTATCAGTTTTCCTCAGTTTCTCTCGTGTAGCAATCACTTCATCCAGCTGAGTGGTTATTGCTTTCACCGCACCTGCTATGAAATAATATCACAATGTCTGCTTCCACCTGGTATCACTATGTCCTTTTGGAGTAATATTTACGAAGTCTTTAAGAACACTACATCTATGAGTGGAAAAGGAAAAGAAGGTGAATAGATGTTCTACTGTCCCAAAAAATGTCACTGCCTGAATATTTACATGAGCTGCATGAACTCCAACGAAGTTAAGTGAATGGTTGTCACAGGGAACAAACACAGCTAGTGGATTGAAATCTAATATTCTCTTCTGAACTCCTAAATTGATGCCAGCTATTGTTGCTTGATTGTCATACGACTGACCTCTGCAGTTGCTAAGATTCAATCCATCTCTCTCCAGTTTACCTGTAATAGCTTCTGTGATCCTCTCCGCTGTTTTCACTTCTAAAGGAATAAAATCTATGTAGGCTTCCTTGATACCAATAGAATTGCGTTTAATTTCAACAAATCTTATAATCTGAGACATTTGTTCTACATGTGCAGCATCTGGTGTTGTGTCAAATATAATACTAATGTACTTCACCTTCTTACATGGAATAATAATATATTTGCGCAATCTTTCTCCTAACAGGCTTATTATTTCATTTTGAATGTTGACAAAAGATACGATATACACCCAGATTTACGAGAGACTGAATTTAAATAAGATCTCATGACAGGGTCAAATTTAGCCAAGTATTTTAACAAAGCCAGAAAGTTTCCAGAATTGGACTGTTAGTAATTGACTCTCGATATCTTCTCAGTGCCAGATTCTGTTGTGCTTCTGGCGCTTGGCGCGCGATAGCTTCAGATGATGCCGCTAGGATAGTGGGATTTAGAGCAACGGGTTGCTTGGGTGCAGACCCCTATCCCTATCGGAGTCGCGGGGATAAGGGTAGCAGGAGATAAAGGTTGTGCCTGGCCGTACTGTGTCTGAGCTTGTGGAGGGGCACCCGTACTCTCCGAGAAAAGACGCTTGGTCACTGTAGGCTGGTAATTGGTTCGGGGCTTGATTTTTCTGGTTCTTCTGTGCCACAGTTAGGGAATCTGCGGGAATTGTAGCAACGGTGGCCGCACCCCGGCCGGTACCCGAGTTCTGTGGGTTGCAGTTAGGACCGAAGCGACTGCTGCAGCGCCGTCAGATGTAGCAGCGGCGTGGGCGGTCATGCTGCCGCTGCTGTTTTAGAAAGCCATTTTTATAGTGTTAACAACCCCCATAGTTGGCCAGATGCTACACCTTCTCGGGATCTGGCTTCAGTCCTCATTGTACGGCTCCCCATAGCGTGCGCAACGCTGCGGCATATTCCAGAAGACAGACGAGTTCCTGTATCTTTGGCAGTCTAAGACCACACACGACTGGGGGTTGCGCGGCCCGCGCGAAGCGCGGGTCGCGAGTTGTGCAGTGTCCCGAGTCTCAGATACGACTCCTGCCACTGGACGCTCTGGGCTGTGCGGTTGTGCGTCGCAGAGACGAACCGCTCGGTAACTGAGTTCCGAGCTACCTTCTGGAGCTCCTGCCTCGTGGCTCTGCCCAAATAGGGCGTGTGCTCTATAGCAGGCCGATTCTCGGCTGTTGTGCTAGCCTACACTAGCGCAGTATACACCGAGGGAGTTTCCACGATTCACCTGGACGTATACGGTACCTGCCCAGCCCAGCCACAAGAAAATTATCTCGGCCTTCTCCTCCGGGCGACCCAGGAGTCGTCCGAACGGTCCAACAATAACGGGGAGTAGAGGTCGTCTCCTCCGACCCGTCATTGCGGAAAGTATTCTGTACGGGTGACTTTGCGGGTCCGCATCCCCCGTTCGGGCCACAGCGAGTTCCCAACAGCTACGTCGAAACGCCTTCAGACTGCCACGCAGTCGTCCGGTGAGCCGATTGTATGCTGCCATATCGGCCGGATCACGGGTCCTCTGCCAACGTTTCCGGAAGTAATTCCTCTCGCGAGCGAGAAGAGAGACTTTCTCAGGGATGCATTGGTAGTCAGGCGTGAAACCAGCTCGCGTACGTGAAGACACGCCTACAGCCGAGATGATTGCCTCTTCAATTCCCGCTACTGCTTTGTCTAGGAGGCGAACGGAATCGAGTGGGCCCGCTGGCGGCAATCTACGGCACACAGCCGGGCCGTAGCGGTCCCAATCGATAACCTTCTTCTTGTTAGAACGTGCATAGGCGTGCTGGGTAGCGACGTGGACCAAGATGGGGTTGTGGTCGGATGTCAGCTCCGTAAGCAAGAATACCTCGACCGGACAGACAATTCCTTGGGTCACCGCAATATCCAGAACATCGGGAGCCGTGTTAGGTAGCGTCGAAAAGAACGTGGGTGACGCTGGACCAATCACCATCGCCCGGCGCGATTCAACATAACTGAGCAGGCGCCTCCCGTTCGGAGTAGTCAAGCGACTATTCCAAACGCGATGCTTGCAATTCAGATCGCCGGCCAAAATTACCCTTCGGTGGGAATCGAAGATGACGTCCAGGTCGCCGACAAGGAGTTCAGCTTGTGGGGGCTTGTATGCTGAAACCACGAGGACGCCACCAAGAGCTCCGTGGACCTCAATGGCTGTGGCCTGTAGATTAGTGCGCTGCGGCAAAACGACACAATGATGACCTATAGAGGTCCTCACTGCAATCGCCGTGCCGCCTCCTTGTCGGCCAACTCGGTCATCTCGATAGACCACGTAATTCGGTAATCGTAATCGATAATCGCCGGGGCCGAGCATCCGGTGTGGTTATCCCTTTAGTGTTGGTTTTAGTTTTGCCTGCTCGCGGAAATCGCGGAGGTGGCAGTGGTGGCGAGGCTACCTCTGGTTCAGAGGCGGGAGTTGGTGGTTCCGCGGAGGTGGAGGGTTGATTCTCCGGCTCCATAACCGAGATGCTGGCTACAGGGCTTGTCTCTGCTACGGAAGGCGACGCGGTACGTTTTTGTGCCTTTGTAGGGGCTGGAGGTGGAGCCGGAGAGGGCGCGCGCCGTGCCGGTGGTGCCTTTGGTGGCGGCTTAGCCTGTACTTTAGGTTGCTTCTGTGTTTGGGGTTGCAATACTGGCTGCCTCGGCTTCGGGTGGGGCCCCTGCGGCTTTTGCTTCCGCAGGAGTTCCGCCCTGTATACCGGGCAGTTATTGTAATTGGCTGCATGGCCTTCGCCACAATTGATGCAGCGATAATAGGACTTGTCCGCCACAGTGCAGGTCTGCGTGGAATGTCCCAAGGAACAACGTAAACAGGCCGGGGCACTGCGACAGACGTCGGTATGATGGCCGAACGTTTGGCATAGGTGGCACTGCGCAAGCTTGCCCGGGGGGCGACTGGATTCCACTCTGACGTGGAAGCCAAACAGCCGCGTCAGGTGGAATATCTAGTCTGCAGCCTCGCCCTTCTCGAGGTGGAGACGGACGAGTGGGAGAGGTACTCGGTTCTCAGAATTGGTGAACAGGCGGAAAATTGCCTGCACCGGGTAACCGAGTTCGCGGAGTTCTAAAAGGATCTCCTGGGGATCGGTGTGCGCGTCAAGCCCACGCAGAATTACAGACAAGGGCTTGACTCGTTTGGGGGAAAAGGTATGATATTGCAGGTTATTAGCATGCAGAAAGGCCTCGACCAAGCGGTGGTCCTCGATCCGACGGACGACAACTTTGACCGTGTCACCGCCAAGCAGCTTAAGGTCAAGTTTGTCGGCCGACAGGCCGTGGGACGCGATCAGCCGCCTGTATAAGGCGGCAAAATTGGACACCCCGTGGACGAACAGGGGCGCGCGACCAACAGCGGAAGCAGCCGGAGCTGCCCCCCAAGCAGTCGGAACCGCAGCCTGTTGGCCCTGAGAAGGACCGAAGTCCATGGCCGAGGTCCGAGAGGAAGCGGATTCGGTGGAGTGGTTCCTCTTCGGCTTCTTAACCGGGCGCCTTCGTCGACCAACGGTCGCGAAGTTGTCCGACTCGTTTTTGGGAGAGGAGGTAACGGGTGAGGAAGAGGATCGTCCGTTTCCATCGCTTGAGGCGAATCGCCCGCGTGGGGCAAGGCAGAGCCGAGCGACTCGACACTCGTGCCGTCGCCCGTAGTGTGTATGCTGGCCAAGTGTGGCACCGGACAGAGACTGCTAGGCAGTCACTGCCAGACGCCAGGGATCTTGGGTCTGGCCAAAGCCGGGTAACCCACGCGACTTCCCTGCTCAGCCCGTTAGATACCGGTTTGGCTAGATACCAGTCCTTACCAAGACTGGTGTCCATTTATCCCTTTACCCCGGCGATATTCAAGCTCGCTTACCACTGGTGGGGGGTCGCAAGGATCGTCCGGGGCAGTGCTACCTAACAGCCGTGGGCAGGTTAGGGAGAAAGCACTGATGCGGCACTCACGAATGAGCCCAGATCAGTCCTATTCTTTCCTGGCCGGTGAGATGGTTGCCGGCGACAGGTGGTCCTAATAAGGGCAAACTTCTGCCAGCTGCTTCTTCTACCAGCTACTAAATTCACCGGCAGCAGCTGGCTCCTGGTTCTTCTTTCCCTGATGAAAGATGGTATTCCTCGTCCTGGCGGAGAGGCTGGCGAATGCAGCAGAAGCTGTAGTAGCGTCCAGAGCAGAGCAGAACTGAAGAGAGGTCCTTGCAGTCCGAAGTCTGTGCTGGAAGTGAGTGAGTGCGAAAAAAGTGGTCCTGCCACTGGGTCAGTTTGAGTTCCTTTTCTTTGTTTTACCTAATTATGGAGGGCCTGAAGCGACCTGCGATTGGTGTATTATACCACCGTGGCTAATAAACGATGTCGCTTCCAGGACTCACCTGGTCGCGGGGTGTATTTACCAAGTCCGGCAATGAGGGAATTGTGGGTTACTCTTTCGGAACGAACATAGAATCTACGCGCCAGGCGTCTCACGGTGTCATCAAAAGAGCGGACACCGAGTCCTCTCCTCAAAAGACGAGAAGAGTACCTCCGGGGGACTTTACACGCAAGCTTCATTCCCCGGTCGAGAACGCGCTGGAGCGCTGACCTATGACCACGAGCAAGGTATCCCCAAACAGGACAGGCATAGGTAATCACGGGCAACACGTACGAGTTGACTATGAGCTTACCTAGCCGGGGGGTCATTGCCGGATTTGATAGGACGGGCCAGAGTCTACTGAGTTGCGCCGAAGCGCGTTGTCGGATGTACTGTGTATGGGTTTGCCAGGTGAGTCGGTAGTCCACGTGGAGCCCGAGGTACTTGACGCTATTGGTCAAGGGTACCTCGACGGGGCCTACTTTATGCGGCCGAGGCCGCTTGCGTTTTCGCGGGAATATTACCGCGGCACTCTTGGAAGCGTTAACGGCAACTCTCCAGTCATCGGTCCACCCGACATACGCGTCGAGTTGGCGCTGGAGCTTGATTGCCGCATAAATATGCGTTCGGCTCTGAGGCAAAAGCCGCAGTGTCGTCCGCGAACAGCGAAAATTTTACTCCAGGAAATCGGGGCGTATCGTTGACAAACAGCGGAAACAGGAAAGGCCCAAGTACACTTCCCTGAGGGAGACCAGCGGTAATACGCCTCTCCGAAGAGAGAGCGTGGTCTACTCTCATTCGGAATCTACGGTCTCGCAGAAAGCTGCCGATCAAGTGAACGTAGCAATCTGGGAGAAGGACTTCCGTTAATTTGTACTTCTCCACCCTCGTGCCACACGCGGCCAAAGGCTTTCTATACGTCTAGGAAGATCGCAGTCGTCTGTTTGCTCTGGCAGCCAGCCTCGGTAATGCATTCCACCAGTCTCATCAGCTGATGAGTCGAGGAGTGCAGCTCACGAAAGCCGAACAGTTCGGGGATCAGCACGTCCAGTCTTTCTAGGTGGTCGCGGATCCTACGCTGGATCAATCGCTCGAAAACCTTGTACGTCGCGGACAAGAGGCTGATTGGTCTGAGAGTTCCCGCGCGAGAATTCTTTCCCGGCTTGGGTATCACTATAACTGTAGCCGTTTTCCATTTCACCGGAAAGTAGGCCAGTCTGAGACATATATTGAACCGATCAGAGAGGAACTGTATTCCTTGCTCCGGAAGGCGATGGAGTGCGGAATTCATGACTCCGTCTGGGCCAGGCGCCTTCCGGGGCTTGAGCTGAACAATCTTCTCAGAGACCTCCTCCGGCGAGATGGGCTCCGGCTGGACTGTGATACCGGCCGATAGAAAGCGCTCTACCTCGCGGCAGATTCGTTCAGTAAAGGCCGGGTTCTTGGATGGGTTGGGAAGGAACTGTCGCTCTAAACTGTCACCCAAGAACTCTGCCTTCTCGAGGGGGCGTCCCAGGGGTTGACCGTTGGGTCCGACCATTGCGGGGAGAGGCGCGCATTTACGCTTTCCCGTTAGGGCACTGGAAATTCACCAGACATTACGGTTCTCGGCAGGGCCATCCATCTGTGTTACAGCTAGCTCCCAGTTACGTCTACGGAACGCCAGCATTTCGCGACGCAACTTGCCGGACGCTCTGTTAAACGCAGCCCTGTCAGGCGGGTCACGAGTCCTCTGCCAGCGCCTCCGGAGGCGACTCCTCTCGCAAGCGAGCTGAGACACCTCTTCGGGGATCCGCTGATAGTCAGGCGTGAGCCCTGGTTTCATCCGGGAGGGCAAGTCTACCGCCGAGACTACGGCTGTGTCGAATAAGGCAACTGCCTTGTCGACATGCTGGGTAGTGTCGAGTGGTATATGCTCAGGTAGGCGGCGACTGAACGCCGGGCCAAAGCGTTCCCACTCGATTACCCGCCGCTCGTCGCGGACGGTAGAGTGCTGGGTAGCTAGATGCACACTGATGGGGCAATGGTCCGAGGACAGTTCCGAAATGACGGAGACGTGGTCCGAGCAATAAACGCCCCTGACCGCGGCAATGTCCAGTACATCAGGGCGGGAGTTAGCCCTCGAGTGATAGTATGTAGGCCCGGTAGGACCCATGACTGTGACTCGAGCCGCATCAGCATAACTGCGTTAGCGGGCCCCGTTTGGTTTCACCAAGCGGCTCCCCCAATCAGGGTGCTTAGAGTTCAGGTCGCCCGCCAGGACTACCCTTCTGTGTGCGCCAAAGACGGCCTCCAGATCGTTCGACAGGAGCTTCGTTTGTGGAGGCTTGTATGCGGAAACCACGAGTAGACCGCCAAGAGCACCATGGAGCTCAACCGCGGTGCACTCGAGGTTCCGCCGCTGAGGCAGGACAACGCGGTGATGGCGAAGAGTCGCCTTCACAGCGTTGGCGGTGCCCCCTCCTGCGCAACCAGACCGGTCGTCCCGGTAGCACACGTAGTTGGGTAGTCGGAAGCGAATCGACGATGCGGGGTCAGGTGCGTCTCACTAAGAAGAAGAACATCGGGGTTGTGACGGGTAACAAACTCTAAGAGCTCAGAATGCCGGGAAACGAGACCGTTGGCGTTCCACGCCACGAGCTCGAGGTCTCGCTTGAGGGATTGCCGTGGTTGTCCGTTGTTCATAACAGACCAATAACACGGCAGGCTTCCACCAAGAGGGGGAATTTGTTTTGGGGCGAGGCTGTTGCCAAGCGTTCGTTGATCGTACGGAAAGTTTGGGCTACTTTCTGCAAGTCGTAGCTTGCCAGAAAGTCGGAGACGACGGCGATATCATCAGTAGATGATTGGGGAGAACGCTTGGAGGCAGCTGCATAGCTGCGGCGGGGTGAGGCGGTAGAAGCCTTGGGGGCAGGTTCTGGAGCGGGTGGTAGCTCTGGCTTTTGGCGGACAGGCTTGGGTCCAGTGGCAGGTATTGGCTGACCCGTGTTCTTGGCCTGAGGTCTACCTTTCTTGCCTGATCTGGGTTAGCGAGGCTTGGGTGGCGGCGGCAGTGGAGGATCAAGTTCCTCATCATCCTGCGGCAACGGGACCTTTGCATACGCGGGTATCTCGCGTTCCGGTTCCGAAGGCGTGACTTCAGGTGTGGCCTGTTTAGCTTTGCTCGGGCTCACTGCACAAGGTGGTTTCGGAACCGGAGCAGACTTTGTGGCTGGTTTCCGTCCCACAGACTCAGAGGCTTTGGCCGACATTACTGGCTGAACAGTATGGCGAGGCTTAGGCTGGACAGGCTTTACTAATTTGTCCAGCTGCTCTTTGCAGATTGGACAGCGCCTGTTGTTTGCAGCATGGGCGCCTCCACAGTTAATACAATACCTATGATTTTCAGGAATAGCGCAGGCCTGCGTTAAGTGATCAAGCCTGCACCGGACGCAGGTCGACGCGTTCCGACAAGCAAAGCTGCTGTGGCCGTACCTCTGACACCTGTGGCATTGGGAAATCTTCCAGGTCTGACGGGAGGGCTCTACGCTAACGCAGAGCCCGAACAGCCGTTTTAACTCTAATAAGGCCTGGGTGGGTTCACCCTTCGACTGCCAGAGCTGTTGGGTTGCGCGTCGTGAGATGACCCAATGGTTTCCTAATACCGAGCCTCCGGTAGGGGCTCCTGCCTAGTGATCCTGTCCAGACGGAATATTATTTAATTATTTAGTGGTCGCTACAACGACATGCTCGTACTAGGTCGACTAGTACAGTATTTGTCGAGGCCGTTTCCAAGAATCACATGGACGTGTTCGGTACTTGCCAAGGCCAGCTATGAGAGGGTTTGTCTGGGTCCTCGCAGCTCGGACGTAAAATTTACGTGCAAGTCGCCTTGCGGTGTCTTCCAAGGAGCGGACACCGAGTCCTCTTCTCTAAAGTCGAGAAGAAAACCGATAGGGGGCTTTGGCCGCTAGCCGAAGACCCCTATCGAGAACGCTTTGCAACTTTCTTTTATGAACGGTTGCGAGGTAATCCCAGACAGGAATGGCGTAGGTAATGATCGGCAACAGATACCTGTTGACGATCAACTTACCCAGCTTGCGGGTCATAGCCTTGTTGACAAGTATCGGAAGCAGTTGCGCGAGACGAGCGGACGCTCTCTTTCGCAACGTCTCAGCGTGGGCACGCCAGGTGAGCCGACGATCAAGGTGGACACCGAGGTATTTAACCTCCCTCGAATAGGGGAAGTACGTTCTACCGAGTCTCACTCGTCCTCGTAGTTCTTTCCGGCGCTTTTGCGAATAGCACCGTGGAGCTCCTGGTTGTTTCGTTGACGGCAACTTTCCAGCTTTCCGTCCACGTCGAATACGCATCGAATGAGTGCTGGAGTCGTGGGATAGCCCTGTCAGCGTTCCGATCGGCGGTATAGACCACCGTGTCGTCGGCAAACGGGGCCATCTGGACTTCAGGCTCTCTGGGTGCGTCGTTGACGTACACGGAGAACAGAAGAGGCCATAGCACGCTACCTTGAGGTACCCCGGCTGTAATGCGTCTATCGGAAGAGACAGGGTCGTCTATTCTCACGCAGAAAGTCCTCTCCGTCAGAAAGCTAGCAATCAAGCGAAGGTAGCAATCTGGGAGCTGGTTTTCCCGGAGCTTGAACAAGAGCCCAGGGTGCCAGATACTATCAAAGGCCTTCTCCACATCTAGGAAACAGGCGACAGTCTGCTCTTTACGACAGCCGGCGCCCGTGATGTATTCCACCAGTCTCATCAGCTGATGAGTGGTGGAATGCCCCACACGGACACCGAACTGTTCGGGGACCAGTACATCGAAGTTTCTTAGATGGTCTAGTACTCTCCGTTGTACAAGACGTTCGAGGACCTTTGACGTGGCTGACAGTAGACTAATGGGCCGGAGGTTGCCGGGACAGGAAGCGTTCTTTCCCTGCTTCGGGATCACTATGACCCGGTTGGCAGGAGCCCGGGAGCGAGCGCCACGGGGCTTACGATGCCGCTTCTTTTTGCCTTCATTAGGAAACCGTGGGGGCGGGAGGTCAGGCGAGGCTGCTTCTAAAGCAGGGTCGGGATTCTCCGGTGTTGGGGAGGGTTGAGTAGTCTCCGGCTCCACAACCGAGATGTTTACTGTAGGCTGGTCTGTCTCACTTTTTTGAGATGTCGCGAGGTTACGGCGCTTTTTCACCTGAGGTGGGGCAGGGGCCTGGGAAGGAGCCTGAGTTGGGGTTACCTGTACCACAGGTGATTGCTTCAGGCCTTTACTACGTTTTTGTTGTTTGTTAACAACAACTGTGGCGAAAGACACGGCAGCCGTAGCAGGAGGCGAAGGGCTTGGCTGCTCGGTTGCAGGTCTCGAACCAGCTTCCGGATGCCTCGGTGGTGGCAGGCGCCCTTTCGGCTTTCGCCGCTCGAGTTCCCGCTGAAACACCGGGCAGGTCCGGTAGTTGGCGGGGTGACTTCCGCCACAGTTGAGACAACTTTTGAAAGCAGGTGCATCGCAATGTTGACTGGCGTGAGGTAGAGAGCACCTCACGCACGCAGGGGCGTTTGAGCAAGCCTCTGAATGGTGCCCGAAGCGTTGGCATCTGTAGCACTGAGGCTGAGCCCCGGGAGCGCGGCTTCTT
Source organism: Magicicada septendecula (assembly GCA_034769895.1). Lineage (NCBI taxonomy): Eukaryota > Metazoa > Arthropoda > Insecta > Hemiptera > Cicadidae > Magicicada > Magicicada septendecula. The sequence goes on from CM068367.1 coordinate 889,845,959, forward strand.
TCCACTTTAACGCGGAACCCAAAAAGCCGTGTAAGAGAGAGTAGGCTTGCGCCTGCTTCGCTGTTCTCCGCCATGATACGGACCAGGGAAATTGGACGCTTTGGTCCGGCTGGAGCAAATACTCGATGCACCGAGCGAACCGGATAGCCCAGCTCGCGCAGCTCATCGAGGATTTCCTTGAGAGGAGAGTCCACGTCTAAGCCTCTGAGCACAAAGGACAGAGGCTTAACGTGCTTGGGTGAGAATATATGGAGTTGCATGTTGGCGGATTCGACGAACGCCATGACACTGCGGTACACGTCCAGACCTCGGACAACGATCTTGATTGTATCGCTCCCAAGGAGCTTCAAGTCAACGTTGGCCGGGGAAAGTCCGGGAGCCGCTATCAGTCACCGGTAAAAATCGGTGACGTTGTTCACGCCGTGAACGAACACGGGCGGGATGCTACCAGTGGCCGGCGGTGCTTGGGAATCGCCGGGAACAGTCGGCCCCGTGCCGGATTCGCCATCAGCGAGGACAACTTCCATGGCGGACGCCGAGGAAGAGGTAGAGGAGGACCGGTTCCGCCTCGGTTTCTTAACCGGGCGCCCCCGTGGCCCAACCCCCACGAAAGCGTCGGTCTCGTCACCGGGCAGCGGAACCGTCCGGGGATCAACTTAGTCCGCAGGCATGAGCGGAGAACTTGGCGAGTCGCTCGAGTGGGGCAAGGCAGTGGCGAGCGACTGCGTGCTCGTTGACTCGCCCGTACCTGGCATGTCCGTCAACGAACGGAAGGTTCGCCGACCAGAGGCAGCCAGGCTGCCTCCGGCGGTAACCAGGGACCTAGGGTCCGGCCCAAGCCGGACCTCGAGTAGGGGAACTGTAGCGCTCAGGCTGTCTACTAAAGCTGGGCTAATGACCGGCTTCGTTAGATACCTCTCCTTACCAAGAGAGGATTCCACCGGCCTCTTTACCCCGGCGATATCCAAGCTCGCTTACCACTGGTGGGGGCTCGCAAGGATCGTCCTGGGCAGCGCTACCTAAGAGCCTGAGCGTCAGCGAGTAAGATGCGCTGCGCAGTAGAGCTCTGTCAGGCTATGGTTCCTCTTCTTCAACAGGCGAGATGTTGGTCCTGAGAAGGGTCGGCTTGGCTGGTGGCCCTTAGAAGGTCCGACGGCTCAGCTGTTCTTGTGCTGGCTACTCAGTTCACCAGCCAGCTGAGTTGTTGTCTTCTGTCTTCTTTGGGCCTGATGAATTAACAGCAAGCAGGGCAGTAGATGTAGTGTTGCAGTCCTCTTCAAACGAAGGCAGCAGGGCAGCAGCTGTACCACAGCGAATCTGATTAATGGCAGGGGTCGACGCGAGCCGTAGGTTGTATACAACCGAGAGGCTGCCACAACCTAGTAACCCGCGTCGCGCAGTTCGTCAAGGACGACCTGCGGATCGGCCTGTATGTCTAGCCCCCCGAAGAACGAGGGCTACAGGCTTGATGCTGTTGAGGGAGTAGGTGTGGAACAGGAACGATTCTTGTTCCAGCCACTGGATCACTCCGAAGTGTTCCGATGCGCTGCGGCAGGTAACGCGTACAGTCTCGCTCGCTAGCGAGTTTGACAGAAGCGTTACCTGCCAGCGCAACGACCTTGCGGAGTCGGCGACTAAAGCCGATTATGTCCCTGTCGTTCGTGACGAACACCGGCGGGATCCTTGCTTCGAAGGTGCGGCTAGGCGCAACCTCAGCGGAGCCTTGGAATGCCGCCGAGTCCGTAGCCGAACTCAAGGAAGCCAGGGACGGAGACTTCCTCGGCTTGCTACCGTGCCCTACTACCACCCAGTCGGTGGAAGCCGAGGTCTCCATGTCGGGGGAGTCAGACTCCGGTAGAGGGTTGGGGCTGCCTGGCCTACTAGCGGCCGTGCAACCGTAAGATCAGGGTTTTGCGGGCTCTGGTGGCCCTAATAAGGACCGATCGTTGTCACGAACTTGCGCGGGTTGAGCAGGGCTTCCCGCGCAATTCATAGGGTTCCCGACTGGCCCAAGTGGCCGGCCGGGGGGCTTGTCGCTGCCGCACATGCAACAGGGACACTATCAGCTGGTTCAATGCTGACTAACTCAGCTCTTTGCCCAGCGGGTATCCGGGGGCCGAACTGTGACACCGTCACAGTGGCGGCGCAACCCGCATCTCTATTAGTGAGTCGTACTCTCGGACTCCCCGGATTCCGCTGGGTAGCGCTACCTAAACGACTTACCTGCACTGTGCGGCAGGTCCCAGTCGTGAGTGTTGAATTGTTGACTTCGCCTTGCAGGCAAGGCGGCTGGTCTACTTCCATCGGTGCAGCTTGATGGTGGCGATGGCGATGAGGTGAGCGTTGGTCCGGCGGCTTCTTCTTCTCCTTCCTTGCCGCCGCGTTGGTGCTTGATTGCCTCTTCATGGCAGTTGTGTAGAGGTCGAGGCGGTCAGATGTAGCATGTAGCATGTAGCACTGTAGTAGCGGGGCGTCTTTGCACCCGGTGCATGACTGCAGCATCTGGGTCGAGCCCAATGGCTGCCTGAGGATAGACTTAGTGCTGGTTCATTCGACAGGTGCCTAAAAACTGGAATGGACAACCGCCAACCAGTTAACTGTGAAGTCGGGGGAGAAAGGTTTCATTTTTTATTTATTTTTTAAAATTTTTGCAATCAGTGGGCACTGCCGCATGAACGGGTTCAGGTGACCGATGTCACCCGTTCCCAGTCCCGCGGAGAGCCTCCGTGCCAGTGATAGCGCGTAGCAGCGGCATTCAGCGCGGTCGGCATACTAGGAAGGGAAGAAGGAAACAGCTTTTCAGGTAAATTCTGGGGCATGGTCAGATGTTAAATATGCAAAATTTGTTTTAAGTAATTTACTTAAAGTTGTGGCGGGTCATCGAGAATCGCCCGAGGGCGTTTGACCCGGACAGGGGGAGGTGGTTGCGTGGTGCTGATGGTCCTGAGGTAAGGGAAGGAAGAGATCTCAGCTGCGGCAAAGAGAGTCGCAGCTAATGACCAGACAAAGGCAGAGAGAGTAGGAACTCGTAGACCTCCTCGAATTATACTGTTTCTAACAAACCAAGGAGACCCCGACAAGGAACGGAGGGTTCTGGATTGGAAACTTTCCATCCTCCGCCTGTTGGTGGCGAAGACAAGTGACCGCCAAACAGGTGCCGCATAGGTCAATACAGACCGGAGAAACAATAGATATAGGGTAAATTACGTGCGCAGCGCCAGGGGGCTGTGGCACGCGAGATATGGGTCAAGTTTGGCTCGGACGCCGCGAGCCTTGTAGAGGGTATCTGTCACGTGGGCGTTGAAGCAAAGACGCCGGTCAAGCCGAACGCCTAGATACTTCACCGACTCTTTATAGGCGATAGGCGTCTCTTCCAGGGAGAGGGGCTGGCATCGGGAGACTTACGAGTGAAACAGATCGCTTCGGATTTCTCCTATTGATCGTCACCCGCCATTTCCGTAGCCAGTCCGGAAGCTGGTCCAACTGACGCTGCAGCTGTGTACTCGCAAAACGCGGGGACACAGAGCTGTAATGATACATTCCATCGTCAGCGAACAAAGACAACGTGACACCGGGCAAGACAGGCAGGTCGTTCGTGTACACAATGTACAGAACGGGGCCGAGGACAGATCCCTGAGGTACGCCGGCGGCGACGGGACGAACTGCAGAGCAGGTTCCGTCGACGCTCACCCTGAAGGTTCGGTCGCAGAGATACGACCGGAGGAAAAACACTATGGACGATGGTATGGGGGAGTTAGCGAGTTTGAAGAGAAGACCATCGTGCCAGACTTTATCGAAGGCCTTGCTCACGTCCAGCAGTGCGGCGGCCGTAGTCGCTCGCCTGCGCCTGTTGGTGGCGTCAGAGAGTTGCATAACCACGCGGACTAGTTGAAGCGTGGTCGAGTGCTCTCTGCGAAACCCGAACTGTTCGTTGCGGATAAAATTATCCAACAACGGCGAGATGCGGGCTAGCAGGAGCCGCTCGAACACCTTCGAGATAACTGGCAAGAGATATATTGGCCGATAGCTTTCAGGAAGCATGCGCGTCTTGCGGGGTTTGGGAATCATAACGATATTGGCAGTTTTCCACAGGCGGGGAAAGTACTGTAGCCGGAGACAAGAGTTGAACAGCTCGAGCACGAGGTCAACGCCTGAGGCCAGGAGATATTGTAATGCAGCGGCCCCGATCCGGTCAGGACCGGGGGCGCGACGGCGGTTTAGTCGACAGACAGACGAAACGAGTTCGTCTCTGTCGAACGGGAGGTCTGGGCGAGCGGGAGGGTGAGAAAAATAACCAGATAGGAAGTCCCGGACTTCTGCCGAGTGCGCAGGGTCCGAGACGCCTCGATGAACGGTAAATTGCGACTCCATGGAGTCGGCGAAGACCTCAGCCTGTGCCGAGTCGAGTAAGATCGGCGAGAATAAACTAAAATCTTGTACGGTATTTAACGAACACCCTAAAAGAAATATAGGAACGGTATTTAGTGGTGGCGTTTTGCCGTACTGTGTTTAACAGAAATACGCGCACAATCTACATGCGGTAAATACGCTGCGCCCGATTGGTGCTGCGCTCTAGCGTTCGCTGCTGATTGCGAGTTGAGAAAGGGCAGAGAAAGCGTTTCTAGACCTGTCTCTTTTCTGGTCCTGCATCAAACAGACGCATTTTCGCCTTCTCCGACAGATTGACGTTTTTAATTGCACCATCTTCCATCTATGGCAGGCTAAATTAATACAGATCTGCGGGTCCCTCGCTGCAAGTCGAGGAACAGCCCCAACCTGAACATGACCATCTAGACTCTCTCTCAACTTCATCTGCCGGAGGAGAATAGCGAGGACAGGCCACAAACACACTAAAATGTAGACCAGAATACCACAACTTCACACCATGGAATAAATCAGGTGACACCAAACCAATTTACAAGGGATGTAACCCACTAGGACCCGTGGACATATAGTTACACAACATCAATGACTTTAAGCTTTAAACATTTTAATTGGGTCCCCGGTTAACGGGACAGAATAGTGCGTCGACTTGGGGGGGAATCTTTTGTACATTTTGTAACTCTGTTTGTATTAAATGTGAGCCCAGAGGTTGGCATGTATCTGTGGCTGATTACCATTCAGGCCGGTAAATTTCTTTCTTGTTTTCAGTAGAAGGGTTACCTTAGTGCTAGTAATTCTATCATTCACCATGTAATTTTACTGGTTAAATTTAGTTTTCATTTTATGCATTAATTTCATATATTTATATTCAGTTTGGGTCATATAGGGATAGACGTTTCTTTGGTAGTTCAGTCGGGTCACCAGTTTAATCCTGTATAGGTGGATTTTCATGCAGACTTGAACATGCTCTTGGGACAGGTTGAGTTATGCATTATCTTGCCTAGGAACATGTCGGCCTTTGGGCCAAATTAATTTTAAAAGGTTATAAGGCATTATGACACATTACTGTTTTCAATATTTAACAAAATTTATCATGTTTAAATTCTTTTAATTGATTATGATCACTTGTGTGTTTACTGAATTCTAATTATATTTACTCCAAGTCTAAGTGCTCAATGTGGGAGCACTTTATAATAGTATCAGGCACTATGCCAACTCTTGAATTTAGTATGTCCTGGGGCCACTGGTGTTACACACATATATATCGAGTTATTAGGTATTATGACCTTGCAATAGGTGTTGCGTGCAAGGATATTTATAAATTGTAAATTATGTACCTCATGGGGGTGAAAGAGGTGTGGCAAGATTTAATGATAGAAGTTGTAATTGTCCTGTGTTGTGGAACGTGTGTATGTATTGTATATTCGTGTGTACTTTGGGGTTAGATATAGGGCTAAGTGAAAAATATAGAATATAAATTTTATATTTATTGATTTTTTTTTAAGTAACATTTTTAAGGAAAATATAGAATATAAATTTTATATTTATTGATTTTTTGTAAGTAACATTTTTAAGGAAAATATAGAATATAAATTTTATATTTATTGATTTTTTTAAGTAATATTTTTAAAGGAGATATAATGAGTTTGTTTATAATAAAAAAAGATTTTATTGGGTGTTAATTTTGTGAGTTTTAATTGCAAGTCCCGTCTCACTGGATCCAGCGCATTTTTGGCTTCTCTAGGCTTTGGCCTAGTTTTAATTATCTTGTGGCCCCCTCTTTAAAAAAAAATTTTCAAAAAAAAACCCTTTTTTTTATGAGTCAATACAAGACTTAAAGAGGGGTTACAAGCCTTGCCTTCTGATGAAGACACAATCCCGTTCGGGGTTTCCAGCGGGTTGCGAGTTCTCTTCTCGCGGGTCAGTCTACTCACCGCTCTCCAGACGTAGGCGTGGTCGACTTCAAGAGACTCAAGATATGAGTCCCATCGATCAGAGTTTACGTCCCGCAGTAGCTGCTGGACGTAAAGGGACTGTTGTTGAAATCGTCGTTTAACAACTGGGTCACGGGTTCTTTGCCATCTGCCGCGGAGCTTGCGCTGTAGCCAGATGGCGTGAAGTACTTCCGCAGGTAAGGCCGATTTGCGATGATTCACCTCGAGTGCGTAGGTGTGTCGATCCATGACACCTTGGACCAATTCCTGAATATTTGTGGCGCGGAGATCCAAATCGTCACGAGTGACGATAGGGTCCGCCGGGAGAGATGGTAACCGTCGAGAGAGCTCGTCATGATAGGAGCGCCAGTTGACTCTCCTAACAATCTGAGCGGGAAGTCGGGGTGACGCCGACAGCTCTCGAACAGTTATAACAAGGGGATTGTGATCGGACGAAAGATCCGACACAGACGAGACCTCGATATTACGGGCAACGTTCTTGACAACTACTATGTCAAGAACGTCCGGCCGATGGCCGTGAAAGAGGTAGTAGGTAGGGTCTTCAGGGCCGATGACATTAAGTGCCGGGTCGCCAGAGACGAACCGGAACAGAGAATTTCCATAGGCGTTGACAACGCGACTTTTCCATGATGGGTGTTTGGAGTTTAAGTCGCCGGCTACAATGGTTGAGAGGGGGTGGTCGAGGAGGGCGTCCCACTCCTCGGGCGGTGGCGGAGTTCGCCGGCCAGGCCGGAGGTACGCAGAAACAACGCGCAACTCCGATCCTACGGCGTCCACCGCCACCGCGCAGCCTTTAATAATAGATATATCTAGAGGAGACAAAAGCCTGTGGGATATCCGCCTGTGGACTAAGACAGCTGTACCCCCCGAGGGGGGACAGCAAGGCCGTAGGGGACGATCCTGACGATAACAGACATAGGCAGGAAGGGAAAACGAGTGGTAATGAGCCAGATGAGTCTCGGAAAGAAGTATTATATCAACATCATACTCCGTCACGAAAGTCATCAGTTCAGATCGTCTGGGGAGCAACCCAAAGGCGTTCCACGCAACGATCCACAGGCTATTAGCCATTCAGGGGAAGTAGGGGAAAGAGGGTAGCTAAAGACTGGAAGACCAGGGTAAGCACTGTGGTAGTGTCGCGAGCAGTCCTTATAGATGCAACAAGATTATCTGCCCAGGCAGTCAGGGGATCCGCCGATGCCCGAGAAGATTCCCGGGACACCGGAGGACAAACCTGACTGGCCTCGACAGGGGTAGCAGATGGCGCTGGGCTGACGGACTGAGTAGTAGACTGCTCGCTGGGAGGTTGTGGTTGATGACTGGGGGCGGGTCGAGACTGCGGAGTTGGTACAGGTGGAACCTGTGATGTAGGTCGGCCGGCGGAGGTCCGGGGACGACGAGAGCGCTTAGACTTGCCCGGACGGGCTGGAGGTTGGACAGATTTAGCGGCCATGGCCGCGTAGGAAGGTGCGGGCGCTCCGGCAGGCGCCGGGGTTGAGGCCGCTGCAGGCGGCGCCGAAGCGACGACTGCAGGCGAGACAGCGGCACCGGAAGCAACCGGAGTTGCTGCCGGGACCTTGGCAGATGAACCAGTGAGAGGTGGGAATGCCTCTCGCCGGTTAGGGCCAGGACCAGCTACACGGCCAGCCTGTGCGCCAGGGCGCACAGGTGGTCGCTGCGGTTTCATGGCGGCGATAAAGTTTGGGAGCCTCGGTAATTAGCCGGGTGGGCTCCTTGGCAGTTGCAGCATTTAACTGTGTACCCCGTCTTTGGCTTATCACAGAGAAGCATAGACCAACCCACATCATAGTTCATCTAAGAGCCCATGCTACTACCCTTTCGTTGCCATTCTTTTAGTGCCTGTTCAAATGAACATCTTAAATAAACCTTAAATGAAAAGTATGCCTGTCGCTGCCCTACTTGGTATTTGAAATTTGGGAGATGATTTTTTTTCTAATTTTGACTGCACTACGTTTTTGCGGTACCGCTTTTTTGTCCACAACTGTGAGAGAACATAGTACTGTATACCGTCTCAAATGGATTGATATGAGATGCGTCTCAAGATTACAGGGCGATATTTTGTCTATAATTTGTCTTAAAAATTATGTATTGCCAATACAGGATAAATCGGTTCTGAAACCACTCTGGTTTCTGGATTCTTTAAGTGATCATTCAAAACACGTTTTTAGTACTCTTACAAATCTGCTAATAGTACTTAGGAGAGAAATACCTTGATAATTGAAACAGTACGTCTTGGAATCTTAACTGTTTTTTAGTTAAGTATCCATTGTAAAGACTGTCGGTACGCCTTCACCTGCTAGACATATACTAAATAACTTGGCTGATAGTTCAAAAACCTAAGTGGATGCATTTTTTTAAAAATTAAATTCCATATCCACTACGCCTGGACTTAAGGAATTTTTGCTTTTAAATTTATTCCATGTTTTTGTTTTATTTCCTAAGATATGGTTTCATTTATATATAAGTCTCTATTCAGTTGTATACGTATGCCGGAATTCTGCTGTCCTCGGTCGTTAGACAGTTATATTTTGTGTACTCTTTATTTTGGATACTATTTTAATATCCGTGTTTTTAGATAACTTTATAATTTTCTTCACGCTATTGTTTAAAACCAACATTCCCTTGTCTTTATTATTATCTCTATGTTTCTATGTAAGTTCTTAAATATACTGTATTTTATATTTTATTTTCCACTTTGCTTATTGTATTCTTGTTTCTCAGGGATTTTATAAATTATATTTCTTGTTTGTATTATTTCGTTTGCATCGAGTGATATGTTAGGAGTAGTACGTGGAAAGATGCCACTTTGTGTGGCGGTAGATTATTTGAATCATTAGAAATTATCAAACTAGTGCTTGTGAGTTTTCTGCATATTACCGTACACGTTGTACATTTTCTGTACATTGTATATCATTTAAGATTTGTATTTGGCAATCGTTAAGTTTATATAATTTATTTTAATTCGTTTCTATTTCCCCTCCAAACTTATTATTTGAGTGTATGCTTTTAGATGTTTAAATATTTATCTGCATTTATATTTTGATTGTTAGACGTTGGACGCCATATTATTTATAACATACTTGACTTCCATGACTTGCGTAATCTGTAAGCCGTGATTGTCATTCCAATAAATTTCAGTGTAGCGATAATACTACCTTTAATTCCAATGTATTAAACTGAAATGGGAAATATATTATCACTGGAATGTGGAGGTGCCTCCACACCTCTCGGTTTCCCGTGCCTTGAAGAATAGCGCAGACGAGGCAGGTTGAATTTAAATCTCCTGACAGACGTTGGACTACAATAAAACTTTTTAACATTTTTCTTTCGAATTATAATGTGATGTATTTATAATATACACAAACTTATTGTTTACTAATGGTACATATAATCTCAATTTTCTATTGTAGTGTATTCATTGTAATAATAATAATAGCTCCCACCGAAGTAGCTTAGGAGTAGGCAGGGTAGGCTGCCTAATGTGAGCCGTACGGCATACAAGGAAGGCAGTGTGGCCAGCACTACCCTTCAGCCGTCCATTATTATCCCCAGTATGTTATCCCAGGTACTCATTTTCAACAGGCTGAGTCGACCTGGGGGCTGGAAAACGCACCTTGATTTTATGGTGCGGGCCCGGGAATCGAACCCGGGACCTCTAGATTAGTAGCCAGGTGCCATACCTACTGGTCTACGGAGCCGCCTGTATTCATTGTTCATAGCCTAAAGGTACCATACATATGATTTGCAATAAAGTTTTAATTACTCACATTCTTAAATTCGATCGATTTCGGTCATAGACCATCAGGTCATATACACTGTGCACTTGCGGTCACAATATCGTAAAACAGCCACTATTTACAAAAACGAATTCGTAGACATTGATTAATGAACGTGAAACATACGTTGGTGTATTTCTCGTACGTTCTCGAGAAACTTTTGACTGTGAGAAATTTTAAGAATGTGAGTAATTAAAGTAATTATTGCAAATCATATGTATGGTACCTTTAGGCTATGAACAATGAATACACTACAATAGAGAATTGAAAATTTTTCTTTCATCATGCTATTGTTGTTCCTGAAAATGCTACGAGCCTAAATTTTATTTCGTTTTAAGAGAAATATTTATAAGAAGAAATAATGTCAGAAATGTATAACTACTGATGATTGTTTAATTGATAGATATATGAAACATGAAAATTCATACGCCGCAGAAGGCAAAGTACACTCACGCTTCGAAATAGGTCTCTTTCATTTTTATGCCTAGCAACATTTCAAACAATGTTCGTCCGCCTATATTAGGTCTACATAACATAGGCTAATTCTATTAAAAATGTAGTAAGCTAATGAAGATGCAAATTCCACGTAGAGTATAAAGTATCGTCAAAGCATATCTTAAGCCAGCGTGAAGTTAAACAGAAAAATAATATCAAAATTAATAAAACAAATCACTTAATCACTTACGATTTCATTTTACGTTCTAGTATAAATAAAACAAACCATACTACAGAACTGGCACAAATTTTCTTCCCCCCTTCCTGTAAAATGTTTTGTACGGAGTTTTTAAAACTTCGTCTTGGTGAGTGTTTCGCAAATATTGAGATCAAATAGGGAATTAAGTCGGTCTACTCGCTTTGTCACAGTAATGAATCAAAGATTTTCATAAAACGGATACTACAGGTCCTCAAAAACAAACATTTCAAGGTAACGCTACGGGGTGCTCAAGTACATAAGCGGCTGCACATATATATCGGTTCGGTGGTAAAGGCGCTTCGAACGTCGTGATCGGTTTTAAATTTACGTATGGACAGAGTAACGAACACATGTTAAGATTTTTAATCGTTTTTTTCAAAATGGTAACAGAACACTAAATTAAAAAATACGATAAAAATATTAAATACAGTTCGAGAAACTGTGTACAACAATAGGGACATTTGTATAAGATTCGAATAGCAAGCAAAAACTATTTAGAAACATTTTTAAGTTGCACTATAAATAATGTAAACCGAATTGGATACACTGTGGTATGATTAAACGTTCTAATACAACCTCTTACCTATTTGCTAAGAGAACATAACCTCAAATACTAGAACAAAAATTTGAACCATCCAACAGCCACCAGACAACTAGCAAGTGATTTCGTACTCCCAACATGACTGTAGCGCACTGCAGTTAAAAATGTTCGTGTTCAGATAATGAATTGGCATAATTATTTAATTCGGCTCGTATGGGCACATTTTACTGGGAATTTTTTTCAACTTTTGACATTTCCTAATTTCTTCTTCCTCTAGGCGACGGTTTTAACTCCCAAATGATATAGAGTTAGGGGGTTTTCTGCGCCACTGATATAGAGAATATATCAGTACTTTATGGTACTTATATACATTTGCATCCCTGTGCCTGGGACGACGGCGCAGTCGAAGTGCATACAATAAATATTTAATATGAAATATTTTAAAATGTAACTTTTCTGGCCTTAATTGCTATAAAGTCGTTTATTATATCATTGTAATCTCAAGGTGAAGCAATGACGTTTTTAGTTGAAAGCATGGTCAGATTTGATACCTTGTCTACGATTTAAACGATAAATAGGCCTAGGTTGTTTATCGATTTAAATACGATTTAAACGATAGGTTGTTTCCATCTGAAGATGAGCCGAGAGGCTTGAAAGCGCTCATGGAAGTGTGAGTATTAGTGGTAGCAACACAAGTTTAGCAAAAGTGTCTACGATTTGTTCATCGTAGTAAGACTTGATTCACGTAAGTTTATTAAATTATATTTCACATGAAGTTACAGATACTGGTTAAGTAAATAAAATTTTAAAAGACGTTGCTACGGTTTGTAAGCTTTAGATCTCGTTAACGAAAGGTATTAGAGCTGCAGTCCAATTGTTAACCATTAATTTTTGTCTTTTTCAATAAAAGTATGACGCCTTTTAAGTCAATGGTACAGCTGTGCATGCACTGCGCACTTAATGTTGGTTTGGGAAAAGCTGTTCCTTATAAGAAATGTCCATCATGATCGTACATTGTTGTCTTAAAAAGACAGATGCAAATAGTTTCTGTCGTAGACTGATTTGCTATCATAATGAATCGTGATCGTGATGCTGGTTATGAGTAACTGTTTGTAAATCAAGGTGTATAATTGTTTATGACACAAACTGGCTGGTCGGGCTGGTATCGCTAATTTTAAGGAAGGGCCATAAATAGATTTCGAAATTTTTTTCATATACAATTGAATCTCCTAATTGTATAAAGGGGGTTGTCTACTGCCCGAGTCGACCGCAACTGATAATGTTTTATTATTTCTAAATTAAATGTTTACTATGATACGATAAAACATGCTTTTTGGTATACTTTATGATGAAGCAAAAATATCAAATACTTTCCTCTAAACCGACCAAATATGGTACTTTATTAATATACCGCATCGACATCCTCAAATTTTCTATTAATTTACAATAATTTCTTGGCATATAAATGGGTGTGTGTGCGTGTGCGTGTGTGTGTGTGTGTGTGTGTGTGTGTGTGTGTGTGTGTGTGTGTGTGTGTGTGTGTGTGTGTGTGTGTGTGTGTGTGTGTGTGTGTGTGTGTGTGTGTGTGTGTGTGTGTGTGTGTGTGTGTGTGTGTGTGTGTGTGTGTGTGTGTGTGTGTGTGTGTGTGTGTGTGTGTGTGTGTGTGTGTGTGTGTGTGTAATTATATTATGTGTTAAAATAATAAAAAATATAAATTATATAAATAATTACTTCTTTATATAGTCCAAAGTATAAAAATTTTTATGACCGAGCATATTTTCCAGCCCTCGTCCTTGTTTTTGTGATGACATAATGCCACTGAAGACTCGATGTTTTCTCTGAGCTTCTCCTCGTGCAAGACGAGCTTCTATAAAACTTCCTTCTGTAGCAAGAATTTTAATACTTCCGTAATTACGTAATCATTTGTACAATACTTGTCTTATAACAGCAAGAACTACCTCATTTAACTATTGCACCGTCCTGGGGCCGAGGAATTTTGCACACATGCCTTAAACTCGAAAAGCCTTTATTGTAACTTTATTATATACTGTATACTAAGCTAAAAAATATGAAAGTAAATAAAGTAAATCGACTAGTTCTGAGCTACTCGACAGTGGAAAATAAATCAATAATAATTTTTAGGTTAATTGTTTTCTTCTTAAAGTTTCCTTAACAAGTTTATAACATCCTCATAGTATAATTTACAGAAAAAACATTTTCAGCAGAACGCACTACAATGAGAACCAAGCATTGTTAGGTGTGAGATTAATTGTTTACTGTTGACATTTTATTCAAGATCCAAGCCATTAACGGAAGAAAGCATTATTGACCAAGATATGTTGTTTCACAGAAAAGGATGCCCAGGATGCTTAGTGCGTGTGCATTGTCTGATGAATGCCAGCTGCGCGATCATGTATCTGGAAATTAGACCCAAGTCCCCTTTGCACGATTTACCGAGTAAGAAACCCTTCGATTTTGGTTAATACCGGCCTGACCCTACGTCTGGAGTATGGCTCCGTGTCTTTCTTAAGGGTTCTACGGCTGGAGCTTAGAGTCGTACTGGCGTGGGCCACAAGTGCGCCCGCCTATGACTAGCTTGTTGTGCGCAGGATGAGCCTGGGAACCGAGTGATTACGAGACTAAGTTAACCGAACCGTTCCCGTGCGACTACTTTCGCCTGAGATGACAGCGTGATTACCAGTATAATAAGGTACGACGAGAATAAGTTGTTTTATCAGTGTGTGTTAATAACTTACATCAAATTAGTTTGAAATGCCAATTAATATATAATTACCAAATACAATAAGACGCTAAAGCGATTTATTTTACTGACAAAACATTCGGCTCAGGTCAGTAACAATACTGAACAGTATGAATAGACACAGTAGGTTATATTGTACAAGATAATTCATACATTTTTGTCCAAAATATTATTAAATTTATTTTCTCGATAGTCTGACAAGAAAGTAACTGTTCGTCTAAAAACTGCATATAGGCCTAGACCTATCACGTTTCTGTGTAGACTACGGTAATTCAATAACAGTTCTCTTTTCACGCTCCAAGTGTTAAATTTTGTTTTGCTAATGTGCAAGTGGTTTTGTGAATTTTTAATGTTGACTACAGTTTACGTGCTGTGGTCTATTGATCTGTAAGCATTTTCTTTATAAAATGCTGTTCATAATTAAACACAGTTTAAATTAATTTTAACACAATTTGTAGTTAACACTTAAGGTGTCATAAAGATCATTTATTTGCTTCTGTTTTTTGCTTTGATTGTATTTGCTTCTGTTTTTTTAAAACAGCGGTTAAACAATTTTTAAGTTCTGTTTTATTACTTCTTTGTATCTACAGATTAGATTAGCTACTACATTTCTGATATCCGTATAATATGATTCTGTTAAACTCTGATAACTTACTTTTACAATACAGTACCGTTATTCAGTTTTCTGTGTTTTATTAGAGCAATTCGACTTTGCCGAGAAACGCGTAACTCAATGTCTTGGTGCATTTAAATTTGCTCAAATTTGAATTTGTTATATTTGATAAATATGTTTGAGTAATTTCAAATTTCTAATTTGAGAAACTGGGGATCATTTTTCCGGAGATAATTGATACATCAAAACATTAAAACTTTCACGGCCTGAGTCAATTTCCATACGATATCTTACACCTACTTCCGGGCTGTTAAGGCGTGACTGCCAAAAGTCTTGTGACTACCAAACTCGTCAGTTGCCAGAGGAGGACCACTGAAGATGGCTAATACCAATGAAAAAACATAATAGTCTCAAAATCATTAATTCTAATCTTAGTAAACTTATCACAGCTCTGACCTTACATCACGTCTTCTTCTTTAAAATGATATTTTATAAATATAATTATTTCACTACGACTCGGAACACAAAACTTTTTATGGGTAAAAACGTAAAAGTTTTACCTTATAACCTGAACTGGTTTTCACTTTTAAAGGTTCACCTCTGAAGAAGCTTTTTAACTGAAATAATTATATTTAGTTAAGTAACGGACACGTCATGGAAAACGAAATCCAAGATATTTTATAGTTAATGTTTTTTGTTAAGGTGCGAAAAATACCACTTAAAAGATTCACCAAATCAATTTCACTAAAAACAATCGAAAACAGAAGATTCGGTTAGGATGCGACTTTTCCTCAGACACCGATGTTGTGTTTAAACTCGGTCTCCACCACATCACACTGTTAGGCTCATCCTGCGCTCACAGTGAACCTCTAGACCAGTGGTCCCCAAAGTGGGGTCCGCGGATTCCTGGGGGTCCGCGGACACTATTATAAAAATAGAATATACCGTAATTTCCTCCGATTTTTTATAGTCTAAAATCTAAATTTTAGGATATTAAAACAATTAGTAGAAGATTCCAGTATTTTTTTTTTGGTACAAACTAATTGTAATTGTAAAGTAATTTCAAACTATTGGCTTTATTAATCTCTTTAAATCATGTCGTGTAGCAGACCTGTTTGTCAGCCGAACTGACTAGAGCGCCGCATCAACGCAGAACTGATCGCGCTGTTTTAGTCCACGTACAAGCACTGTGTCTTAGCAAAACGTTTTTCAATGTAGCTGGTTTTACGCCTAAGTAGCTGGATTTCGATACATGTGGGGCTGGAAAGATAGAGCCGAGGTTGGCAAAGTTAAGAAATAAACTTGATGTCGAGAGTGACTTAATATTGAAATTATTAGACATTAAACCTAACATTCCAGAGCTAATTGTTCAAAAGCAGCTGCACTGTTCACATAAAACTATCTTTGATATCGTTAATATTATAATTTTGCAAGTTAAGAGAATTTTGACTGTAATACATTTTTATTAAAATATAAGAGTTTGTATCATATTTACTGTTTGTTTTATTTCCTAACTCAGACGAGGTCCGTGAAATTTTTAATTTTTTGAGGGGGGGTCCTCTGACTGAAAAGTTTGGGAACCACTGCTATAGACGGTAGTCCGCTATGGCCGTAGGGCGTCGGCCGGAGAGAATGAGCTGCCGCGTCGAGCGGATTGCTCCCGCAAGGAGACACTTGCACAGTATAGCAGAATCCCACGCCTGGACGTCAGATACATCGGAAGAGACATTTTTGGGATTATTAACTGGCTGCATTCGTCTCTTACTGGAAACTGCGTCTACAAAACAGCTGTGAATGCCCAGCTCAGAGAACGCCAAGCTTTCAGTAGATGTGGATAAAGACACCTCTAAAGGAACTGATCATTTAAGATCGATCGCTTTCACTACCCGTTCCTCTAGAAATTCACTACCCGTTCCTTTTTAAGTGAAATTGAAAAATTTTTTTTTCAGCTATTTAAAACTAATTTTATAGATTTACTGTATAGGCCTAACAATTAAATACGGTAATGGAAAAATTCGCCGCATACTACGCGACACTTTTTATTCCTCTGTTTTAGGTTGCTTTTAGACGGCAACATTGTGTATTCCACAAAAACGCCATGGAGGGCACGACTTTCGCAATGAACGTCGTTTTGCGCTGTAGATCTCGGACGGCGTGGAAATATCGGATAGGTTGAACTGTGTCTGATGTAACAGTACCTGATGAATTTATAATTTTCAAACGGTTGATCGAGAAAGTTTATGTGCTTAAAATTGATGTTCTTAACAACGTAAAAAGGCAAGGGATTGAAGAAGAAAGTGGACATTCAAATCCGTTGACGTTTAGGGACCTGTAGCTGGTCAGTATGTTGATTATTTCATGATTTCAGAAATGATGAAAGCAAGTTAGACAAACTCGAAGAAAATATCCCAATAGGCCAATAAGACGCTATTTTAGAAATTAGCGCTGAGGCTTTAGAAAGTATTCAGTCGTTTATAACCTACTTAGAGAACCATAAGTTTATATTCTAATGACGTCACAGCAGACAGCTGAATATGTCAAATCAGCAGTGCCATCAACCGTTTCGTAATTCTATTAAATGTTACTCTATATATGTGTGCTAGCAACTCACGAATAATTCTTTTCTGTTTGTGCTACTTTCGCGACAGAGGATTTAGAAACGCGTCAAAGCTTTGAAAGCTCATCGTCATCACGTCTGCCTAGCACAGAATGTTAAGCTTCGGAGGCTTTTGATGTATTAATGTGTTCTTATTTGCGCAGGACTTCCCGACACTGTCTGTGCACCAATCATATTGTATCGTTAGTAAGATGAGATTACCGTTTTTGTCCACGTTGTCACAATTAGCATTCATCAAATGCAGCTCATCTCCTTCAGTGGAACCCACACATTCATGTGCAAAAACATAACAACGTAACTACACTAATGAAAAGTATAAAATTAATTACCACTGATAAACAGGTGCATTGATGCCGACTGTCATTCTTCTCGGGAGCGTTCTATACAAGAGAATGTTGTCGACGTCTGCTGTTAGATCAATGAGATGAGTTCTTAGTCAGGTACTTGTATCGTCTTATAAACATGCACTGTTACATGTGATAACTGTTATGAAAAGTGTTTAGCTGTAACAGATGATTCTTGGCGTCTTTTAAATTAGGTATAATCTAAATCTAATGTTACTTGTAACTTGTAAACCAACCTGCAACTTGTTTACGAAATTTGTTTATTCTTTTTAATTTCAAACGGATTTAAAATTTTTTTACTTTATATTTTGAATTGAGCGGTCGTGGCGTAGTGGCTAGCGTGTACCGCTGCTACGCTGTCGGCGCGGGTTCGATTCCCGCCGGGGCCATCTGATTTAGATACGACCGTTCCCCCTCGCAAGGCGATGGCAAACCAGCGAGAGGTATCCCGCCTAGTATAAACCCTCCCCAACTATGCCGTTTGGATCCGACGTTAAACTGTATGTCCCATATACCTATGAGAGACTCCGTAACGTACGCACCACGGGTATATGCGGGGAGGGTACAAACCAGTCGAAAGACTCAAGAACCCAATAATAATAATAATATTTTGAATTAAACTGTGGACATTTCAAATGACTATGTATTATGATATGATTTTATGTGTGCATATGCTATGTAATATGTAATATGATGTAATGGCTATGAATTTAACAGCTATTACAAAAATTTTATTAACAGAGGTGACTGCAAACTGAACTGTAAAATTATGGGTAAAGGTATAGTGCTATAATAGTATTTTCTTAAACATCCTAAAAGGGGAAGAACTCCAGGCAACACGCCGTGGGGTGTGAAAATCGCCATTTGCGAAAATAAGGATCAACACTCCGTGTTCAGCGCAGCGCGTTGATGTACTCTATGCTGGTTACTGGTTTCTGCAGCATACTGTTACGGCGGAAAACAAAATATAAGACACCAATTAAGTCACTAATCATTAGCTTTAATTATCACAATTAAACTAGGCAAATAAATCAACAAATCAACAAATCCCACAACAAATCTCTTAGGCCTACAACAAATCAAATAAATATTGTTCACACGCAATAATAATGTTTACTAATAGAGTCTCGCACAATTATAAAACACATAACACTTCGCCGCAATACTTCGAACCGCACTGGAATAAATCGCCACTCAAACTGAACTCACCGTCGCTGAATGCCTATATTTATACCCCGCTGAAATTCCAGAATAATCCATAATACGCGTCAACTCTACACTAGAGAGTTATTGCTTGCGGCCTTGACACAGTGCGCGCGGCCGGCGAAGTCTGGAACAGTCTCGCTAACGCCTGTTAAGAATCACGTACGCACACAACATTACAGCTGGTTCCACAAGAAACACGTAGAATGTTCTGTAATGTCGGAACAGTACGAACAAATCCCCGTGACCGTGTTATGAGCGCTGCGCAGGCTTTAGGGGTTGCTATCCGCCTCCAAGTTAGCAGGATTTTCTTCCAGAGTTTACTCTGTACTTTAATACACACTCTAAAAGGCAGGGCTACTACAGCCACCGGATCCGTCGTCCCGAAGAACATCTTCTCTACTTACGCCACGGTTGTGTTCGTCACTGTAACTCTGGCATAGAGTCCTATCACAAGGTTTGAATGGAATCCTAATAGCTGGGACAACAGAACCAAGGATTTGTAACGAGGTGTTACTCCTCGATTCCTCCTCCTTACTCACCTCTTCCATGATGAGGACGGACTACAGACAGACTAATACTTACATTGTTGCCAGCACTATACACTTTGCCAGTGTTGGGAGTTTAAGGCATATATATAAAAAAAGGCGTTTAAAAAAAATTTGCCCTTATTTTTTTAAAGTGTTACCAATCGTGTATTTACAGGTAGCCTATTACAGCTCAACTTCTATAACTCGAACCACTATAGGATTAGAATAAAAACTGAAGGTAAAACACATTCAACTTATGTAGTCTATATACATTTTTGAGGGAAGGTTTATTTATGTTACTGTTTTGAAATCAGTTAAATATTTAACTACTGTCCGTTGCAAAGTTTGGAAACTCGAAACTCCTAACGGAAACTCCAAAATCGAGGGTGCCTCGGCCGGATAGGTCAATTTCAAGTTACACTAAGTCAGCTGTTTTCTTTGCTAGCGTTACTAAAAAATTGTTTCATCACTTTGTCAAGGCAGAAACAAAAGTACCAGTTTTACATTGTTCTCGAAAAAAACACAATTTTAAAATTCTGTCAAATGAAAATGCGTCATTCGATTACAATTCGATTGCGTAGGTAACGGAAATTACAATTTTATATTCCTTAAAATAATTTGTTAATTTTTTTTTAAATAATTTTTTCTCACCACGGAAATTTCCAAGAGTCAAGTTTGACATAGTTTTATTTGCTTTTCGTAGCTGTTTTTATAAAAACGCACATGGATGTATCAATTTTATATCGATTTTTATTTGACAACGAAAAGTTGATGTAGCGCTGTAGCGATGGCGAACGAGAACGGGTAGTCCACATTTGGAACTCCTGTGGCACTCGGTCACGAACATTTATGATTTTCATTAGAAAGTACTATTTAGAAAAGGGTGTCCAAAACACACACTTACAACAAGTGTTATGAGAAATATACACAGGATATAAAGATAAAGGTTAAATAGACAATAAAAATCTAATTTGGTCACAACAAACGAGGGAATCAGGCAAAAGTACATCCTAGTCTAAAACTATCAAAGTACACTACTATACAGTTTGCAGAAGACCTATTCATTGCCAAAGACAATGGAGATAAATTACAACAAACCGTCCATAATAAAGTTTTCAGGTAACCGTTCGTACCTTTCCATTTGTTAATTCGTCCTTTCGAACCCGTTCGTACGCGATAGATCCACTTTAAATATAACAAAACGTGTATACTTTTTATATGTGTTTACTTTTTAACAGATTTCGTATTTCTGAAAATGTAATGAATGTAAAAATAATTTTAATTAGCTAGCAAAAATACCAAGGTACGATGACAATTACGCAGATTACGATTTTGTTTCACAGAAGACAATTTTATTCACATAAAAAGTAACTATTCATGGTATAAAATTAATATTAATAATAATAATAATAATAAAACATTAATATATTGTAACAAAATAAATAACTTTTGCTCGAGTTTGAGTTTACTTTGTTCTATGCCCCACTGTTGTGAGCGTCAATTTTGTAACAAAATAAGAATTTGTTTATTTTTAAAAAAAATATTTTAAATTCTTTTTATTTATTTATAAATTTTATTAATTAATTATTGTATTGTATTAGTGTAAATTTTATTTCTTTTATGATTGTTTTTGTCAAAATATATCACTTTGTGTAATTAGAATTATATTTCTTCGTTAAATAGATTGTCTCCTGTCACAAGCGATTTGCGATCTTTCTTTACACTAAGTGTATTCTCCTTTAAAGTTGTTAAATACTGCTTTCCTTGTAGTCTATTTATCAAATATTATTTAAGATTCTTCTATTTCTATTAATTTAAATAAATAGAGGCAACAATTATAACCTTCAATGATTTTTATTGACAAAATATAAAATAATCGATTTTGAATTGATTGATTAATCGACTCGTTCTCAGGGCGAGTGAACTAACTATATAAATTATTAATATTATGACACGGGTTCTTCAAGCTGTTATTTTAGAATAGTCAGAGAAAGGGCAAAGTCTGGAAAGTATAACACTTACAATTAAAAGCTTATTGATCTAAAAATACAAAGATATTATTTAATATATAATGGTTAGTAATATAAATTGTTCGAACCAATCTCGTTCTGATGCCGAAGCTGGTAATAGCTCGCAGTGAATTGTGGGAAGTCAAAAATGGCCGCTCCGTTCTGCATATGTTGTCGACTGCTGCACCTCAAGGAATCCTCTTCAAATAAATGTTGCTTTTCCTCGTCCCAGCAATAGTGGTTAATTTCTCTGGTGATAGTGTAGTTGTCCTGAATCAGTGGTCAGTGATTCGTTTCAATAATCTGTGTTGAATAGTGTTTTTATTTCACCTTATTCCATAAGGTCGATAATGGCAAATTTCGTCACGATAAACTCGGATTTAGTATTCAATGTTTTAAAAATCGTTATTACACTTTTTATTGTTCAGTAATGGTTTTTATTAATCGTTAAGCTTGTTTATGTCACTGAATTTAGTTTTCACTTAAGGTTTTTCAAAATTCGCGAGTTTAAATTTTATAGGTTTGGTTTCCGTCAACCATCTTTTTCTGCTCTCGTTATATGTTAATTAATTGCAGGAGCTATCTCTCATGTGTCCTACTCAACGTATAACAATCAACTGTTTTATTTTCTTCTTCATCCGAAACGTCCTGGCCAAACTAATATTAAAATGACATTGTTTTAAATCTCTAGCATTTCCGCTTACACAATTGATTTTTACATTATATGATTGAATACATTTTTACTATTATTTAATTTTATTAAATACCTAACACATAATCTCTTTCTTTAGTTAATTCTGCGTGATTTAATACCAAATATGATACTTTTACAATGTTTTCCATCTCAAAATGCCCTATTTACAGTATTTTTACATGTAGGCCTAAAATTTTACTTCCTGTCACTTTAAATGGTTTACCATCTTTATGAAGTTATAATTATTATTGAATAAGATACCTGATTGAAATAAAATGTTTATTTTTCCTTAATTCCTTGTAATATTATTATTTGGTTAATTAATTTAAATTATATCTTTAATTTAAATCTTCCCCTTAGGTTCCAGTGTTATTACACTTGCATTTTTTTCTAATAATCTTTTATACATCTCTTCAATATCTTTATAAAGTATTGGTACAGTTAGAATATACTGTGATTGATTTACATTATATAAATTTCATCCATTTACTTAATTTATTTAACTCATTTATCAATTATAAGGTTGTTGAGATTTACCATTTGTCCAGATTTTACTTTTGTTCCCATATAATGTTTTATGACTATTACAGCTTGCTTATACCCCTTCTGACATTCATTTTTTATACAATCTTAATTAAAATTCCTATACTTAACTAAATTAACATTTAGCATTGATTAATACTAATAACTCATAACAAATATTTTATAACAAGAGAAATGTACTCAAACTCAGACATTTCAGCCTTGATTAATACTATTAACACATAACAAATATTTTAAAACAAAAGAGTTGTACTCATACTCAGACATTTAGCCTTGAGTTCATTGAATTTAATATAAACAAAACATATATGTCCTTTCATTATTTAAATTATTTCTTAAAACTAATTTTTGTGCAGTCTTGGCTGTTTTTGTTTTATTTTGGGGATGTACTTTTGGTCACTTCACTTATTTATTGCCTGCTCTTATTTTCTTTTTTATCATTTTAATAAATGTTGTTAGATAAAGAGTGGCACCACTCACTTAGAAACATTTTTAGTCTATTTTCATAATAATATTCTGCAAAATATTATTTCTGAAGTCTATACAAAAAACTTTAAAGTTGTGTAAAGACACCAATGTACTTAGTTTAAGTATTTAACCATTGACACATGAAGTTTATTTAACATAATAAAAAAAATAACTTGCACTGGTATTTCTTTAATTACACTTCTAGACACTTTTCCTTATATGTATTTTACATTAGTATTTATTCTGTGTGTTATACTTTTTTAATGACATTTAATCTCTTTTGGGGTTTTATTTTTTTATTACTTGGTTTCCTTTAGGGTATTTCCCTAATTTATCTTATCCTACTACTTTGTTTCTTCCAATAGCAGTCCTTTTATTCTGGATGTTGGTTTGTTCTGGTTAATTCCTTACTTACTCCTATCCTACTTTATTTCCTTACTGGAAATATTTATTTCCTTCCTACTCCTATCCTTCCTGGGTATTTCCTTACTTTATCTTAGCTTTTTGTATTATTTTTTATCACTCATCATATGTTGCATAGTTGGTTTTAATTGAGATACTTTCTTCAGACTATGAATGGCACTTTACGGTGGTTCTTAATTAATTTTTAATGTATTTTTCTTTGATTTAATTTTATTTTTAATTTATTTATGATCATTTTTCATTCAGAACAATGTGGATTATCTGTCATGCTACAGATTGCTCTCCTCTAGAAGTGATTAGTTCAGACCATACTTTGAGTATGTACGAAATAATTGCTTATGATAATTTTTAGTTATTATATTCTTCGTCTCCCTCCCCATTTCTATATCGGCTTCTTCATACTTGATTATATAAAAAAAATTTTTTTTTCTTACATTGATTCTTCCTTGATAGTTATTGTTATCTGAGGTTTATTATTATTATTATATTTATCTTTTCCTTAACTTGGCGTTTTATCCATGGGATATTCATTCCCTAACATTCCCTAACACGTGAGCTGGGGCAGTCCAGAGAGGCACTTGTGGCTACATATACTCTGCTGGCCATACTACACTTCTAATTGAGATCAGAGGAACTTCATCTCTGCTCAAAACATAATGCTGCTGGAATTATCTACAGACAGCCATTAAATAAAAATTATATAAGAATAGTCTATTTTTCGACTAATAAAAACATTCTTGGATATCTCACTTCGTAGTTTCTCAGATTTGCTAATATTTTCTATCTCAGTTATTCTTCTTTTTAGTTATTCTTCTTATTATTTATTCTTCTAACTTTTTAGCTCTGCTGATATATTTATTCTAATCATGGTTGGAAGCTCTGTTAATATATTTATTACTAGTTATTAGGTGTAAATTTTTTCATCTGAATTCTCTTTAATTCTTCTATTGTTCACACAGTCTTCTTCTGGTTATTAATGTTAATAGCATACATATATTTTGTTTCTTAGTTCTTATTAATTGTTCGACTGGTTTCATGTTATTACAGTTATTCTTCCAATTGTTTTCATTATAATTGAAATTCAAGTTGTGATCATAATCATATTATATATTTTTTTTTCAAAAATTTATTATTCCACTCTGGGTTTCATCCAAATTATTTCCTTAACATTATATTATTCATATGGTCCTTATTTCTCTTTGCATTTCATAAATGTTTTATTATTTTATTTCCAAAACTAGTTTATTCATATTATCGGTATACTTTGTTCTTATTATTATTTTTTTTTCTTTAGTACTTAGTAATATGATAATCATTTTTCTTTACAATTTGTTTTCATAATCGTTTGTTTAAATAATTCTTGTAAGTCGATCTTACTATTTTTTAAACTTTGTGGTTTTATAATAACAAATTCTTCAATTCCAAATTCAGTTTCATAAATAATTATTTGTAAGTTGACCTTACTATTATTTTAAATTTTGATGATCTTTCAAAATTCAAATTCTTTTCTTCTTAATTCCAAATTAATTCCTTCAAATCATTTATGTAAGTTGATCTTACTATTTTTTAAATTTAGTTGATTTTTCAAAATTCAAATTCTATTCTTCTTAATTCCAAATTATTTCCTTCAAATCATTTATGTAAGTTGGTCTTACTATTTTTTAAATTTAGTTGGTTTTTCAAAATTCAAATTCTATTCTTCTTAATTCCAAATTATTTCCTTCAAATCATTTATGTAAGTTGGTCTTAGTTATTTTTTGAATTTAGTTGATTTACTAAATTCAAATTCTACTCTTCTTATTATAGTCCTTATCGTTATATTTTCTTCTATACCCAATATTGATGAGTTTTTGGTGGTTTCCACAATTGTCGCTCAGTTGCTCATCTCTTCATTTGTCAAGTTCAGTTTCTTATCGTTATTCCTATCATTTCACCTCAATGGTACTTATTTCTCGTCTCCTCTAAATGGTTTTTTGCCGTAGTCGGTTATCATAACCTCAGTCCCTTTTCTTGATGGTGTGTGGTATTTGATTTAACCGTGGTCCATCATCTCCAAATCTTCCGGTGTTTTTATTAAATTTATTGGATGCATTCTTCTCATTTTCTTTGATTTCATTTCCCTTTGTTTAATATTTTCTTTGTTTGTGTTTGTTTTAATTTCAGATAATAATGTCACTTGTTCCCTTGTTTTATCTTTTGGTATGTCTTCCGTTTCTGGTTTGCTATCATTTTTTATTTCTTCCCTCCGCCGTTTACTATCATTTATTTGATCATCTAGTTTCTTATTCATTTCATCTAATTTCTTATTGACATTCTCAATTTTATTACTTAATTCTCCCAATTCTTCCTTTGTTGATTTGTTGCCCTCTTTCATTTCTTTACTCATTTCCATTATCATCCTCATCATAGTTTCCTGGAAATTGACATCCCCCTTTGGCGTAGGTTTCTCGGGCTGGTTCGGTTCCGCAGGAGGTAACCTTCCTTCTAAATCTTCAACCAGAGTTGCCTCTTTGTCATCCATATCAATCTCTTCGATTTCTTTTTCGGCTTCTCCCACCCTTTTCTTAGATAATGCTCGTTTCGGCATTTTTCTTACCTTTCTGACCTTATAACAGCTGCCAAGCTAAAATTAGTAATCGGGCAGATTCTTCTTATTTTATGGCCTATCAATCACTAATTAAAGCCCCTTCAGTTGGACGCCAATTTGTAACAAAATAAATAACTTTTGCCCGAGTTTGAGTTTATTTTGTTCTATGCCCCACTGTTGTGAGCATCAATTTTGTAACAAAATAAGAATTTTTCTTATTTAAAAAAAAAATATTTTAAACTCTTTTTATTTATTTATAAATTTTATTAATTAATTATTGTATTGTATTAGTGTAAATTTTATTTCGGGCAACAGCTGTTACTCTGGCTAACGGAGCACTGGTCTGTTGAAAAAGTTGTGTTACCGCTCGAAAACACATCGTAACCCACGGTGGAACCTATCGTGCCAATGGGTGGATGGCTCTACGTTAGTGAGTCGCGAACGATGGCCTTAGGGCACCAGAACGCACCCCGCAGTATTTTGTCCTAGCCGTGGTACTTGAGGGCTCCGCCGCGGTGGTCTGTCACTGCCCCGTACTCATGGGAACAAAATTTTAAGTTCTCAAAATAAGTTTTGGGTTGAGGGGTCCCTTAAAACCCTTCGTCCAGAAAAAAAGCCCTCCTCGGTGAAGAGGAGACATTTATCCTCGGTTGACGCCGAAAGATTCGTGATATCGTCTGCCACTGTTCTGGCGCTGCCGAAGTATCTGCTGATAAAGCGGAAGGAAGGTGACTTCGCAAAAGTAAGTCCCTTCCTTACTGAAAAAGCTGTCACCAGTTGGGCCGAATCAGCCGTACAGGACATCTGAAAAGCCGCAGGTGGACTATTTGTCGAAAACCGATCAACAGGGTTCGAGGTTACTGAAACTGCAGAAAATAGGAGACATAGAGGTAGGAGTTGTCTCTCATATCACCCTGAACACCACAAAGGAGCTGGTAGTGTGCAGGGGCCTACTGAAATGCATAGAGGAAGAAATTGCGACTGAGCTCACACAGGGAACATAGAGGTAGGAGTCGTTCCTCATATCACCCTGAACACCATAACGGAGCTGGTAGTGTGCAGGGGCCTACTGAAATGCACAGAGGAAGAAACTGCGACTGAGCTCGCCCACAAGGCGTCATCATCGCATGTCGGAGACTAACGATGCGAAGGGATGGGCAGACGGTCCCATTTGCGTCCCACGTCCTAACCTTCAACAGGGCAACTTTGCCAGAAAAGGTGGGACAGGCATTTGTAGGCTGAGTGTCAGAGGAAAAAATTTAAAATATATCATAATATAAAATATGAAAAGGTAAAAAGTATCATCCTTCAGTCGATCCAATATTTGCAGTGCTTGCGTTTCGTGCACACTGCATCATTACATGCTCGGGTTAAGATATGCTTCTGTGGGAAGTCGGCTCATGGTGACAGTTCCTGTGCTGAATTAATAAAATGTGTCAATTGCGGTGGTTAACATTCATCTATATCCCTCAATTGCCCCGTTTATAAGCAATTTAGGAAGTACGTACCCTGAAAAAACACAACTACTTCACTGCGAAGAAACTCGTGTACCCAGTCAACCACGGCAAATTCAGTTACGTACAGGCTGTAAAATCAACAGCGTCACTAGCCCAAGAGAGATATTACCTGTTGTAACCCAGTTTATCGAGCGGTACTTTTCTGAAATGCATAAAAATCCAGAAATCCATAAAGATAGTGCGGCTGAGACGGACACGCAAACGATGCGAGAGGACAGTGTTGACGGGTCTACCAGCGGATCCATACTTCGCCAAGAATGGCGAGCATAAACATAGTGATTGTGCCTGCATTGTGGCCGTATCTCCAGTGGGGGAAAGACGGCGAGGGGATACCGCTGTCCATCACCCAGTCCTCCCAAATACACCTGCATCCAAAACTGGGGGTAAGACCTATCCCGATGGGCAGGAAATGAGCTCGGAATCGGAGTTCAGCTCGATTGTCGGCGCCAGTTATCTCATCAACCATCAACCTCGGTGACTTGGCCAATCTCAAAAAAAAAAAAAAAAATTAGAAGGAAGGCTGGACGAAAGGGTAGCCAAAGAAATGAGCTGAGCACGACTGATTCAGGAAATCAGTTGGTAGCCGTAGTGGCCGTAGTGGCCGTAGTGATGATTCTTCAACGTTCAGCATGGAGAAAATCCTTCAGTGGAATATTAACAGTTGCACTCCGCAATATTGCGAACTGAAAATGCTACTGATCAGGCATACATCGATGTGTGTATAGCTGCAGGAAACTCATCTGAGGACGCAAGAACATTTTGAATATAAGGGGATATGAGTCCTTCCGCTGTGATGTGATTCCAAACATCAGATCTAGGGGAGGCGTTGTTATATTTCTTAGCAACACTTATCCCGCTAGACGTATTCTTCTCGCTACGCCTCTACTAGCAGTAGCAATCAGTTTAATACAGCCACTGAAGATGACGATCTGCTGCTTATACTTACCATATTCTGAGTGGTGAGAAGCTACCAGCGAGCAGCTGGTTATACAGGATCTGGTCGAGCTGCTATCATCTCCATTACTTCTTGTCAGGGACTTCAACCCCCATAGTCCCACTTGGCGTTTTCTTAGGACGAACAGCGCTGGACTAAGAACTGAGGATCTCTTGCTAAACGCAGGCGTCGCTTGTTAAACGCAGGCGACGTTTGTTAAACTCTGGCGACGCTTGTTAAACGCATTTCAACGTTGGAAGTGGTAGTTTCTTGGCAATCGATCTTCCGATCTGTCCGGTTTTTGCTCCTCGTCTGACGTTGAGATTGTTCCCAGATCTCCACTTCCCTTTGGTGATAACAACAACGAACGCCGAACGCGGACGCCGGAAAGCACGTGGACCTTTCTAATTGGACAGGCTTCAAGACTACTTGCACACCTACGAACATCTTTGGAAATATAGAAAAAGACGTATACAGTTTCACAGCTGCTATCGCCTCAGCAGCTACGGAAAATATCCGATGGACCGGTGGTCGTTCATCCATACCACCGGTACCGTGATGGAACAACGCTGTGAAAGATGCAATAAGAGAGAAGCGACGAGCCCTAAACTGGTATAAACGAACGCCAACCGAAAAGATAATCGCATCATATAAGCGACTTCGAGCCGCCGATCATAGAACATTACTCGCTGCAAAACGATCGAGCTAGGAAACCTACAGTATCGACCATAACACGGTCTATACCAGTGACAGAAGTATGGAAGAAGATCAGAGTAATCGCTGCCACTACAGTGTTTAAGTCAATCACATACGTAGAGCACGACGGTGAAATGATCTGGAACCTAATTAAAATTGCTTATTACTTGGTTGCGAGAGTAGGGGAGAAATGACAGTTCTACCCCGGAAGTGACGTCATATGGCGGGAAATTCAAAAATCGTGGTGGTGGGGGTAGACATCCGGTGCCGTGTGTCGTCGTGTGCAGAGTTGCTGATGGACCCGGGGGGGGGGTAGTGGTGTCCCACGTGACCTTGGTGGGCGTGTCGAAGTTGTCGGCCATGTTGTCGGCTTTCGGCCATGTTGTCGGCGGCGAGGCTAAAGTGGGGTTATGTGTGCGTTGATTGGTGTAAGCGTGGCCGCCGTTCGCCGTTCGCCGTCCGGCGGCGGCCTGGTCGTGGCTTGATGGCGGCCAGGATTGGTGGGGTCGTCGTCCATTTTGTCGGCGGCGGCGGCTATGTTGTCGGTAGGTGCGTGGCCGTGTTGGAAAAGCGGCGAGGTTGTCAAGTAGTGTAAGAGTGTGCTGGTTAAGGTTCGGCCACGTTGCCGATTCGAGCGTGTGTTATAGTGTATGGGTTTGGATATATACTGTGTTTTCCGGAAGGGTGTCCATGTTGGAAAAGCGTCGACGTTGTCAACTTGTGCATGTGTGCTGGTTTAGCGTCGGCCACGTTTTTGGCTCGTGCATGTATTATAGTGTACGGGTTTCAGATATATTTACACTGCCACCATTGTCCGGATATCGTCGATGTGAAGAGGTGAATTGCATTGTTGCCAACTCGTGAACTGTACTGGCGTTGGTCACGTTGTCAACTCGTGCATGTGTTATAGTGTATGGGTTCAGATATTTACACTGCTGCCGTTCGGATATCGTCGATGTGAAGAGACTGAGTGATGTGAACTGCATTGTTGCCAACTCATGAACTGTAAATTTGAATGTGTGTGTGTGTGTGTATGTGCTTTTGTGGTAAGTATATATTGTAAAAATACAAAATGCGCACATCATCGGTGTGAAACTCTTGTTGACTGGCTATTGCGGTGCAAAATTGAATATCACGCATTTGTGCAATTGTTCTGATTGACACTTCACTTATAAAACATGCATGATGGAAGGAAAAAGGATAGTTGAAAAGAAACAACTAAGCAAATCAAAATTTACATATTTAGTAATCACACACACACACACACACACACACACACACACACACACACACACACACACACACACACACACACACACACAATATATAAAGATGAGTATAATACAAAAGTATACAATTAAACAAAAAATTATACATTACATTTCAGATACAATATACATACAGAAAAAAACATTAAATCAAAAAATATATATTACTTTTTTACATATATATTACATTTCAGATACAATATATATATATATATATATAGTAAAGAAAGAGACTAATATGGACGTCCTCGTTTTCGTTTGAGCCCCACGTTGCAGCCAATTTGTAAAGAAAGAGAGACTTTTAGGTGTTAAGATGCGACGATGATGCCTCACGTTGCGAGCGTCAATTTGTAAAGAAAGTGAAATATATAGAATGTGTCGAGTACGTGTTTAAATAAGTTCCACGTTGTTATGTGCCAATTTGTAAAGAGACTAATATGTGCCGGTGCTAGCGAAAATGTCCGTCTTATTCAAACCCCACTGTTGTAATCAATTTAGTAACGAACTGCTTGTTAATTATGTGAGGACGTATGTGATAATGTATGATACCAGCTGGAGACGTCAAATCATAAAGAGATCTTGTCTATGAGTGTAATTAGTTATAAGAGACACCGGTGTAACAAACGCCAAGTAGTACGTTGTAGGTGGCGATTCGTAACAATTAAAATGCTGTTACCTGGTTTAATTAATATGTTATTAACTAATATACCTTGCGGTTGTGACCAGTGAAACCCTCAGAACACAGATTATTAAATCCACAAACTTAGAATTATATTCCTGAATGGTAGTATTCTGTAGACTTAATTTAATTCTCAGTGGTTGTTTAATATGAGCAATATATATGGAGCATTTACTGAATGTAAGCGGTTTTTGTCTCAACCCTAGTCCCTCAACGATAAAAATTTCATTCAAATTTAGTATGGCAAAACCCGTTAGTTCAGCAATCTCCCGTCTCACCAGCTGCAAACTTGGAGCGCTGTTATTATAAATAATTGCGCGTATAGGTTAGTTATTCTGAGTGTTTGTATCAATCTGTTAATAAATTATTACGCCAATTACATATAGTATTTTCTCTGCAATGATTAAAACGTTATCTCATACAACAAATGTGCTTTATTTATTTTTCTCTGGTATTTAACCAGTTACGTTGTCTCAGACAAACAATAAGACAATACAATCGACTATCCCAACATGTATCGATTCTTAATTATTCGAATTCTAAAAAGAAAAACATATATACTTTGAAAATAATGACAAATAATTCTTATACCAGGGTTCGTGTAGTTCTTTGAACCATTAGTAAGGCCAGGTAAAACGCATAATTAAGGTTGTTCAATTTACAAAAAGAATAAAATTATTTACTTAAAATACAATGATATGAAAATAATTTGTTTTTTTACCCAAGCGGCGAAAACTTCATTAGGCGGTGAATGTTTGTCAACTACGATCAAAATGCAGGTTATATCGTCTTCACCCAGTAAAACTGCTCTGGTCTTCAATGAATGGATGATGATAATCCCACGGGAACTCTGGTGCTTCGAGTCTTCTTTTGCGTCTTCACAATTCTTGGTCCCAACGAACTGGAATTAGGATCTCAGCTTCCGCTGTCAATGAAGGTTATTTCGTCAACCGAATCTTCTGTATTTCCAAATATTTCCGTTAATTCAGGCTTCAACTCTTTATTGGTCTTCAATTTATAGCATGAATTGGTTTGATACCAAATTCAGCGGAATTGTTTAGTGAATGAGGTGAGACGCTTTCAGTTCTTTTTTATTGTATTCATTGATAATTTATAGGGTTATTTAATTTGTATGATTCATTAACATTCCAGTATAATTGTTTTGCAAAATGCTTTTTTTTCAATTTGGATATATATTTTTTTTATATTTATTCATATATTTTAAATATATCGGTTCATTTCAACCTAATAGCTTGTAACAATCAGTACCATCTATTCAAAATCAACAAGTTACTAAAAATCAGTTGCCTTAACAACCAGGTTTTCTATATATCCTTGAGCCGGCATTATAGAATATTACTACTCCTTTCCAATAAAATACTCCATGCTTGGATTAATATTGAATCACATAAAATTCTCCCCTAACCTTCCTTATTAAACAGTAAATGTTTTACTAGAGTTTCGTTGGACTGGGTTTACTAAAAAGGTACTAATTTCCTTTCACTAATATGGAATTTAGGCCTATAGATTCATTTACAACCATTATAACATTATTTGGTTTTTAACTTAATTTTCTTTTTACCTGACCTACTGTACAATTAATTATTGATTACATAGTTAATTACATGAATTTTAATTTACTGGTGGTTATTTGTTTTTACATTAATCAATTGGTTCTGGAACCCTTTATTAATTTATGACATAATTGTCAGAACTACTTGTTAGACTTGAAACACTGGTCACACTCCTGATCCAGTTTATAAACATTAATTAGAACAACAGTATCTTTCAATTTTATACAATACTGACAACTTAGTACCGTGCCTAACATTGGTAACTATATTGTGCTGTATAAAAACAAATCTAATATAAAATATAAACATAATTATTGAGTAAGTATTATTATCCAACAACATCATTTCATTTTTAACACATTCAACATACAATATAAATATTCTGTAGACCTTAACATGTCACAGTACAAAACAAACATTTCATTACATCCAATCATTCATTGGTCTGGCTCTTTCACATTTAATATTAGTCATTGCCTCCTTTTTACTTGAGGTCCTTCTCAAACATATGAACTATCGAACAACCTTAAGTCAGGGTATGGTCTTTGACCATATTTCATTCAGTCTTTTATGTAACGTTGGGGAACCTCAACTATGTTGCGTTACAATATACAGAAAAAAAACATTACATCAAAAAATATATATATTACTTTTTTACATATATATTACACGTACATATATTGTAATTATACAAAACACACACACACACACACACACACACTAAATTACAGAAAAACATCATCACTTTTTTTACATATATATAATGTGCACAGCCATCTGTAACAGAAACAAAAACAATATTAGTGATGTATAGTTGATACGTGTAGGGTGGATTAGAATAATGTTTATGTGTACTGTTACATACCTCAAAAATGCATGCGTGCATAAAATGGATGTATTGGCCTGCTGAATGCATACACCCGACATTGTGGACATCCCGGCGGTGTCCCCTCCAATGCCACGGTTTGGAACCAGTTAATGATGCACAGATAGTGGTAAGTATGACCACACATTAAGCCGAGGAGTCTCTGCCCCTCAGTATAATTTTCTTGGCACACACTGCATGATGTGTGCCCTAACATACCCTGAATGGGACAGAGCTTTCCACGGCTCCATCGCCACGTCGGAAACCTACTTCTTAGAAGTAATCTCATTGTGGCGACCTCACTGTGCATCCTCGGTTCCGCCGTATCAATTATA
Source organism: Magicicada septendecula (assembly GCA_034769895.1). Taxonomy (NCBI): domain Eukaryota; kingdom Metazoa; phylum Arthropoda; class Insecta; order Hemiptera; family Cicadidae; genus Magicicada; species Magicicada septendecula. The sequence goes on from CM068367.1 coordinate 889,879,989, forward strand.
TCATAAAACACGGATGGTGCGTCTTCTGGAGGGGACCGCAAACGAGGATCATGTCGCATGTGCTGCTGAGGTTGTGGTTGAGGCTGCTGAGGTTGTGGCTGCTGTTGAGGCTGTGGGGATTGTGGTTGAGGTTGCCGTTGATTTACGGTGCTTATCCACTGCGGACGTGGTTGTGGTTGTTCCTGTGGTTGTGGTGGTGGCGATTGTGGCGGTGTAATGGTTATCTGCTGCGCTCGTGGACGAATGTCACTGGTGAAAAAGTAAAAATATAAAATCATGTAAAAAAAAAACGAAAGTATGTACACATAAGAAGAAGACTTACATATTAAATGTGATGACCGGTAATTCTTGATGCTCATCTACATCAACATCGTTATTTTCATCATGTTGATGCTCATCTACATCAACATCATTATTTTCATCATCATTATCACTTCCATCTAGATGTACTGTTGTATCACTGTCATTACCATCATCATCACCGTACATCATCATCTCATCATCATTGCTGAAAAAAAGTACACTTTTAATACCAGATGTAAACGTAATAGTACAAGTGATCGTTAATGAAAAAAAAAAAAAACGTACCGACTTGTGCCGGCTAGCTGAGATGCAGCAGCAGCAGCAGCAACAACAGCAGCAGCAGCTGAACCGGTAGCATCACTGAAAAAAAAAGAATAATTTGAATACCGAACGTAAACGCATTAGTACAAGTGATTGTTAATAAAAATGGACTTACCGACTTGAGTTGTGTTGTGTTACTGATGGTCCCATCAACGCCTGTCGTAATCTTTGGGAACTATAAAAAATAAACAGTAAGTCAGTCGAATGTTATATTCTGTTTGTACTCGTTAAATATGGAAAAATGTTGTAATTTACCTTCGAACCCGCCGCTGCTCCTCACATACTCTTTTATAAAGTTTATTATCACTTCCGCTCATTTTGTAAAACGTAACAAGAAAAATGTTGTATAATAATTTGCTAACATAATAATGCACGTGTGTGTGTGTGTGTGTGTGTGTGTAATGCTCAACATCATCCATACCGTTAGTTATTGGTCCGCGTACTTTCTCTTTTTTGCCTTAGGACCAGCAGTGTCGTTAGTTATTGCACGTATCCTGTAATGCACGTACGCAAGTGTACTTACACCGTCGTCCAGTACGTACCTCTTATCATCATAAGGAGACAGGGAAAGTTTTGATATACGTTGCGTGTACAGTTTATGATGATTGCTTCGTAAGCAGAGGTGAAAACCATACGACTGTCAAAAAGACACTCGCTGTACAATCGATGCCGTAACCTTTTTTTTATTGCCGTCCTTGGCACACCTTTCGCCACCTTTTTGTCGGTGCGGTCGGACAACAAGAGCGAGTAATATTTCGCCCTGAGTCCGACAAATTCCCTGATGGGTTTTCCATTGGTCTCATCCTTGAACTTCCCCACGACTTTTTTGTTGTCGTCGCAATGACAAGGATGATCCATGGGATAGTCCGACGTGTCGAAAAGGTGGAGATCCTCTTTCATATCCGAGTACACATCGTTAGTCCGTATGCTGTAAAGCAAACTGTCCGTGTCAGTCATTAGTAAGGTTAATCGTCATCCGTACTTGGCGACAGCGTACCGATAATGAAAATCGTACATTATCAATTTGCTGACATCGAGTACTGTGAAGCCGACGTACACCGGACGGGAAAGGAATATCGTCCTGTTCCGTAAGGCCAGTCCGACCAAGTTATAGGTGTAGCGGATCATACGCTTTAGCCGAGGATTGGAAACAATTTTCTGCAGCCGTCGTTCGTTAGAGACTAGTTGGAAGTCTATTCGTTTCCTCACGTTCTCCAGCGATTTGCCATAGACGGCGTTGACCATCAGTTTGAAAAAATCCTTTTCAAAACCGTTGGTGGCTGCTGCTTTCTTTTGCGTGTTGAAATCGATAAACGGTTTCATCCACGCTCTCTGTTTAAAACTCAACACCCTATGCATCGCTTTCAATTCTAGACTCAGATACAATTTTAAATTTCGAAAATGGAGAACGTAATTTTGCTTGTCGTCCAAAGTTGTCAGCAACTTGGGAACGAACGACGAAGGCGTTTCCGATCCGCTATACCCTTTTGTATATTGCAGTCGTGTGTGGAGTCGTCGAGAGTACGGTGCAAGTACGTCAGGATGGACACAGGAACGGACGGGCGCCAGTGGATAATCGGAATGGAGGTCATGAAGTTCGGGTGGATTGTGTAAGTCGACCTCGATTATGTAGCCCATATAACCGTCATCGCACAGAGTACGCACGTCCAGTGAGTTAATCTCGTTACGATCTAGCCATCTGAAGTCGGCGTAAGGGAGCAGTTGTGACATGGCTGCACCGTAAATGTTGTTGCAGTCCGTGTACAATATGAAAGAGGTCGGCTTTGAAGCATCGTTTGATCGACAATTAGCGGGTTGTTGGCCTTGGCGTGGCGGTTGGGTACCATGCTAACGCCACCGCGAACGGCCGATTCGATAAAGAGATGCTGATCTATATCCGTCAACAGCTCCAGTCGCATACCGGTCATCTTTAACATCGCATGCCAAGCGACACCAGGAAGCGAGTAAAGATGAGCCGGATCGATCTGGTAGTACCGCATGGCCATCTCACGGAACGCCTCGAAGACGTCGGCCAGTAGCAGCACGTCTGTTTTAAGATACAGATCGTGATATTCGCCCAGTGTACTGATTCCGAAAGTACGTCACACGTTCTGCGCGTGAGCGTAATCTACGTCAGATACTGGCGATTCACTCAACCTGTTGAAAAAGTGTTCGCGTGCGGGCAGACGTGTTTCGTCGAATTTCTCGCTACCTGTCATGTAATCGTAAGGGTACACGCCCTTACGTAAGTGTAGCTCGAAGTGTTCTTCGAAACATTGCTTCGTTAAATCGAAATCCGCGCCGCTCGCGTGCAAGTTTCCAACAAGTGTGTCCAAGGACGTGTTCAGAAATTGAAGCGTGTCTGCGAAACGCAGACCACCCAACGAGACTGATACGAAGCGTTCGCTAGTGGTAGCGATACAAGCGAGATTGTCGTATTTACCCAACCCTTGTACTAAGTGATGTGCATCGTAACCTCGTAAGTTATGGAAAAAGACGGGTATGTGTCGTGGAGTCTTGAAGTTAAGGTTACAGATGTTGTGAGCTGCGCCCAGGTATCGTCCTGTCAGATGACAATGGTTGCGCACTTTGTCGACCTCGGTCAGTGGTTTTTCACAGAGATGACATACGAGGGCATTTGCGAAAGATAACACATCGCGGTCACTCATAGTCATAGGGACAACGGATCGGATGATTCTGAACAGTTCTCGCTGTTCAGCGACCAGTCTATCGAGAAAGGTGTCTACCACGTTCTCGCCGCGATAAACGACCAGAGGTTTGAAAATATTACGCTCGTAGTCGACTATGACGTAGGAGAAACCTGAAGGAAGATGTAACGACTCCGTTGTGGTGGACGATGTGTGCGGAGGAGCGTCGCAGCGATGGCAAGGGACGATAAATGATTCAAAATCTGCGTATATCGCAAAAGGGACCTTATGGCAGTATGTGTAATTTCTGTAACACATCACATTCTCCTCCTCCTCCTTCGTGGGTAAACGAATTTTCTGTTCGCCGTACGGTGAACAGTGGGGGATATGTTCGGTAAGGAGTCGTTCTTCGCAGAATCTATACAGACAGTAATCGCAATAGAAAGAACACCCGTCGTGTTTGCTTAGTGAAGAGAATAAGCGACTCGTATTTTTTATTAAACAGTAATGTTTTCGATCGTCAGCGGTAAGAAGTAATAGATTAACGTGATGACGTCTGCCACTGGAAGGAGTTATTCTTAAAGGGTAAATTTTATTTTCTTCGTAACCGAAAACATTTATAGAAACGTTAGGATTGTCTCGTTCGAACTTTACAATGTCGGATAGTCGGGTGGGATAAGTTATACCAAAAGTAATGATACTGTGGATATGTGGCTTGTATTTGGATACGCGATCGTTGTGTGAGTGTTGTGGAAACAGAGCGGCCAACACTGACCATACGAAACACATTTGATCGCCTGTATTTTTCACGTTGATGATGGATTTAGTACGAGACAATTCAGGGGGTGTACGGATGAAACTGGAGGCGGTTAGCGGTTGGTATCGTGAGAGAACGAGTTCTAAGGAGATTATGTGGTCTAACGCCCAACCGCTACCCTCGCGTGTGAATTTACAAATCGATTCAATGATTTTTTCGTACGAAGCTTCTAAACGATCGGGCAATACATCTTGGTCAGCGATCAGTGTCGTATGACATCGTCCGTGAAAATAAGCTTCAGTCGTCACTTCTTCGTCCTGGTCCGTGTCAGCGTTTACGATGTACTTGACAAATCTCGCTTTAACCGTTATATGCCACTTTATAGTAAGCAAACGTGTCAGTTCGTTTAGAATGTCCGTACGTAACGTATCGTGCTTTTCATCAAAAAAGGTTATGACATCGTTGACGCATTCTTCGTCATCCGTGACAGGCGTGTAAACGTACGATACCAACGCGCCGCGTAACGAATGTTTACAATCAACAGCAAACGACTGCATTTGTAGTAAATTAACAACAACAACAAAAACACGAAACTATAACAATTACTTGCTCGCTTGAAGAACAATATAAGGCTGATACGAAGTTAGAAAATAAGCACTATTTTATATGCGACACGTGAAAGTTAGACTGCGCGAGACTCAAAGGTGAACGCTGGCAGTGATCGTCGCTCTATTAATACTATCTATGACGGCTGCGCGCGCAGCTATCCGCTCCCACCACCATGATATCGAACTATTGCAGTCAACGATCCCCCACTACCAACTGCGTGCGCAGCTATCTGCTCCCACTACTGTGCTTTATTTTATACCGACCAATTGACGACAGCCATCCCCACTACGGATGAGCGCGCAGCTATCGCTGAGGAGGTGAAATGCAACGCGACAAACTAACATTCTTGCTTCAGATATGGACGTGTACACATATTCTTTTGCAAGCCGATTAAAAAGCTTTTATAACATCAGTCGTCGAGGTAACATTAAATTTTACATTCATAAATTTCCGAATGTGAACGTAAAATATTTTGACCTAGCCAAAGCCGGGTTTATTTACGAAGGCGATGGTGATGTTGTAAGATGCTGCAAGTGTAAAATACGAATTATGGATTGGGCGGTGGGTGATGATCCCGTCCAAGTCCATAAGTCGTCAATGCCCACATGCGATTTCGTTCGTGAACACTTGTAGAAGTCGACACACGTAAAAACGGCTCTTTTCAGAGCCGACATAAACTCATATACAAACATACCCGTTTGGGTAGTACTAGTAGTACTAGGTGTTAGTACTACTACTACTACTACTACTACTACTACTGAACGACAGTAATCACTCCAAAAGTGTGAGTAAAGACACCCATAATAAAAAAAATTATAAATAAAAAAATTCCTCAAACAATATGCGTATACACTATAAATATCACGATCATGACTAATAGCGTATCACTCACATCGCAGATCATCGACACGATGGACGTCTATCGATACGATGATGGGAAACATTTCACAATAACAAAAGCTTCACGAAGCGCGATACGGTCCAATTTATGTTCCGTGTATTTTGTGAAGAAAAGACGATTTTGCGGCAATTACTGTACACGTTACAAGTTCGGTGTTGACAGATATCACGCTCGTTGTTGGCGTCACATAAAAAAACGCAGCAGTGATATGCCGCCGATCGTGCTGTTGTAACCTCTCTTTAACTTAGACTGTTAAAAAAAAATTCTTTTTTTTTTTTAATTTTTTTGAAAAATTTTTTTTTTTTTTGAAAAGAGGGGCCACAAGTTAATTAGAACTAGACCAAGGCCTAGAGAAGCCAAAAATGCGCTGGATCCAGTGAGACGGGACTTGCAATGAAAACTCATAAAATTAACAATTAATAAAATCCCTTTTATTATTCTATCTCCTTTTTAAAAACAATATTAACAACAAAATCAATAAATATAACAGTCAGAATCTATTTTCCCCTTAAATTGTTAATTAAAATAATTTATACTCTTTAAACAATGTCGCCTGAAAATTATTAACACATATAATATTTATTTGCTATCTTCTCTTTAAAATGAATTAAAAATTAAAATCATTAATTTCCTTTAAGTAATGTTTCCTGAAAATTATTAATAAATATAAGATTTATTTTCTATGTTCTCTTTAAAATGATCAATTGAAACTTAATGGAGATAATTTTTATAGACTTCTTGATAATGTAAATTAGAATAACTAATTCTCAAACAAAATTAATTAAAAGTAAATAGAGACAAATCCACATACTTGTTATTAAAGTTAATTAAAATAATTACTTTCTTAGAAGAAATATTCAGCAAAAATTAATTGAGATAGAATAACTTAATGTCATCAAAAATTAAATGGATATATATAACCCTATGTTTCATCTTTTCTTTTATAAAAACCCTATATCTAACGCCCCCCAAAAATACACCCAAATGTACAATACATATAAAACCCCACAAAATACACACACAAATATACAATACATCACATGTTCCACAATACAGTACAATTAAAGAAATTGCACGTGTGAAAGGTGAACTGCCAAAGATACATGTCAGCCCTTGAGCTAACATATTATACAAACAAATTAATAAAATTTACAAATAAATTCCCTCCCAGTTCACGCACTATACTGTCCCGTTAATCAGGGATCCAATTAAAATGTTTAAAAACTTGAAAGTCATGTTGTTGACTGATTGAATTGGTTCACTGGCTCTTATTGAGTGCATCACTACGTGTAAAGAATATAATGGGTTGAGATCACCTTATTTTTGTCCATGGGGGTGAAGTGGCAATCTCGTGGCCTACATTATAGGTGTTGGTGCTTCGTCATGGCAATTCCTCCCCCGGCAGATGAAGTGAGAGAGGTTCTAGGTGTTACATATTCAGGTTTTGGGCTGTTTCCTCGACTTCCTCGGGGAACCCGCAGTTCTATTCAGATCTTAGCCTGTCATTGGTGGAAGAATGGTACAAGAAAATTTCTTCATCTGTCCGGAGTAGAAAAAGGCAGCCAACGATGGCGAAGTTTGATGCGAGACAAACATTGCATAAAACGTTATTTCCGCTTGGAACTCGCAAACCGGGTTTCTCGCTAGAGGCCAGCACCTCTCCAGCGCTCTAAATTCACGCAGTAGTATTACTTAACTCCACTGCTAGGGTGCAGCACTAATTAAACCGCTTTAAATACTGTACAGCATTTAACGTTTACCGGCCGTTATATACTGGTTAATCGCCGATCTAAGCCTAGACTCGGCACACCCTCACCCCAAAAGGGCAACATAGTTGCCTCACAGTTACACGCCTGGAGGGTACCCTGCAGTGTACCCCCTCCCCAAAACAACCCAGTGGTCATCGTGATTAGGTCGGCCCAGCAGCACTTGCTCTCAGGAGAACAGAGGCTCAGAAAGAAAACGAAAGAGACGAAAGAAGGTATGTAGTATGTAAGTGTGCGAGTGCTGCACGCTGACCTGATCAGGGCCAGCCCACAGCAAAGAGGGACAGCTAAAAAGATCAAAGAAGAGTTGTGACGTCACAGACTTCCGACCTCCTGAGGCTTGTCCATTAAAGCCAGAACACGACTGCAACCTTAACAGGGCATCTGCCCTATCTCTACGGGGACTAACCCCCTTCAAAAGTCCTCGATTGCCCCCGACAGCGCTTCAATTTAGAAATGTGGCTTACCACTATTCTAGCATCGTCCCCCGGTACGCTCAGCCGGGCCGTCACCGGTGACGTTAATCCCAGGATGCGATATGGCCCCGACCAGCGGTAACATAACTTTGCGGCACGTTTGTCTGCGGCTGAGCTGAGTGGGTGGCTTTGGCAATACACCCAGTCACCAATTCGGAAGGGGTTTGGAATTCGCCACTGATTATAACGCCGACGGACCCGCTCGTGCGCTCGCAGCAAATTCTTTCGAGCTTCCTTCCACCTCTCCGCTGTTTTATTATTGGGCTCCCGCGGCAGAAGATCTTCGATATTCCACAGATTGGTCAACGGGAGTGCGGGCGAGAATCCAAACAGAATTTCAAAGGGCACGGCCTGATGACTATCGTGTCGGGCCGTGTTGAAAGCTAATTGTAACCACTTCAGATTCTGATCCCAGGTGGTTTGTTGATCTGCGTGATAAGCAATCAGGGCGGACCGGAGATTCCGATTGAATCTCTCCGCATGGGACGGTTGTGGGTAATAAGGGGAAGTGGTTACGTGTTTGATCCCACTGGCGAAACACATACGCCGGAATTCACCTGAAATAAACTGCGGGCCATTGTCCGAAACAATGATGGTCGGAAGACCGAAATGCTGAAACACATGGTTCTGTAGCGCGTTAATGGTTAAACGAGCGGTTGCCTGCCGTAAGGGCAGTAGCCAGGCAAACTTAGAAAAAGCATCCACGCAAACAAGCAGGTAAGCATTACCTGACTTGCTACGGGGGAACGGCCCCACGTAGTCGATGAACAACTTCTCCATCGGTCTGCTCGCCACCTCAGATGACAACAACCCTAGCTTGGTGTTCTGGGCAGGCTTGCTCAAGCCACAAAGATGACAGCTCTTAACCCTTGTCGCGATGTCCCTATCCATGCCCTTCCAGATAAAATGTTTCCTAATACTGGAAATGGTCTTAGAAATTCCCTTGTGGCCTCCTACTGGGGAATTATGGTAATAACTGAAGACCATGGGCACTAACTTGCTAGGCAGCACGATCTTAGGGGCACGTCCTTTTCTCTCTCTACAACAGAGGACTCGCTTGGACAAGAAATAAGGGGCCTGTACGTTACCCTCCTTGATATTTTGGATGACTGGACCCAGCACTTCGTCGTTTAACTGATGGGGTAACACATCAGTGAAGGCTAATGGAAAGTCTAAAAGAACGGAACAGGGTTGCTCAGATTGGGCATCACTGGGTTGGGAAAACATGCGGGACAAGGCATCTGCAACCACATTTTGAGATCCCCTAATGTGTTGCACGGTGAACTTAAAGGATGAGATCTTTACCACCCATCTACCAATTTTACCCAGTTGCCGGGGATGAGCCAGAAGCCAAGAGAGAGCCTGATTGTCGGTCTCGAGCAGGAACTCAGCATGTTCCAGGAAACGCCTGAACTTGTCTAGAGCGTACACTACAGCTAAACACTCTAGCTCATAGACAGATGATTTTCGTTCTTGCTGGGTCAATGTCCGGGAAATAAAAGCCACAGGCTGCCTAGCGTCGTCTACAACTTGGGAGAGAACCGCCCCGAGCGCAACCGAACTCGCGTCCGTCTGCAGTATAAACGGCTTCGAAAAGTCGGGCATCCGTAACACCGGTGGGGAGATGATGGCTTCCTTCAAGGTGTCGAAAGCTTTTTGTTGATTTTCACCCCATGTAAATTTGGCGCCCTTCTTCCTCAGTTCGTTCAAGGGTGCGGCAATTTCGGCGATGTTCGGTATGAAACGTCGATAAAAATTTACCATACCGACGAATCTCGCTATGCCCTTCGCATCCCTACGGGGAGGAAAGTCACGGATGCCCTGTGTCCTCTCGGGGTCTACCGTAACGCCCCGGTGTGAAACTAAGTGGCCCAAGAAAGAAATACTCTCTTGGGCGAAACGAACCTTCTCGGGATTGACAGTGAGACCAGAATTCCTTAACCGACCCATCACTTCTCTGAGATGACCCAGATGATCATCGAAGGTCTCGCTATATACTAGTAAATCATCAAGATAGTTAAACACGAAGCGGAATTTCACATCGTGAAAAACCGTATCGAGAAGACGAGTGAGTGTCTGGGCCCCCACAGCCAAACCCATGGGAACCCTTGTGTACTGGTACAAATTTCAGGGTACACAAAAGGCCGTATATGGTCTACTCTCTTTGGCCAGAGGAATTTGATGATAGGCCGCGTTAAGATCGATTATAGTAAAATATCTGGCCCCACTGAACCAATCAAAGGCCGAATGTAAATCTGGGAGGGGAACAGAATTCACCTCTATATTGCAATTCAACTTCCGATAATCTATTACCATTCTTTGCTTGCCCCCGGGCTTTGGTACTAAAAATGCTGGACTGGCATAGCTCGAATGAGAAGGTTCAATTACCCCTTGTTCCAACAATTCTTGAACCTTCTCTCGCAGAATGGTCATCTTCGGAGGAGCGAATTTGTAAGGGTGTGACCTTACTATTTTGGAATCTGTTAGACGTATCTTGTATTCCAGCAGGTGTGTGAGTCCCAAAGTAGGAGTTAACACCTCGGGAAATTCCTCACACAAATGGTCTAAGGCCTTCTGCTGGGATGGAGTGAGATGATCTCGTGCAGAATCGGGACAAGCTACTTCTTGGATACCCGGCTTTGCGCCCTGGTACCCAAGGAACGGAATTAGAACTCCCCGATTGAACTTAAAGAAACATTGGTGCGCTTGGATGTCCAGCACGAGACCACTTTTTGCGATGAAGTCGGCACCAATTATGCAATCCACTCCCAGAGCAGGAGAAACCAGAAAAGGCCACACCCAAGAAAACCCATCGACTTTAAATTTAAAGGTGATAACCCGGGAGATAGGCAAGATTTCCCGGGATGCAGTCCAGCATACTGCAGATGACAGGTTCGACTCCTTAATCAAGCCCTGCTTTTCAAGGTCCGCGTATACCCGAGATGAAATGATGGATCGGGCCGAACCGGAGTCAACTAAGGCTCTGAGCTGACCCCCTTCTACCTCGAGCGACAGAAAGGGGCATACTGAAAGGTGTTGCGAGGTAGTGGACCGGACCTTGATGTCGGAAGAGTTGGATGCTAACAATTGCGTGGAGGTCGTCGGAAGTTGAATAGATTTAGAGTGGGGGGAAGACATCCTCCGAAATATCTTCCCCTGTCTATTTAGTTTTTTGGCACTGGTCTAGACGAAGGTGGTGCTGGGCGCGCGCGCCCTCGAGTACAATTCCTAGCCACGTGTCCCGGGCGGTTACAATTGTAACAAACAACCGCTTTCGTTTGCTCGCGATTTCGAGCTGGCTGGGCCTGTTGGGGGAAGAAAGGCTCCCTGGGTCCTTCCGATCTCTGAGGTCTTGGTTCTTCTCCTCTACCGTCTCCCCTCGCGTGGTCGCTCATCTGGATGGCCTTGGTCATGACGCACAGCCGGTCCAGGTCCGCAAACCACCGCGGCCGCTCTGCAAAAACTAGACGCAATCGGTCCTCGGAGGAGACGCCGTCGAGAATATTTTGGACCACTTCCTCCTCCGACATGCCCAGTCCCAGAATTCGAGCTACCTCTCGGATTCTTTGTACGTATTGGGCTAAACTTTCGCCCCGCGCCTGCACTCGATAAAAGTGTCGATGTCGCAACTGCTCCATTAATCTACCGGGGACGAACGTCCCCAACACCACCCGGTGGAACTCCGCCACTCCACCTTTACGACGCATGACCTCCGCCACCCTCTCAGCCATTGTTCCGCGACAATAAGGGAATATGAGTTCGAGCACCGTACGATCGGACATGCCCGGGTAGTCTACCAACTGGAAGACGGTCCTAAAAAAAGGTAAAAGTTTTTCTGCCTCCAGTCCATCTACGACTGGTAGTTGTTGGATAATGTGAGACAGTGGGTTGGGCAGCTTATGGTAAGACGCCGCCCCCAAACCGGCGTGAACAGGTTCTATTTCTCTATAAGAGGAATCTACGGCTGAGACCACGGACTCAGCAACTGGAACCGGCGTAGATGGTCTAGCAGGTTGAGACCCCTGGAGGGTCGAGGTGATCTGCTGTATTAGTTCGTTTATGTTATGGGCCGGCACAAGTTCGCCGCCTTGTGCTTAAAGATTCTGCAGCCTAAGTATCACATGCTGCAGACGTTGCCGGATTCGCCGGACACCGATAGAGCACCCCGGTCCCGCCTCCAAACTTTCTACGCAGCGAGCTAACTCTCGCAGCTCCTCCCACTTCTCACTGCAAATTTCCCACTCGCTCTCTTGGTCAGTAATGGTGACCTTAGAGAGAGCGTCACCCGCGGCCAGCGCTTCTCGGAGCTGCCGTCGTAAAATAAGAACATTCCCTCGAGGGTCTTTGCCCCGGGCCCGTAGCTCGAACTCAAGTTCATCCCGCAAAAACAGCTTGGGGTTTAACACACTCATCGTCGAGCTTCGCGGTCGGCACACAAAACAAAACACAACACCTTAGAAAACTAAAGACAATTAATACAAGAAAATCTTAAGTACTGTTTCTTCCATTAAGCAGACTGCGGGTCCCCCTGCCGTTGCGAGGACCCAGCCCACTTACCTGAACTGCTCTCTCTCAACAACTCTACACAAATTGAACGCGACACACACTAACACACAACACGACAAAAATCACCGACCAACGACAATTTTCAAAAATATTTCCAATAATTCTTCGGCTCCCGTATATCGGAGGAGACCGACTGCCGATCGGGCCATTCCGCATAATTAAAACACCTCCCCTAATATGGGCAAGGTAATTCGCAAACCATCTCCACCCAGGCACAGATCTGCGATAAGTCGCGTTTCCAAAGGAGTGTCCCCTTCCAAAATTTCTCACCACGTGGCAACCTACGGTTGAACGGTAGGTTCATCTATTCAAGGCGGGCAAGTACATAAACATCTTAAACACAAAACCTTAAACCTAACAAAAATATTCACTTTTAGATATAGGGCCTTTCAAAAACTTTTCTAAGTTCCATTAGAACTCCCAAAATGTTTCCTGAGTTTACAAGCCCCGTCACACCCACAGGACCCACGGGTTAACCCTAATCTCAACCACGCTCTGCTACCAAATGTAACCCCTCTTTAACTTAAACTGTTAAAAAAAAAAGATTATTTTTTTTTTTAATTTTTTTTGAAAATATTTTTGTTTTTTGTTTTTTGAAAGAGGGGCCACAAGTTAATTAGAACTAGACCAAGGCCTAGAGAAGCCAAAAATGTGCTGGATCCAGTGAGACGGGACTTGCAATGAAAACTCATAAAATTAACAATTAATAAAATCCCTTTTATTATTCTATCTCCTTTTTAAAAACAATATTAACAACAAAATCAATAAATATAACAGTCAGAATCTATTTTCCCCTTAAATTGTTAATTAAAATAATTTATACTCTTTAAACAATGTCGCCTGAAAATTATTAACACATATAATATTTATTTGCTATCTTCTCTTTAAAATGAATTAAAAATTAAAATCATTAATTTCCTTTAAGTAATGTTTTCTGAAAATTATTAATAAATATAAGATTTATTTTCTATGTTCTCTTTAAAATGATCAATTGAAACTTAATGGAGATAATTTTTATAGACTTCTTGATAATGTAAATTAGAATAACTAATTCTCAAACAAAATTAATTAAAAGTAAATAGAGACAAATCCACATACTTGTTATTAAAGTTAATTAAAATAATTACTTTCTTAGAAGAAATATTCAGCAAAAATTAATTGAGATAGAATAACTTAATGTCATCAAAAATTAAATGGATATATATAACCCTATGTTTCATCTTTTCTTTTATAAAAACCCTATATCTAACTCCCCCCAAAAATACACCCAAATGTACAATACATATAAAACCCCACAAAATACACACACAAATATACAATACATCACATGTTCCACAATACAGTACAATTATTACAGAGATCTCTTTTGCCACGCCCTTTTCTTACCCCCATGAGGTACATTATTAATTATTTTACGGACATCCATGTTAGGATTACAATTCTTAATATTTGTATAACACACGACATGTGTATTAGATTATACATACGCAACTCCAGTAGTCCCCAGGACATAATAAATTCAAATTTTGGCTAAGTGCCTAATACTATTATAAAATACGGCCACACTGGGCACTTATTCTGGGAGAAATAAAATTTAGAAAACAATAAACACCCCAGTTATCATAATTAATTAATAGAATATATATATATATAGAAATATTGTTAAGTTGTGAAAATAGAAATATGTCATGAATCTTATAACCCTTTTAAAAGTAATTTTGGCCCTGAGACCAACATGTTCATTTGCCAGTTGGTGCATAATTCAACCTGTCTCAACAACATGTTTAACACTGCATGAACAGGCACCAGTACAGGATTAAACTTGTAAATCTACTTAACTACCCCAGAAATTTCTATCCCTATATAAACCAAACTGAATTTAAAAATGAGAAAATATATATATAAAATGAACACTAAATTGAAACAGAGAAATTACAAATTGATTGAATTAATTAATAGCAGTAATGAAACTCTTATACTGAAAATAAGAAGGAATTGCACGTGTGAAAGGTGAACTGCCAAAGATACATGTCAGCCCTTGAGCTAACAGATTATACAAACAAATTAATAAAATTTACAAATAAATTCCCTCCCAGTTCACGCACTATACTGTCCCGTTAATCAGGGATCCAATTAAAATGTTTAAAAACTTGAAAGTCATGTTGTTGACTGATTGAATTGGTTCACTGGCTCTTATTGAGTGCATCACTACGTGTAAAGAATATAATGGGTTGAGATCACCTTATTTTTGTCCATGGGGGTGAAGTGGCAATCTCGTGGCCTACATTATAGGTGTTGGTGCTTCGTCATGGCAATTCCTCCCCCGGCAGATGAAGTGAGAGAGGTTCTAGGTGTTACATATTCAGGTTTTGGGCTGTTTCCTCGACTTCCTCGGGGAACCCGCAGTTCTATTCAGATCTTAGCCTGTCATTGGTGGAAGAATGGTACAAGAAAATTTCTTCATCTGTCCGGAGTAGAAAAAGGCAGCCAACGATGGCGAAGTTTGATGCGAGACAAACATTGCATAAAACGTCATTTCCGCTTGGAACTCGCAAACCGGGTTTCTCGCTAGAGGCCAGCACCTCTCCAGCGCTCTAAATTCACGCAGTAGTATTACTTAACTCCACTGCTAGGGTGCAGCACTAATTAAACCGCTTTAAATACTGTACTGCATTTAACGTTTACCGGCCGTTATATACTGTTTAATCGCCTATCTAAGCCTAGACTCGGCACACCCTCACCCCAAAAGGGCAACATAGTTGCCTCACAGTTACACGCCTGGAGGGTACCCTGCAGTGTACCCCCTCCCCAAAACAACCCAGTGGTCATCGTGATTAGGTCGGCCCAGCAGCACTTGCTCTCAGGAGAACAGAGGCTCAGAAAGAAAACGAAAGAGACGAAAGAAGGTATGTAGTATGTAAGTGTGCGAGTGCTGCACGCTGACCTGATCAGGGCCAGCCCACAGCAAAGAGGGACAGCTAAAAAGATCAAAGAAGAGTTGTGACGTCACAGACTTCCGACCTCCTGAGGCTTGTCCATTAAAGCCAGAACACGACTGCAACCTTAACAGGGCATCTGCCCTATCTCTACGGGGACTAACCCCCTTCAAAAGTCCTCGATTGCCCCCGACAGCGCTTCAATTTAGAAATGTGGCTTACCACTATTCTAGCATCGTCCCCCGGTACGCTCAGCCGGGCCGTCACCGGTGACGTTAATCCCAGGATGCGATATGGCCCCGACCAGCGGTAACATAACTTTGCGGCACGTTTGTCTGCGGCTGAGCTGAGTGGGTGGCTTTGGCAATACACCCAGTCACCAATTCGGAAGGGGTTTGGAATTCGCCACTGATTATAACGCCGACGGACCCGCTCGTGCGCTCGCAGCAAATTCTTTCGAGCTTCCTTCCACCTCTCCGCTGTTTTATTATTGGGCTCCCGCGGCAGAAGATCTTCGATATTCCACAGATTGGTCAACGGGAGTGCGGGCGAGAATCCAAACAGAATTTCAAAGGGCACGGCCTGATGACTATCGTGTCGGGCCGTGTTGAAAGCTAATTGTAACCACTTCAGATTCTGATCCCAGGTGGTTTGTTGATCTGCGTGATAAGCAATCAGGGCGGACCGGAGATTCCGATTGAATCTCTCCGCATGGGACGGTTGTGGGTAATAAGGGGAAGTGGTTACGTGTTTGATCCCACTGGCGAAACACATACGCCGGAATTCACCTGAAATAAACTGCGGGCCATTGTCCGAAACAATGATGGTCGGAAGACCGAAATGCTGAAACACATGGTTCTGTAGCGCGTTAATGGTTAAACGAGCGGTTGCCTGCCGTAAGGGCAGTAGCCAGGCAAACTTAGAAAAAGCATCCACGCAAACAAGCAGGTAAGCATTACCTGACTTGCTACGGGGGAACGGCCCCACGTAGTCGATGAACAACTTCTCCATCGGTCTGCTCGCCACCTCAGATGACAACAACCCTAGCTTGGTGTTCTGGGCAGGCTTGCTCAAGCCACAAAGATGACAGCTCTTAACCCTTGTCGCGATGTCCCTATCCATGCCCTTCCAGATAAAATGTTTCCTAATACTGGAAATGGTCTTAGAAATTCCCTTGTGGCCTCCTACTGGGGAATTATGGTAATAACTGAAGACCATGGGCACTAACTTGCTAGGCAGCACGATCTTAGGGGCACGTCCTTTTCTCTCTCTACAACAGAGGACTCGCTTGGACAAGAAATAAGGGGCCTGTACGTTACCCTCCTTGATATTTTGGATGACTGGACCCAGCACTTCGTCGTTTAACTGATGGGGTAACACATCAGTGAAGGCTAATGGAAAGTCTAAAAGAACGGAACAGGGTTGCTCAGATTGGGCATCACTGGGTTGGGAAAACATGCGGGACAAGGCATCTGCAACCACATTTTGAGATCCCCTAATGTGTTGCACGGTGAACTTAAAGGATGAGATCTTTACCACCCATCTACCAATTTTACCCAGTTGCCGGGGATGAGCCAGAAGCCAAGAGAGAGCCTGATTGTCGGTCTCGAGCAGGAACTCAGCATGTTCCAGGAAACGCCTGAACTTGTCTAGAGCGTACACTACAGCTAAACACTCTAGCTCATAGACAGATGATTTTCGTTCTTGCTGGGTCAATGTCCGGGAAATAAAAGCCACAGGCTGCCTAGCGTCGTCTACAACTTGGGAGAGAACCGCCCCGAGCGCAACCGAACTCGCGTCCGTCTGCAGTATAAACGGCTTCGAAAAGTCGGGCATCCGTAACACCGGTGGGGAGATGATGGCTTCCTTCAAGGTGTCGAAAGCTTTTTGTTGATTTTCACCCCATGTAAATTTGGCGCCCTTCTTCCTCAGTTCGTTCAAGGGTGCGGCAATTTCGGCGATGTTCGGTATGAAACGTCGATAAAAATTTACCATACCGACGAATCTCGCTATGCCCTTCGCATCCCTACGGGGAGGAAAGTCACGGATGCCCTGTGTCCTCTCGGGGTCTACCGTAACGCCCCGGTGTGAAACTAAGTGGCCCAAGAAAGAAATACTCTCTTGGGCGAAACGAACCTTCTCGGGATTGACAGTGAGACCAGAATTCCTTAACCGACCCATCACTTCTCTGAGATGACCCAGATGATCATCGAAGGTCTCGCTATATACTAGTAAATCATCAAGATAGTTAAACACGAAGCGGAATTTCACATCGTGAAAAACCGTATCGAGAAGACGAGTGAGTGTCTGGGCCCCCACAGCCAAACCCATGGGAACCCTTGTGTACTGGTACAAATTTCAGGGTACACAAAAGGCCGTATATGGTCTACTCTCTTTGGCCAGAGGAATTTGATGATAGGCCGCGTTAAGATCGATTATAGTAAAATATCTGGCCCCACTGAACCAATCAAAGGCCGAATGTAAATCTGGGAGGGGAACAGAATTCACCTCTATATTGCAATTCAACTTCCGATAATCTATTACCATTCTTTGCTTGCCCCCGGGCTTTGGTACTAAAAATGCTGGACTGGCATAGCTCGAATGAGAAGGTTCAATTACCCCTTGTTCCAACAATTCTTGAACCTTCTCTCGCAGAATGGTCATCTTCGGAGGAGCGAATTTGTAAGGGTGTGACCTTACTATTTTGGAATCTGTTAGACGTATCTTGTATTCCAGCAGGTGTGTGAGTCCCAAAGTAGGAGTTAACACCTCGGGAAATTCCTCACACAAATGGTCTAAGGCCTTCTGCTGGGATGGAGTGAGATGATCTCGTGCAGAATCGGGACAAGCTACTTCTTGGATACCCGGCTTTGCGCCCTGGTACCCAAGGAACGGAATTAGAACTCCCCGATTGAACTTAAAGAAACATTGGTGCGCTTGGATGTCCAGCACGAGACCACTTTTTGCGATGAAGTCGGCACCAATTATGCAATCCACTCCCAGAGCAGGAGAAACCAGAAAAGGCCACACCCAAGAAAACCCATCGACTTTAAATTTAAAGGTGATAACCCGGGAGATAGGCAAGATTTCCCGGGATGCAGTCCAGCATACTGCAGATGACAGGTTCGACTCCTTAATCAAGCCCTGCTTTTCAAGGTCCGCGTATACCCGAGATGAAATGATGGATCGGGCCGAACCGGAGTCAACTAAGGCTCTGAGCTGACCCCCTTCTACCTCGAGCGACAGAAAGGGGCATACTGAAAGGTGTTGCGAGGTAGTGGACCGGACCTTGATGTCGGAAGAGTTGGATGCTAACAATTGCGTGGAGGTCGTCGGAAGTTGAATAGATTTAGAGTGGGGGGAAGACATCCTCCGAAATATCTTCCCCTGTCTATTTAGTTTTTTGGCACTGGTCTAGACGAAGGTGGTGCTGGGCGCGCGCGCCCTCGAGTACAATTCCTAGCCACGTGTCCCGGGCGGTTACAATTGTAACAAACAACCGCTTTCGTTTGCTCGCGATTTCGAGCTGGCTGGGCCTGTTGGGGGAAGAAAGGCTCCCTGGGTCCTTCCGATCTCTGAGGTCTTGGTTCTTCTCCTCTACCGTCTCCCCTCGCGTGGTCGCTCATCTGGATGGCCTTGGTCATGACGCACAGCCGGTCCAGGTCCGCAAACCACCGCGGCCGCTCTGCAAAAACTAGACGCAATCGGTCCTCGGAGGAGACGCCGTCGAGAATATTTTGGACCACTTCCTCCTCCGACATGCCCAGTCCCAGAATTCGAGCTACCTCTCGGATTCTTTGTACGTATTGGGCTAAACTTTCGCCCCGCGCCTGCACTCGATAAAAGTGTCGATGTCGCAACTGCTCCATTAATCTACCGGGGACGAACGTCCCCAACACCACCCGGTGGAACTCCGCCACTCCACCTTTACGACGCATGACCTCCGCCACCCTCTCAGCCATTGTTCCGCGACAATAAGGGAATATGAGTTCGAGCACCGTACGATCGGACATGCCCGGGTAGTCTACCAACTGGAAGACGGTCCTAAAAAAAGGTAAAAGTTTTTCTGCCTCCAGTCCATCTACGACTGGTAGTTGTTGGATAATGTGAGACAGTGGGTTGGGCAGCTTATGGTAAGACGCCGCCCCCAAACCGGCGTGAACAGGTTCTATTTCTCTATAAGAGGAATCTACGGCTGAGACCACGGACTCAGCAACTGGAACCGGCGTAGATGGTCTAGCAGGTTGAGACCCCTGGAGGGTCGAGGTGATCTGCTGTATTAGTTCGTTTATGTTATGGGCCGGCACAAGTTCGCCGCCTTGTGCTTAAAGATTCTGCAGCCTAAGTATCACATGCTGCAGACGTTGCCGGATTCGCCGGACACCGATAGAGCACCCCGGTCCCGCCTCCAAACTTTCTACGCAGCGAGCTAACTCTCGCAGCTCCTCCCACTTCTCACTGCAAATTTCCCACTCGCTCTCTTGGTCAGTAATGGTGACCTTAGAGAGAGCGTCACCCGCGGCCAGCGCTTCTCGGAGCTGCCGTCGTAAAATAAGAACATTCCCTCGAGGGTCTTTGCCCCGGGCCCGTAGCTCGAACTCAAGTTCATCCCGCAAAAACAGCTTGGGGTTTAACACACTCATCGTCGAGCTTCGCGGTCGGCACACAAAACAAAACACAACACCTTAGAAAACTAAAGACAATTAATACAAGAAAATCTTAAGTACTGTTTCTTCCATTAAGCAGACTGCGGGTCCCCCTGCCGTTGCGAGGACCCAGCCCACTTACCTGAACTGCTCTCTCTCAACAACTCTACACAAATTGAACGCGACACACACTAACACACAACACGACAAAAATCACCGACCAACGACAATTTTCAAAAATATTTCCAATAATTCTTCGGCTCCCGTATATCGGAGGAGACCGACTGCCGATCGGGCCATTCCGCATAATTAAAACACCTCCCCTAATATGGGCAAGGTAATTCGCAAACCATCTCCACCCAGGCACAGATCTGCGATAAGTCGCGTTTCCAAAGGAGTGTCCCCTTCCAAAATTTCTCACCACGTGGCAACCTACGGTTGAACGGTAGGTTCATCTATTCAAGGCGGGCAAGTACATAAACATCTTAAACACAAAACCTTAAACCTAACAAAAATATTCACTTTTAGATATAGGGCCTTTCAAAAACTTTTCTAAGTTCCATTAGAACTCCCAAAATGTTTCCTGAGTTTACAAGCCCCGTCACACCCACAGGACCCACGGGTTAACCCTAATCTCAACCACGCTCTGCTACCAAATGTAACCCCTCTTTAACTTAAACTGTTAAAAAAAAAGATTATTTTTTTTTTTAATTTTTTTTGAAAATATTTTTGTTTTTTGTTTTTTGAAAGAGGGGCCACAAGTTAATTAGAACTAGACCAAGGCCTAGAGAAGCCAAAAATGTGCTGGATCCAGTGAGACGGGACTTGCAATGAAAACTCATAAAATTAACAATTAATAAAATCCCTTTTATTATTCTATCTCCTTTTTAAAAACAATATTAACAACAAAATCAATAAATATAACAGTCAGAATCTATTTTCCCCTTAAATTGTTAATTAAAATAATTTATACTCTTTAAACAATGTCGCCTGAAAATTATTAACACATATAATATTTATTTGCTATCTTCTCTTTAAAATGAATTAAAAATTAAAATCATTAATTTCCTTTAAGTAATGTTTTCTGAAAATTATTAATAAATATAAGATTTATTTTCTATGTTCTCTTTAAAATGATCAATTGAAACTTAATGGAGATAATTTTTATAGACTTCTTGATAATGTAAATTAGAATAACTAATTCTCAAACAAAATTAATTAAAAGTAAATAGAGACAAATCCACATACTTGTTATTAAAGTTAATTAAAATAATTACTTTCTTAGAAGAAATATTCAGCAAAAATTAATTGAGATAGAATAACTTAATGTCATCAAAAATTAAATGGATATATATAACCCTATGTTTCATCTTTTCTTTTATAAAAACCCTATATCTAACTCCCCCCAAAAATACACCCAAATGTACAATACATATAAAACCCCACAAAATACACACACAAATATACAATACATCACATGTTCCACAATACAGTACAATTATTACAGAGATCTCTTTTGCCACGCCCTTTTCTTACCCCCATGAGGTACATTATTAATTATTTTACGGACATCCATGTTAGGATTACAATTCTTAATATTTGTATAACACACGACATGTGTATTAGATTATACATACGCAACTCCAGTAGTCCCCAGGACATAATAAATTCAAATTTTGGCTAAGTGCCTAATACTATTATAAAATACGGCCACACTGGGCACTTATTCTGGGAGAAATAAAATTTAGAAAACAATAAACACCCCAGTTATCATAATTAATTAATAGAATATATATATATATAGAAATATTGTTAAGTTGTGAAAATAGAAATATGTCATGAATCTTATAACCCTTTTAAAAGTAATTTTGGCCCTGAGACCAACATGTTCATTTGCCAGTTGGTGCATAATTCAACCTGTCTCAACAACATGTTTAACACTGCATGAACAGGCACCAGTACAGGATTAAACTTGTAAATCTACTTAACTACCCCAGAAATTTCTATCCCTATATAAACCAAACTGAATTTAAAAATGAGAAAATATATATATAAAATGAACACTAAATTGAAACAGAGAAATTACAAATTGATTGAATTAATTAATAGCAGTAATGAAACTCTTATACTGAAAATAAGAAGGAATTGCACGTGTGAAAGGTGAACTGCCAAAGATACATGTCAGCCCTTGAGCTAACAGATTATACAAACAAATTAATAAAATTTACAAATAAATTCCCTCCCAGTTCACGCACTATACTGTCCCGTTAATCAGGGATCCAATTAAAATGTTTAAAAACTTGAAAGTCATGTTGTTGACTGATTGAATTGGTTCACTGGCTCTTATTGAGTGCATCACTACGTGTAAAGAATATAATGGGTTGAGATCACCTTATTTTTGTCCATGGGGGTGAAGTGGCAATCTCGTGGCCTACATTATAGGTGTTGGTGCTTCGTCATGGCAATTCCTCCCCCGGCAGATGAAGTGAGAGAGGTTCTAGGTGTTACATATTCAGGTTTTGGGCTGTTTCCTCGACTTCCTCGGGGAACCCGCAGTTCTATTCAGATCTTAGCCTGTCATTGGTGGAAGAATGGTACAAGAAAATTTCTTCATCTGTCCGGAGTAGAAAAAGGCAGCCAACGATGGCGAAGTTTGATGCGAGACAAACATTGCATAAAACGTCATTTCCGCTTGGAACTCGCAAACCGGGTTTCTCGCTAGAGGCCAGCACCTCTCCAGCGCTCTAAATTCACGCAGTAGTATTACTTAACTCCACTGCTAGGGTGCAGCACTAATTAAACCGCTTTAAATACTGTACTGCATTTAACGTTTACCGGCCGTTATATACTGTTTAATCGCCTATCTAAGCCTAGACTCGGCACACTGTTGATGATAGTATCCGATCGTATACACAACAAATCACGGTGGCTTCAATTTATCGTAGAGTGCGAACAAAACAACGTACCGATAGAACTTGTGGTTTACGAAAAGAATATGTTCAAGTGTACCGTACGTCACGGATGGAATTTTCTTTCACGTTTCCGTCCGATTCCTGAACTGTATAACGCCGTTCAACGCCTGCACGGCTTACACGATTCACACGGGCAGATGAATTACGCGACTGTATACACGGACATGCTCGCCTACGGAAGTTCGATACCACACGCTTCTTGTTGCATCGTCCTTACGGAGCGCACTATTCCGATACGTACACCGATGGAAATATACAGAAGCGTGATGATGATAGCGCCAAAGTGCGCACTGGATCCTAGCTACAACGTAAGTTTTGATGTGCACTGCCCGCCGTCCTCGTTACCGACACTAGCGAGAGGGAAACAGTTCGCGTTGGTGAACAACAAGGCGCAGGGATTATTTTCGGTAGCCTTTCTGAAGGAGGCGTTGCCTACACTCCGCAAGTATTGCGAATACTTTGGTCTACGGTATTCGCATGAACAAGGGTACGCGGTGAAAGACTGGCGTTTGTACGAACAGTGGCAGCATTGCACGGGCGCTATGGCGGACGAATTTTGGTTGTTGAACTCCTATCTGATACACCTGCATACGGAGTCGAGAAGTCAACGCCCAATAGCCGAACTCAAAGCTAAACACATGTGCGAGCGGTTACCTGAGAACGATAACGTCATAGTCGCGGAAATGCACGAGTACCGCGACAACGTTATACGTAGCATCATGTTCAAAGACGTGAATTCTGTTAAGACTGTAAGAGCGTTGGACGCGAAACAACACGCGCTCACGAGATACTACATCGGTATGAGCCTCGTGCGTAATGGGCGTATGAAAATCAGTTTAGCTCACGTTTTAACGTACTTGCGTAATCGCAAAAAGAACGCGATGTTCTTCCGTTCGGTCGAGATGATATAAGTGGATGTGGAGCGGTGGCGACGTGACAGTCACGTGATGGAAGGTGGCGTACCAGAACGGCATCGATGAGAATTACCTTCAGCACTGAGCTGACAGTTTACTACATTCCAGCGTATTGTGAATCACGGTTCGCACGACAACATGAGAATGAGACGAGCTGTGAAGAATATACACCAGATCGTTTGCAAGACTATCGCGACGGAGTTGCACAGATCGGTAAGAAGGAATTTTCCGAGACGTGCGGTCGAGTTGAAGGGACTTCACGACTTGTACCAAGCAGATCTGGTAGCGGTGATACCGCACGCAAAGGCGAACAAGGGATTCAAGTACCTTATGACGATAATTAACGCGTTTAGCAAGTACGCGCACGCCGTTCCATTGAAAACGAAGACGGGTGTAGAGGTCGCACGAGCTCTGGAACCGATTCTGCGTGCTAATAAAATGAAATATCTGCAGACGTACAACGGGAAAGAGTACTACAACAGCACCGTAGAAACATTGCTGAGCAGATATGGTGTCACACTCTATTCCACGTAGAGTGAGAAAAAGGTTTCCATTGTGGAACGCTTCAACCGTACGTTGAAAACGCACATGTATCGCGGGTTCAGCGAACAAGGTCATTACCGTTGGTTGGATATGTTACCGGAACTAGTCAGCACGTATAACAACAGTGTGCACAGAACGATTGAAATGAAACCGCGACAGGTGAACGAATCCAACGAACGTACGGTGTTACGACGGATTCGCGAGAACACAGCGAGGAGCATCGATTATAAACGACCAAAGTTCAAAGTAGGCGATCGTGTGCGTATAAGCAAACACATAATGACGTTCGCTAAAGGATACACACCAAATTGGACAAACAAGATATTCCTCGTTCACACGGTGCGTACCGGCAGCGTACACCCGTCACTTATTCGCTGTATGTTAAGATCATACAGGAGAAGTGTTGAAAGGCGGTTTTTATGAACACGAAATCAGTAAATCGAACTTTGGTGACGTGTACTTGGTAGAAAAGATCGTACAACGTAAAGCCGATCGCGTGAAAGTCAGATGGTTAGGATTTGATGGTAAACACGATTCGTGGATACACAAGAAGAACTTGCTATAACAACGATTCGACTCGAGGAAATAGAACCAGTATACATCGATGCGTTACGATGACAACATGCGCGCTGTGTACAGTGTAAAAGACATTGTGTCGCATCCTGGTTACGATGAGTACATCGTGAACACGACCGCAAACGACGTTGAACGCATGCGCAGGATCTTGACAGTGTACGAGTACTGGCAACGGGTTACCAATCGTGTGACGAGGTTCCGACTCGACGAAATAGTACCAACCGGCACCGGATTCGATCACTACAAAGAATGTGTTTGGTCGGATCCGAACTGTGAAACGGGTCCGGACACATGTGTATGCAGTTACATATCTGCCGACTGCTGCGATATAGTGCGACTATTAAATAGACTGTGCACAGAACGACAACATGAAAATATTGCGACAAGCGCACAGACTAAAAATAAAGGACGTGGACTATTCGAAATTTTGCGGCGATGGTGGTGGTGGGGGTGGTTGTGGCAGAAAAAAACGTAAACACGGACGTCTCCTGCCCGATACCGTTCGTTCGATCATCTGCGGACCTTCCGCGTGCGGAAAGACAAACGTCATGTTCGATGTAAACGGATTGAGATTCGCGAACTTACACGTGTTTTCTAAATCACTATTTCAACCCAAACATCAGATGCTGGAGACCCTGATGACACGACTTTCCAACGAAGGAATGGGTTATCACGCCTACAACGATAACGAAGAGGTACCGCCTCCCGACGAGGTCGATCCCAATTCTATTATGGTGTTCGACGACGTGTCTTATGAAAGACAACACAACATACATACGCAAGTATTTTCTATGGGACGACACAGCGGTGTGGACGCGTTTTACCTTTGTCAGACGTACAGTCAAGTGCCAAAACAGTTGGTTCGTGACAATGCCAATCTAATAGTATTGTTCAAACAGGACGATCGCAACTTGAAACATGCGTACAACGATCACGTCAACACGGACATGAAATATGACACGTTTAAGAACATGTGCGCTGAAGCGTGGAAAGATCGTTACGGCTTTCTCGTTGTGGACAAGGATTCTTCTATCGACACCGGCAGGACAGAGTCGGTTTTGACCGTTTCATAGTAGTCGCACCTAACGATTAAACAAAAAAAGTCATACGTTCAGCTAAATACACATGTCCTGCTGTCAACGACTTTAGTTGTCGTTCTGCCGTTTATCGAGATGGACGACAAGAAGAAACGACTAGCACGTGATATCGACGCGATCAGTGATGACATACGGAAGAAATACCGTGCGTTAAAACATGGGATTCGTGAAGAAGAAGCAACGTTATCCAAAAGTTACAAACCGATTCTGGAACCGTTACAAAATATTTCGCAAACGTTGCTTGAAAAAAAAAGTAAAACAACAAATGAAAAGCCTATAAGAGTGAAAAAGATGAAACGTGAAGAGGAAGAGGAAGAGGAAGAGTAGGAGGAAGAGGATCCGACGGGTGCAATTAGTAAAATCGATGTGGGAACACCATTTCGTTCCCGAACGAAGCCACCACGTTTCCTGAAAACGCCTGTGATAGCCGAAACATTGGACGATGATTAGGGCGATCCTAGTCTCAACATTGAAAAAATGTTAGACACACCGGAAGGAAGACGTGAAGCGCGTAGATATTTTCAGGACAAATACGACAGTGAATCGTTAGCGAACAAGTACATGCGTATGATCGTTTCGTCCGAACGAGATCGTCTGATGGACTATACGTACGGTGTAAGACACGAAAACGGAAAATGGATGATCGGTGATTCAGCGTTCGAAATCGAAACGGACGATACGATTCTTATCAACGGTAAACGATACAAAGGTACGCCAGGACTCTACGAACTCGTGTTCATGAAGCATCCTAAAGAAAACATTATCAACGATTCGGATATGAAAGCGTACAAAGATATACTGCGTGACACCAACGCGCACAAGCAGTATTATTTAGCGAACTCACAGGTGAACGCAAACAGAGGTGTAAAGTATAAACGAATAATATCACAACTGTTTCCGCCGAAACGTACAGGACATGGACATAATAATAATATCGATACATCGTATATGACGCTGACGAGAAAAAAAGACAAAATCGATTACGTGCACTGGAACGATCCGAACGAAATGGTGGACAGATTGCGACTTTTAATGGCGTCACAGCGTGTCGGAAACAGTGGGCACACGAACGAAATCGTCTCCATAGTGGAATAACTACGCAAAGCCGACATCATCGTATAACAAGAGAGATATACATCATCAACTGTCATTAGCAGCAGCAGCAAAGCCGATAAAGTATAAATAATACTATCGTACACGCACCTGGGACATTCCACGTTTGGTTGTGACAACATGGATATCGTGCTACTGTTTATTATCGTGTGCACAAGTGCCGTTGTCGCATCGTCCGTTAACGCTAACGATGTAGATTTCGCTATAGATTACTTGGTGCGATACGGATACGTGCCCGACGATAGTTTACGACTCACGGAC
The DNA here is from genome assembly GCA_034769895.1 of Magicicada septendecula. NCBI lineage: Eukaryota > Metazoa > Arthropoda > Insecta > Hemiptera > Cicadidae > Magicicada > Magicicada septendecula. Next base: position 889,907,394 of record CM068367.1, read on the forward strand.
AACGCCACTATCGATATGGACGCCTACCTTCGCACGTTTCAAGTGAATTACAATTTAACCGTAAATGGAGAATTGGACAACGAAACGATGAATTTGATGCATGCGCGGAGATGCGGTAACGAAGATTTCGTGTCGTACACCTTACGAACACCGTGGGCCAAGAGACGTCTATCGTGGCGGTTCTTTCACGGTAGCGCCAGCGCTATAGAAGCGTCCCGACAGGCGTTCGCTGTATGGCAAAAACATTCGAATCTGGAATTCGAATATCGACCCAACGACATAAACGCAGACATGGTCATTGCTACGAAATATTTTAAAAACAGGTGTCTGACTTCCAGGTGCACGATCTGCAGGTACGATTTGGACGGACGAGGAGGTATACTCGCTCACGCTTACTACCCGCCCGATTTACCGTATAACACTACCGAAATACACATGGACTACTACGAATCGTGGAATTATACGAATGCAACCGAAATACCAGACGATCAGACCAGTTTTCTTCAGGTGCTAACACACGAAATCGGACACGCGTTAGGACTGTCTCATTCCCTCGAGAGGGATTCCATCATGTACCCGTTCTACGTACCACGCTCGGACGGACCGTTCGACCTGAGACGACGATATAAAAGGCATTCAACGCTTGTACGGGAAGCCGCCGCCGCCCGCTACGATGACGACGTCAACGTCAACGACGACGGCGACGACAACGAACGACACCGTTCGGACGACGACGGATTTATGTCGGCTAAAGAACGTTAACCAATGTTTAATAATCAACAGACACCTGTATATTGTGCACGATAACTTTTTGTGGACATTGGATCTCGAGTCGAAGCGATCGGGTCCACCGCTTCTGTTGACGGATTGGTTAACGTTCTTACCGCTGACGTTCACCAACGTTTCGGCGATGTACCAGAGACCGCGGACCGAAGAAGTGGTACTATTCATAGACAACTACGTATACATGTTCGATATACACAGTCTGCAGCCGGTGAACGGGTATCCGCGTTCGATCACAACGCTCGGTGTTCGCACGATGACGAAAATAAAGGCTGCGATACACACGTACACGGGTCGAACCCTTCTGTTGTACAACGATATGTATTACGGCGAAATAGACGAGTGCACGTTCACGATCAAGAAACACGGATACGTTAAAGATCGTTTTGTCGGCTTACCAGAAGCCGTCGATAGCGGGTTCCGATACATCGACGGAAAGATTTATTTCTTCAAAGACGCACGTGTATACGTGTACGATGAATTTCTAAATACGATCGTAAAAGGAAAACATAGCGACGGACTCTCCGTTGTCGGAATAAAATGCATAGACGGTACGATCGTATCAAAACTAATCGATTTATTACGCGAGTACGTATAAATGCCGTGCACAACGGACGAGGCGCATCATTCACGAGATGAGTGTTGACAAGTTCGGCAGACACCAGTGCGCTGTCAGAGCGCGAAGGGAGACGCATCGCAGTCTGCGGGAGGATATTGGTATCACAATGACCGAGGACGGACCCTTCGATGTAGCGGGGAAGAAAATACACAACATGGGCGAACCGCAGGACGGTAACGATGCCGTTCCACTGCGCTTCGTGTGTGACCACTGTCTGTTAGCTGACGATCCGTCGACGACGACGACGACGACGCGAGGAATAGACGCGAAAGGTCGTAAGATCGTCAACGTCGGCGCTCCCGTGGATCTCGGGGACGCTGTCAACAAGCAGTACGTAGACTACTCGTGCTTGCGTTTCACACAGCTGGCACCGAACAAGAAGAACGGGGCTGTCGTCGACGCACGGGACCATCGCATACAGTCTCTGAGGGAACCGATTCGTGCGAGAGACGCTTCGACCAAAGTATACGTGGACTCGAAAATCATACCGAAGGATACGAACTCTAACCTAATGGTCGGCAACGTGCGGATAACGCAGTTAGCGCCGCCCGTCAACAACAAGGACGCGGTGAATCTGGAATTTTTGAGCCGGCACACGATCACCGCGGTAAACGACGCTTATTTCAACGCACAAGGAAAGACTATTCTAAACGTCGGCGACGGTGGCGCACGAGCTACGGACGCGGTGAACGCACGTCAATTGGAGGAGGCGAAGCGGTACGCGAAGAGCGAAACGTACAAACTCGCAAAAGTGTTCCAACGCCGTTGGGAGAAAGTGGTATCGTATATCTATAAATTGCATACGCGCGCAACGCGTACTTCACTTGGTGCCGAAGAGACTGACTTACTACTTACGAACAAGGCGGAGACGAACGAGTTGATTAGTGATCTGGACAAATCTAAGGACGAGCACGATTGGAGATCCCTTTATCGAGAGCAACCGAAACAGTAGTCATGTATGAACTACGTAGCCGAGATGATTAAAAAAAAGGGGGGTCGTGGTCTTATCGGAAAAATAGTTAAAAGCGCGGTACCATTCGTTGCGAAGTCAGTACCTACACTGATCAATCGACCGGTGGACGTATTACCGGTGGAACTACATCTGCCCGGCTACAGGTTCTGTGGACCCGGAACGAAACTAGAGGAGAGATTGGCTCGCGGTGATCGAGGAATCAACGAGTTGGACGAAGCTTGTCGTGAACACGATATCGCTTACAGCAAGTACAAGGACAACGAACGACGACGTGTAGCGGATCGCGTGCTAGCCGGTAAAGCGTGGGAACGAGTGAAAGCTTTGAATTCAGGCATCAGTGAAAGAGCGTATACGGCAGCCGTAGCAGCAGCGATGAAGGCGAAATCAGCGTTAGGTAGCGGGCTATGCTACGATGGTGGTGGTGTGCGTAAACGTCGACGTCGCACCAGACGACGCAAGCCTGTTCGACGCACGATCAGGAATCAGGAAGAGGAGGAGGACGACAACGACGACAACGGGGACAGGACGTCGACGAAGACGGACCGGTGGTAAAAAGGCTTCAGGACTATACCTTCGACCGTACCGAAAAAACTAATCAAAATACCCGTGCGTCCGTTGTCCGATCGAGATCTTTATGAGTACAGGAAACTATTGCGTATACCTTATTTCAGAGGCGTGTACATGCGCGACGCACTTCCTAGTACATCACCGTGGGAGAACGAAAGCGCGATCGTGAATCTGGACGACGCTACCGGACCGGGCACGCACTGGTATGCTACAAGAAGCGAGGCGATAGAGTCTGGTACTTTGATGGATTCGGCAATCTGCGTCCTCCTGTCGAGCTAATACGGTACTTTGGATCAAACGTGACCGACGTTCATTACAATTACACACGGAAACAACCGTCGGACACAGTCATCTGCGGACAATTATGTTTAGAGTTTTTGACATCGAACGATCAGTAAACGACAAGATGTCTTCGCTTACGGTCACCGTCACAGGAACGGATCCGAGCGCACTGGTTTGTGACTTTTTTTCACCGCTTGAACTGACCGGTGAATGGTACGCGGGACTGCTAGACTTTACCACGTACAACTCTATACCGAACGTGGAAAGCGGAAGAAACAACGTCTTTCCCGTACTAAAGGGAGCACGTAAAACGTTAGAACTCGTCAATATACCGACCGGTGTGTACGAAATCAGCGATATCGAAACGTACCTGAAGAAAGAACTAGCAGACCCGAAATTTTCTCTACGACCCAACAACAACACGTTGAAATGTGAAATTTATTGTTCATACGATATTGATTTCGGGTGTACGGAACACACGATCGGTACCATGTTGGGTTTTTCCAAGAACCGAAAGTTAGAAGCGTATATATTACACACGTCGGACGCACCTGTAAACATTAACAAAGTGAACGTTTTGGAGATAAGGTGTAACGCTGTACAAGGTTCGTACAAGGCGGGACGAAACGAGCATATACTGCACTCGTTCTATCCAACGGTTGAGCCAGGATTCAAGATAGTCGAAACGCCTAAAAACGTCATTTATTTTCCGCTTAAAGTATTACACTTGCGTAACGTTACAGTGTCTGTACACGATCAGGACGGTGATATTGTGAATTTTCAAGGCGAAGTCATCACTGTGCGTATACATTTGAAACGTGTGTAGTAATCATGGGAATTTATTTCACCGACACCGAAGAGCGGCGGCGGCGGCGACGGCTCGCACCACAAGATAAAAGAGGTCAACACTTTTGGAAAAGGTATCAGTAGACGTTCGTTGTTGGCACGGTTAACAGCAACTAACCGACGCTACCTGATTTCACTAGGATTCAAAATCAAGAAAAACAAGTAACATGGCGGACAGCGGTATCGTCTTATCGGTTGAACGTCGACCATTCTTTGAAGACAACATCACGCATTACGAATATCATCCTCATGCACCGTACGCGTCGGCGTCACGATACGGAAATAACGATGAGATACGCATACCTATACTGCAACAGGAAGTCTTCACTTTACCGATGGAAAGTTTCCTGTACGTTGAAGGCAAGTTGAGCAAAAAGACCGACAGCACCGGTACTGTGAACGTGAAAATGATCAACAACGCGATTGCGTTTCTCTTCGAAGAAATCCGTTACGAACTGGCCGGTGTGGAAGTGGATCGTACCAAGAGCGTCGGCATCACGTCCACTATTAAAACCGTGATATCTGCCGGCAAGTAGGACATTGTTTTGATGCAAAACGCCGGTTGGGTTGCTCCTACAGCTAACGAGCTAACACCGACCGGCAAACACGAGGAATTCAACTTTTGCATACCGTTGAGGATGCTGATGGGATCCGCTGAGGATTTCACGCACGTTATTTTAAACATGAAACAGGAACTAATACTGTTGCGCACTTCCAGCAACGTTAACGCTCTGTTCTCGTCCACGGATGCGCCCGCTAACGCTGATATAGAACTGACCAAAATCTCTTGGATGATTCCGTTCGTGTACGTGAACAACGAAGTACGGATACGATTGTCGGATATCATACGCAAGGACCTACCGCTATTCTTACCGTTTCGTAGTTGGGAACTGCACGAGTATCCGGCTTTACCGACGACCGACAGACAGACTTGGACGGTGAAAACAACTACACAACTGGAGAAACCGCGGTACGTGATACTCACCTTTCAGACCGCCAAAAAAAACACTCTGAATAAACACGCAGACGAATTCGATCACTGCAATGTGACAAACGCGAGACTCTTTCTGAACGACAAATACTACCCGTACGATAACCTAAACCTGGATATCGATAACGGACGTTACGCATTGCTGTACGACATGTATACACGATTTCAAAAATCGTTCTAACACAGAAGTCAACCCAACGTACTTCTAACACCTACTGAGTTCATAGCAAAAGCACCGTTATTCGTCTTCGATTGTAGCAGACAGGACGAATCGCTCAAGTCTTCACCAGTCGACGTCAGATTGGAATTCGAGTCATCGACCAATTTCCCCGCTCAGACCGCGGCCTACTGCTTGATACTGCATGATTCAATCAACATGTACACTCCGTTATCCAACACGGTGCGCAGACACAATTAAACGCTTACTATATATATCTTTTTTTTTGCTGTAAATAGAACGTTGCTTTTTTTAGAATGTAATGTGTGCATTATATGCATGTGATTTTTTTTAAATTAAAAAAATGTAATCAATTTTCATGTATTTTTATTTTGTTGTAAATAGAATGTAATGTGATATTTTATTTAAAAAAATGTAATCAATTTTCATGTATTTTTATTTTGTTGTAAATAGAATGTAATGTGATATTTTATTTTTAAAAAAAGTAATCAATTTTCGTGTATTTTATTTTGTAGAGGGGGAAACGATTATCCTCTCCTCCCTATTCTTCGCTTAGTGTTTCATCAGCACGAGTCGTGAGTGGACGCACAAGATGCTTTCACACGATATCGATGATGACGATATCAATCCCAACAACAACCGCTATTTCAAACAATGCGGTGAAGCGGCGACGACGACGACGACGACGACGTCAATCAAGTCCTTATCACCAGACGATAAAGAAGTGCAGGTCATCTTAATTCAAAAAATCACATCTCCATACCCACGTTACAGAAACTTGGAAAACCGTTTAAAGAGTTTTAAAGAAAGGCCTGTATCGTTAACGATAACGCCTAAAGAATTAACAGAAGCGGGTTTCTTTTACACCGGATGCAACGATAGAGTGATTTGTTTTTGCTGTGGAGGCGGATTAAACAAATGGGAACGTGGAGAATATGCTTGGATGGAACAAGCACGTCATTTCCCTGCGTGCTCTTACGTAATGTTAATGAAAGATAAAAATTTTATCATCAAGGCACTGTGTATCGTTACCGAAGCGCAAGCACCAACAGCAGTAGCGACAGCAAAGAACGAACAACGCACCGACACGATCAAGGAGAATATAAAAAACGTAGAAGGAAGCTCGAATCGTGATACGATGTGCAAACTCTGTTACACACAAAACGTGGAAGTTGTACTTATTCCCTGTCGACATTTTATCACATGTGTGAATTGCGCCATAACCCTACATAATTGTCCCTTATGTAGAACCGCATACACCGCTTACATAAGAGCGTATTTCTAGTTCGTTTTCACGCTATAATTTTATCACCTAGTGAACACAAGGTTTGAAAATATATATGCTGCTGTGACAAAAGTGTTTAATCCAATCACCGCTAATATCGCATACCTCAGTGTTTGAACAGCACGCGTTGAAGACGGACGCATGGAGCTGCTATCTCCGTACGAGTACATACGCTGCAGTGACTTAAAGCATACAGTACTGTATCCTATAGAAATTTTTTTATACAACGTTTTGACATGTAAATTTGTTGCACTGATCCGTGACGAAAATATAAGGTACAATATAAACGTTCCGAAGAAATTCTTTACAAGCGTTTCACATCATACAACGTGTCTGTTCCGTAAGACGGACGGATTTGCAGCGTTCCTAGTAATACCAAACACGTTGTTTATAACGAAAAAAGGATGTGCGAGGATAAACTAGCAGTCATACTTGATTTTCACTGTTTCATCGACAACGATGGAAACGAACTCGTTAAGGAACTAGCCGTTATGGACGTCACCGCATTTGCCAGGAGGCATTGGATATTTACACATCCAGTAAACACGATTGTTTCGAATCACAAACATGTGAGGACAAACAGATGGTTAACAGACCATTATCATGGACTAACGTGGACGGACGGGGACACATCGTACGAACATCTTGTACCGATATTAAAAAAGTATACGTTTCCTTTTAACTTCGTGTTCGTAAAAGGATTGCAAAAAAAAAGATTTCTACAGAAGCGTATCCTGCATTTTAATATTATAAATTTAAAAGATTTCGGTTGTCCCAAACTCGATCAATTACAATCAATACATGGAACAGCCTGTCTCGCGCACCGCTTATTTCCGGAAATATGTACAAATACTAGAGTACACGCTTTACGCGAGTGGGTTGTATCAGATTTTAATATAATCAATATGTTTCTGATAAATTACTAATTGAAAACATTATTGTTTAGCGCTTACGTAAAAAATAACAGTCGTCGCCTTTCAATCGATTACATCATATGTCTAAAAATAAATTAGCGTCGACGACATGTTCAAACAAGCACGTGTGCTGTCTAGTCGTATAAAAATAACCGACACCTGTCTTCCCCACCTACCCATCGAACCGTGAGAAATCAAGTCGTATCCTGTTCACACAGTTAAATACATCACCTGTCTAAAAATAAATTAGCGTCGACGACATGTTCGAACAAGCACGAGTGCTGTCTTGACGTATAAAAAATAACCGACTCCCCTCTTCCCCACCTACCCAACGAACCGTGAGAAATCAGCTCCTATCCTGTTCACACGGTTAAAAATAAACGCTTACTGTGCGTTGAGTGGTCCCCCCTCTCCGGTTTCCACCACCACAACTACCTCCCTATTTATTCGCTGTGCACGAGCGTTATTCGTTCATTCGTTGAGAGACGCGCGAGAAATTATAAATTCTTTATTTTAAAATGGCATCATTCACTGAAAAGTTTGCAACTATTAGCGCAATTGAGTATAAAAAAATAAAGGAATTGATAATCGGCGTAAAATATCCAATAGAAGAAATGCAGAATATAGACGCAAAGTACGGGAAAGCTGTACTCGTCACTCTCCAAGATTACAGAGACCCTAAACTAAAATATCGTGTATATCTACCAAAGAGATACGCAGGCGTTTTCGAAGATGAGGAATTAAAAAATTTAGTACCGTGTTCGCTGCAACTAATTTATCCTGGAGAAAAGGATAGAGCTTACATAGTAGAAATTGTACAGTAGGACCGAATGGGCATCTTCATTTGTCGCGTACGATTACATATATTGTATATATATATTAACATGTACTTAGTTGTATTTCATTTAATTATAAATAATATATTTTAACTTCTATATTATAATGTGATTACACATATTTCATTTGATTTAATTGTAATCAATTGTCAATGTACTTATGTCTCGATAATAAAACAAGGCTTACGTGGTGTACATTTTAGAGTAAGCCCGGATAGACATCTTCATAATTAACAAATATATTTGTACATAATTGTCATTGCACGCGTTTACCAATAGTATTTAAAATATAATGTGCTTACACTTATTTCAATTTGATTTAATTCTACACAATTGTGTATGCGTTTACATAATGTTATAATATAATGTGCTTACACATAATTCATTTAATATAATTGTATAAAATTGTATTTTTTAATTGTCACTACTGTGTGTGTTTATTTCATTTTTTGTTTTGTACATATTTGTCATGTCATAGTGCACTTGTAATTAGTTTTACTTAGATGTATTTCGTACACAATTGTCATACTGCACATGTTTATATTTTGTAATTTTTACTACTGTGTGCGTTTACATATTATGTATTTTAAATTGTAATATATTTTGATTACACGTATTTTAATTATATGTAATTAAACAGTATTGCTTTAACATTTTTATTGTTTTTTAATTTCAAAATTCCTTCGAACATTAACACTATTCATCAGTCAATATACAAGCAAGAACGAGTTACATAGAACTAATTTAAAAAATCAATTTTATTAAACAATAATTGCATGATTATAATATACTTTAGAAATTAAAGAATATTTAAAAATCAAACTAACCTTGTACGAGTTCCAGTTGAGTCTCACGACGAACGATGTGCCGTTGAGAGCAGTTCGTACAGATTATATATAGTATCTCAAGGATGTACACGAAAGAGATGGTAACAACAACAAAAATCTCCCACACACAAAGTCATGGACGCGCACTTAGCTTGGCTTGCGTTCCGTTTCTCATTTCGATCACACGCTGTGATAACAGATGGTGTCAGACAGCTTGTGTGTTCTGTTATTAAAACAAATTTATGTACGAATACGTTCACACGCTGCGATAAACAGATGGCCAGACAGACGGAGTCGATTACATCATCATAACAACTAATGCACACCCAACAACAACAAAAAAGTAACAGCTGCCATACACACACACACGCACACAAAGTCAAAGACGCACACTTAGCTTGGCTTGCGTTCTATTTCACACAATAATTTATGTACGTCCCTAACTTCGTTCACACGCAACCATAACATATGCTCAGACAGACGGCGGCAATTAATTATATGCTCAGACAGATGGAGGCAATTAATTATTACCATGAGCGGCTCGGTGTCAGACAGCTTGTGTGTTCTGTTATTAAAAAAATTTATGTACGAATACGTTCACACGCTGCGATAAACAGATGGCCAGACAGACGGAGTCGATTACATCATCATAACAACTTTTGATTTGCTTAGTTGTTTCTTTTCAACTATCCTTTTTCCTTCCATCATGCATGTTTTATAAGTGAAGTGTCAATCAGAACAATTGCACAAATGCGTGATATTCAATTTTGCACCGCAATACCCAGTCAACAAGAGTTTCACACCGATGATGTGCGCATTTTGTATTTTTACAATATATACTTACCACAAAAGCACACACACACACACACACACACACACACACACATTCAAATTTACAGTTCATGAGTTGGCAACAATGCAGTTCACATCACTCAGTCTCTTTACATCGACGATATCCGAACGGCAGCAGTGTAAATATCTGAACCCATACACTATAACTCATGCACGAGTTGACAACGTGACCAACGCCAGTACAGTTCACGAGTTGGCAACAATGCAATTCAACTCTTCACATCGACGATATCCGGACAATGGTGGCAGTGTAAATATATCTGAAACCCGTACACTATAACACATGCACGACCCGACAACGTGGCCGACGCTAAACCAGCACACATGCACAAGTTGGCAACGTCGACGCTTTTCCAACATGGACACCCTTCCGGAAAGCACAGTATATATCCAAACCCATACACTGTAACACACGCTCGAATCGGCAACGTGGCCGAACCTTAACCAGCACACTCTTACACTACTTGACAACCTCGCCGCTTTTCCACACGGCCACGCACCTACCGACAACATGGCCGCCGCCGCCGACAAAATGGACGACGACCCCACCACTCCTGGCCGCCATCAAGCCACGACCAGGCCGCGGCCAGGCCGCCGCCGGACGGCGAACGGCGAACAGCGAACGGCGGCCACGCCTACACCAATCAACGCACACATAACCCCACTTTAGCCTCGCCGCCGACAACATGGCCGACAACTTCGACACGCCCACCAAGGTCACGAGGGACACACCACTACCCCCCGGTCCATCAGCAACTCTGCACACGACGATACACAGCACCGGATGTCTACCCCCACCACCACGATTTTTGAATTTCCCGCCATATGACGTCACTTCCGGGGTAGAATTGTCATTTCTCCCCTACTTGCGAGGTCAGTGGAACAAGAAGTTATCCTCTCAATTTCCTCGCAATGAAAGATGAAATCGAAAACGATCTTGACTTTGAATGTGAAGAGTACAGGAGCTTTTCACGATGAGGGAATTACAATCCGCTGACCGCGCTTCCCCGGCGACGATATTCCTTAACACCATATCGACGCAAGGGGAGTATCCGCTTGGAACCAGGAAAGGAGGCGATCGTCAACCCGCTTCTGAAGGACGGAAAGGATCCCCTGAAAGCAGAAAACTGTCGTCCAGTATCGTTGTCGTGCTGTCTAGGAAAGTTATTTGAGAGGATGGTAAACAGCCGACTCCCCCGGTGTCTAGAAAAACACGGTTCTGACCGCACACTAGTATGGGTACCGAAGATACCATTCTACTACTGATCAACTAGTTTATGTGGAAAACGCAGTTCAAGGAAACACATGGTTGCAGTACTCTTCGATATGGAAAAAGCGTTCTACAAAACGTGGAGATTTAACATCATGCAACAACAACATGATTGGCGATTCAAAGATAACCTGTCTAAATTTATCTCCAGCTTTCTCAGAGACAGGACTTTCGTGTTCGGGTCGGACAATCACTGTCGGGCCCACACGGACTGGAAAATAGAGTACTGCAGGGATCTCCGTTAATCGGCATGCTCTTTACTTTCGCCATCAACGGGATTTTTGAAAGAATAGAAACGTCAGTTGGGAAGTGCTTGTACGTATGTTGACTATCTTGGGCTGTTCTACTCGGTCAAAGCAACGGCGATGATCAAGCATAAAATTCAAGTCGCCACAGACACGTTGGTAAAAAATGCTAACAACATTTCATTGCTTTCTTTCTCGGCAACAAAGAGGACCTGTGCCCACTTCTGTCGAAAGCGAGGAAGGCACCCGGGTCGGCCGTTAAACATAAATGGTGTTCGGCTGCACTATAGGCCCGTAATAAAATTTTGGGCCTGATTTTCAACAGACAATTGACATGGATTACGCATGAGGACGACATGGCTCCAAGATCGAGGAACACACCATTTTTACACTGATGGGTCGAAGACGGACACCAGTGGGGGGGGTAGGTAATGCGTTTGTCATCGAGGGCGCCTCCCACTCCTGGACACTGCCAAAGGCGGCAAGTGTATACACCGCCGAACTGTATGTAGTGAGGCAGGCTCTTAGTTTGTGTGAGCACCTAGATCAGTGGCGTACCTAGGCTATTTGGTACCCGATGCGGAGCTCAGATTTGTCACCCCCCCTCGAAACATTATCATTTAAATGGTACTCAGATTTGAGTAAGCTAATAACCGAATATAATGTCTTTATTTTCAACACAAATTTAGGTTTTATTTCAACAATGCAAGTGCAATATTTAATAATACAGTAACTACAGAAACACAATATTAACTATAGTCGTGGTAGCCTATGCATATTTTCTTACATATTAAACTTTCCTAGCACATGCCACTTACAGATACTGAAACTACACTTCCCACTACGCTAAAATTGTTATCAGGATCAATGCTCTGTTGCTGAGTATTAGTAAAATTATAACAACAAATAGGGTCTTCATAATCAAAATACACTATTCAATTTAAAAATTCTTTCAATATCTTAGGTAATTTGAGATTTGGTTAATACATAATTCATTGTAAATATATAAATCACATCAGTATTTCTCTATGATTTTAGAACCCTTACATTTTTTGTCTTTGTACTTTGAGTTCAGCAAGTTTACTAATTACATCAAAATTAATTTTATCAAATGTTTTGTGCTCGATTGAAATAATAGCCAAATTTGAAAGCCTCGACTGGCTCATAGTAGAAAGGAAATAACTTTTAATCAACTTAAGTTTAGAAAAACTTCGTTCACAGGAAGCAGTCGATACGCAAATTGTCAAATGAAATGTTAGTGCTAAAACCAAGTTTGGAACAGAGTCAGAAAATTGCATTTTAATTATGAATTCCAAAAATTTGAATGATGACCACTTCTTGCAATCTTCTTGGTCGATTTCAGCCGCTCGTAAATGTCTTCTCAGTCGCTCGATTTCAACGATGTTGTCTTTTTTGGAGAATTCACCGAACGTTTCAATAAGATTTGATGACAGAACTTGCAGATCTTCGTTTGAACCTCCGACTAAGTTATTTGGTTCTAGAACAGTTCTGACACTTTTCCGTTGATTTGGTCCTATTATCAAGTTCTGAATGGAATCGATCCACACATCCAAACATAGCTCTTTTCAATTCTTGTTTTATTATAAGACCAACATCTCTACACTTTTCGCCTGACACCATCTTCTTGAAATTTCTTCTACCCCTATTTTCTACAGGAATGTCCATTTTTTCACACATCTCGGTAGCAAGCCGACGTGATGGCGTTATCGACGATAGTCTTACGCTTATCATTAAAATACAGTTTCAGAGATCGCATTTTGATCAAACATTTTTCAAAGTTTATTACCTTTATTTGCAAATATTTTTGGGTATTATTAACTTCGTCCAGTACATCACTCCAGAGGGAAAGAAAACATAAGAATGAAAAGTGGCAGACAGCATTCAATAAGACACAGGTCTTATTGAATGCTGTCTGCCACTCATTGAATATTGAATGCTCAGCCCCTCGTTTCAATATTTTCTTCCGAACTAGACAGTTCTTCAATTGCTTCCACTAGTTCAGTGAATTCTGCCTTTACAGGATTTACTGCCTCATGGTAGGCACTCCATCTTGTTTCTATCAACCTCTTGACAGAAATTATTACATGTCTCTTCAGTACATCCCAACGATGAGTTAAGTCTGAGAAGAATGTGTAAACACTCTCCAGAGCTCCAAAAAATGTTACACAAGAGGGTAAGTAGGGGGCAAGTGACCGTTCTGAAACACTTCCGGTTTCAATTATTTGCTGTTTCATGACGTCACAGAGGCCTTACCAGTTGGTGTCTGAGCGCTGCATGTCTAAAACACTGACGTCACTGTTTTATAAAGCTGTTTCATGACGTCACAGAGGCCCTGGCAGTTGGTGTCCGACTGCACTGTGACGACACAGAGGCCGTGGTATTTGGTTTCTGCTGCATGGGACATGTCCGAAATTTGGTACTCGAAATGTTTAAAACAATGTGTAGCGGATAGGGGTACCCGGAATTTGGTGGTTGACGACACAGAGGCCTTGACTCTGATCGAGGCGTCACAGAGGCAATGGTAGTATGACGTGTCATCGGGTACCGTTACGCGAAATTTGGGGGGGCATAGGGTACCTGACGGGTCATCGGACACTGAAATTTGGTGATTAATGACATCACAGAGGGCATGTAGCAGATTTGGTATGGTCCATCGGGTACCGTTACGCGAAATTTGGGGGGCATCGGGTACCTGACGGATCATCGTCATTAATGACGTCACAGAGACCATGGTAGTTAGTTTCTGCATGTAGCAGATTTGGTATGGTCCATCGGGTACCGTTACGCGAAATTGGTCGGTTAAAATTTGGCGCATCGGGTACCTGACGGGTCATTTGACACTGAAATTTGGTGATTAATGACATCACAGAGGGCATGTAGCAGATTTGGTATGGTCCATCGGGTACCGTTACGCGAAATTTGGGGGGCATCGGGTACCTGACGGATCATCGGACACCGAAATTTGGTGATTAATGATGTCATGGTCCATCGGGTACCGTTACGCGAAACTTGGGGGCATCGGGTACCTGACGGATCATCGGACACCGAAATTTGGTGATTAATGATGTCATGGTCCATCGGGTACCATTACGCAAAAATTTTGGGTAATGGTTACCTGACGGGTTCTGAAATTTGATGATTTGCGGTAATAAATTATGGCCCCTCCAGGATTTGAACCCGGATCTCCGGTACCCAAAACCGACATGCTAACCACTACACCATGGAGCCGTTATTGTTTAACTGTAATTATTTCTGTACTTTGTAATGGTACATATAACACACCCAACACCAACGTATCACAAATGGATTAAAATCCACTCTAAATAAATTTATTTACAAAAGTTGAACTTACAGTCATGAACAGAGAAGGTATTATAACCAAAATATGGGAATAAAATAAACAATGATTTACAAGTAAATGTACAACTGAAGAAAAAAGGACAAGACTAACGACAAGACAACGTACCTAATTACCCAATAGATCAAACAGTGAGAAAGAAACCAATGACAACAACACCAAGAAGAAACTTACTGAGAGTGAGGAAGGAATCAGTGCAAATAAGGAGAAACCCTAATCAAGTCAAACGCTAAAGGGAGATAATATAAGTGAGAATAAATTAACAAATGAGAATAAAAGTATTATTATCGAAAAAGAAAGTAAAAGTGAGTCAACCAACATGATTTAAATCCCTAAGCTGTGACTTGACACTGACATAGACTTATTAATCAAATACATTCAATAACAGTACAATACAAACAGAACTCAATAAAATTAACTATTGAAAGCAGAATTTAAGAAGGAGAGTGAGTACCAGTATTGGTATTGCATAATTAAATGAGGTATAAACATAACAAATGGACAATGTCCAAAGTACTAATAAAAAGTTGTAAAGTGGAATTAAAATTGTCGAGGACCACTACTAATAATCAATAATAAAGATTGTTATAATCACCAAATAGAAATCTAGCTATAAACAATAATATACCAGAGTTAGATAAGAGTAAATAAACCATTCATTATATAGAAAATTGAAACTGACATTCAACCATTGTTGAGAGACCGAATTAGAACATAACCTAATCTGGCCAACTAGTTTCAATAAAACAGTAAAAAACTGTAACTAAGATGATGTTAAACCAAAATGTTTTGTAGTATAACCTAAATAGATACTATAAGGAACATTCAATGTACAAAAGATAATATTATAAAGAAGCATAAATGCTGAATAAATGTAATTTAATATAACCAAGTGTATCACATAGAATGGGTACCTGTGACAGCAAAAAATCTCACTTAAAACTTGTAATAAAAGAATAGGGACTCAACCTATGACACTGAATAATGCAGAATAACGTTCAGATGATACAATTCAAGGATTATATCCACCTAATTAATAAAAATAAAACCAATACTAAGTGAACACTAGCAATAACTAGATGTCAGAAGTCTGAGTAACTTCAAACCAATGTGATTGTCAATATAAAGGCAGAATTAACCACTGACCAGTACTAACAGGGAGCGGTCGTGGCGTAGTGGCTAGCGTGTGGCGCTGCTACGCTGTCGGCGCGGGTTCAATTCCCGCCGGGGGCCATCTGATTTAGATACGACCGTTCCCCCTCGCAAGGCAATGGCAAACCAGCGAGAGGTATCCTGCCTAGTATAATCCTCCCCAACTATGCTGTTCGGATCCGGCGTTAAACTGTAGGTCCCATATACCTGTGAGAGACTCTGTAACACACGCACCACGGGTATATGCGGGGAGGGTCCAAACCAGTCAAAAGACTGAAGGACTACGAAACGAACGAGTACTAACAGTGTTATCAGAACACTGATATGAAATAAAAATACAATAATGAGATAAATGTGAAAGAATTACAACTAATGAAAAATGTAACACCCAAGTGTACTAAAAACTCATCAAAGAGACTGTAATTAAAGTAATAAAACCCAATAATAAATAAGACTGGCACTATCAGAAGTGGTAATGACCAGTGCATTATTCATAGGCCATAACAAAGTTGCATTATCAACCACTAATATTATGAATTAATTGGTAAATAATTTATGTGATAATAGGCCTAGAGTCTAATCCTAGGAAAATGAATAATTCATAACTGTAAATAGATAACAAAGTGTGAACAGTTCATTATACAGTACTAATAAGTTATCACCATAAACACAGTGAATAAAAACAATGTATTTAATATTATGTAAAGAAAGAGATATATTAATTTGTACGAAAAGTGTTTTTATCAACACTATATCAGAAATATATGGTAAGGGTATGCAAAATACTCGTAATCAAAAAATAGAAACAATGGTAGTTATAAAAATGTTATCAGTGTAATGATAAGTAAATTATTCGATTTATAAGAAATAATAATTAATTGCAAGCCCGTGCGCGTGCCCTTGTGACCAGAGAAACATAATCTCGACCCCAGCATACTGACGCTTACTTGCGCATCTATCTTGCCGAATGTCGCCGAGAGTTTACGAAATAAAGACAATTAGCCAATCAGAGCTCATTAAAAAATATAAAGTGCCGAATCCCGACACACGTAACAACAACAGTTTATCACCAGCATCGACGCAGACTCCACGTGGGTGAGAGCCACCACGAAAACATTGAATTGATAGCCGACAGCTGATAACGCATACTAACCTCGAAACTCCTAGTTGAGGTTAGGTCGGATTAGAGGGAAAGTGAAGTTTATTTTGACAGTGTTCTTAATCGGAGTACATGCGTATAGGCAGTTAGTGAAAATAATTAATAACTATTAATTCAAGTGTTAAATAATTTCTGAGAAATAAAAAGTTTTGTGATAGTGACACTTCGAGGTCGACGGTACACGCAAGTATCAGTGCCAATAATTAATCAAACAAAGAACGCTACTAGCGAATTTGATTAAATCCAAGTTAAATAAAATCTAACCCTATTTCTATAAGAAAAGGGACTTTTAACAATTGAATGAACAATCAGCAACGAAAGAGTTGTCTATTAACAATTTTGACTTTCTAGCTTAAAATCAATTGTAATATTTTGTAAAGAGACATTGAATCATCAATGGGGGAAACAATGAACCCTAACATATAATATTTTAAGATTAATATTGTGGTTAATTGTAAAACCTCAACTAAATGTAACATACGAGTTAACCCTAGTAGTAGACGAATTTCAATTACCTGTTCTTTGTTTTATCCACTTTTATATCCACTATTATTATTACTATATCCACTTTTAGAAGATGATTAATGAAAATATCACTGAATTTAATTTATAATAATGTTGTATGAAATAAGTAATGCATTCAATGAATCATTAGTCAATTAATATGAAATAAGTAAGGTTACGATGAACCCTATTTAACCTCAATTTCAAGTAATGAACAATCGTTCAAAGTTTATGTTATGTTAATGAACCAAATAATATTTTTTATTCTCCGCCTACTCATTATTACAGTAGTGCATTTCTTTTGTTAAAGTGTATCTTGCAGACTCAAATAACCTGCTAATTTTATAAAGAAAAGTAACGACATTGTTTACATCCAGGCGAGTCGATTCTTAGACTTAGTCTGGCCACCCTGAGATTTTAATAGTTTTTTAAAGAGTCCATACTCGAAATTAATTGTTTTAAAAAGTAAACGAATTAAAATAATTGCATACTAACAATTATTAAAGATGAGTTAAATAATTATCTTGTTGATTCATCCTCTTCGTTCACTTTTTTAAATATTATTATATATATAAACTTTCCGTATGAACTTACTTTTCTTTATCATTTCTCCATACGTTTCAAGGTGATGTGCCTCTTCCTCAGTGCGAGTAAATAAAACTAGTGGTATTTACTCCCACTGAGGAAGAGGCACATCACCTTGAAACGTATGGGGAAATGATAAAGAAAAGTAAGTTCATACGGAAAGTTTATATATATAATAATGAGTTAAATAATAAAGCATTATTTCACGAATGACAAAAGTGTTGACTATTATTGTAAATGAATAGACTTGCAGCTTAGTGAGCGACAGCAACGGTTGGTACCAGAGACTGCGGCGAGAATTTGAATCTAATGATTCTCGCTAGTAATAATCTCACACATTACTAGCATACAACCATCACTAGTAAGTATTGTATAAATGTAATACTTATGTCAATTTCAGTGAAGGAACACACCGTTCGAATCAGCTCATCGAATAACAGAAGAGTCAACTTAAACCATCCGACAACGAGCTCAAAATACTTAACAACAGTACAAAATTAAAAATTCTATAATATTAATAATAATAATAATAATAATAATAATAATACTATAAAATTTTAACGAGAGAGCATCTCGGCATATATTACAACTTTTGCGTTACACACAGGTTCTGTACCCTCTACTTCTCGTCACTTCCTAGAGCCCATGAGGCGGACGAGTGTCGCTACGGATTTTTTTTACAGATTTGTAAAACAGGTCTACTCAATCTAATGTTGTACTATTGTCTATCACAACGGTAGATAAGGGCAATGTGTAAAACCATAAAAGCACAGTATAAGTTTATTTATTATTATAAAAATAAATAAACTTTTTTTTTACTTTGTTTTTTTACCTCTCATCTCTCCCTAGCAGCCTGAGGCGAATGAGAGTCCGTTACGCTTTTTTTAACGTGGTTTCCCCAATTTTACGGACATGTAAAACAGGCCTACTCCACGTTATCTAACGCTGTACTATTGACTAGTACAGTGGAAGATAATGATAGGAAAGATACACTATGCAATGCTAAGCGAATGTTAAAAGCAGTACATATATATATTTTTTTAATTTATTTATTTACTTTATTTATTTTTTAATTTCTTTTTATTTTTATTTTATTTTTTTCATTTTTTTACCGGCTGAATATGTCGTTCATACATGATGCGTATTCACATTTGCTGTACCGTAATGAGTAATTTTCACACCCACACCGGTCCTTGACGAGTTTACAGGTATATCTACCGTGCCAGTGACCCGTCTCGAACTACCAAGACTACGTTTATGAGTATTTCTACCGCGACAGTGACGTAGTCTAGGTTAGCACTCACGCACACACTACGGTACCTAATTCTACGTTTATGTTTATGGGCATTTCTGCCACGAGAGTAACGTAGCATTCACACCAACACCACGATGAAAACGTGTTCACAACCAACTATATTTTATATCGTTGCCGCAACCATTCTGCATAAAACAAAGCTTTGCGCAATGGACAGTGTAAGGGAGGAGTGGTAACGGGTTGACGATGAGGAACAGGACATTGTATGGTGGGTACAAAGGATAATTCAACTGTCGTAAGAAGTTTGCCTTCTCAAACCCTTTTGTATAGACAACAGGATAATCTGAAAAAATGTCTGCAATGATGCGTACCATATTCTTGTACGCTACATTACCATCGTTCCATCGTATCCTGTGATAATGTGTTTCCAACCAGTCATTGATTTTTCGAAATTTCAGGTGCAGTCGTGCACGTTCATTTGGTGGAGCGAACAACACGATAACAAAACGTCCGGTTTTTACGTCAACTCCAACGAACTCTTTGATTACATATTCATTTCTGTCACCGCGAAACGCTTCAAACTCAGCAATAACCGTCCTATTCAAGTTCATTTTCCGAGTGACACGTGTTCGCATCGAGTACGTTAATTTTGAAATTCCCCCTCTACTTTTCCTTCCAACACTAGTTCATCGTAAAGACGATCAAATGTTAGCTGTTGGTCATGACGACTGCTTTCCAATCGAAAAAACGAGGGGAAAAAGAAGGATGGTGGTACATGACACCCCTTGGCTACTACCTGATTAATGTATGATTTCAAGTGATCTTGATCATAAAACAAGCGAACAATATATTTCTTTAGTACGGTTAATAAACAACCAAAACGCATCCACTCGGGTTCTGTGAAAACAAATTTTTCGTTCTTACTTCCGTTAATCCGAACAAACGTTTTCCCAAAGTGATGACTGATCATCACACTCTTTCTATTTTCACGGTTTTCACCTTCTTCGTACAATAACATACTGGATAGTTACTGTTCACGAAAGATCATCAAGTAATTCCACTCAAAAAAGTTAAGTAATATACGTTTCTTTTTACCGTTTGTAAACAAAACACCCGGTTCATAGTTGTGTTCTTTAAACAGTCCTACGGTAACGACCATAGAGTACGAGTTGATCGAATACGCAAGATACAAGTAAACGTTATACTTACAATGGCTGCTGCTGCTGGCTACGTCACCTTCCATCGTTGAAATGGACTGTGGTCGTTGCAAGACTGTGATCGGTTAATACCGGTCTTTAGAAACCGGTAGAGGGGAGACCTAGTTTTCATGACAAACGATGAACAGTATTCGACAACGCTGTGTACTGTACCATCCTATCGTGAATAGTCAAAGCGTAAGCGGTGGTTTTATCCGAAAACGTTTTACTGGACTCAAATTCTAAACGCACATCAACGGCGGACGACTTGATTGGTTCTTCTTGTCTGGAACAATCGATGACAAACAACGGTGCTTTCGTTATAAATTCATTAGGTGACAAAAGAGGCGTTCTGTTGCGACGATCGTAGAATGACTTTTGGGAACATGTACACAAGTCGTAGAACAGTGCATAACGTTCTTTATCGATGTCCTGGTTCAGGTTATCGTACGGATAGTATTTATCGTTAAGAAAGAGCCTGACATTCGTTAAATTGCAGTGATCAAATTCGGACGCGTTTGTCGCTATATTGTCTTTTCTATCCGTCTGACATATCAGTATTACGTACCGAGGTTTTTTCAACTGTGACGATGTCTTCATGGTCCACGAATGTCGATTTGTCGTCGGTAGAACGGGATACTCGTGCAATTCCCAACTGCGGAACGGCATCACTAGTTCACGGTCCTCCTCGATGTGCTCCAATAACGGTATTCGGTAATTGTTTGACACGCACACATAGAGCATCTTCCAGTGTACTTTGTTTAGTACGAGATTACCGTTAGCAGTTGCACCCGACTCTTTTAGCACCATTGCGTTCTGATCGGTAGACGTACGCAACAGAATCAATTCTTGCTTAACGTTCAGCATGATGCGTGTATAGTCTTCGCTGAAACCGAGTAACATTTTCAACGGAAGACAAAACGTAAACACCGGTACTCTCGTGTACTATCACTGACTCATCGGTTGACGCCACCCATTCTGCATTGAACAGATACTTTCTTTCATGCTCATTACTTGAGAGTAACAATTTCACGGTGCTCGTGATTCGAACGTTTTTCGTACGGTCCACTTTTACACCGCACACTTCATAACGAATCTCCTCGAACAGGAAAGCCATTGCATTGTTGATTAATTTTACGTTCAACGCTGTGTCAGTAGCGTTAACCTTGGTCAATGTTCCTTCGATGTACAGAAAACTCTCCGCCGGTAAAGTGAAAACATCCTGTTGTTGGGTGGGTATATGTATTTCATCGTTGTTGCCGTATCGGGTGGAAGCATATGGTGCGTGCGTACGATATTCGAACTCAACGATTCTGTTATCGAAAGCCGCTCCTCGTTCGATAGCTAAAATTTCACCCGACATTATTTTAATCGTATAATTTGAATCGAAGTGAAAGCAAGAAACGCTTGTTCCTTGATGTCAATCGCTTCAACGTTGAACACCGACTACCATGTTTATGTTATGAACACACTCCATTTTTACAGGTAACGTCTGTCCGAAATACAATCCCATATTTTCAGATGCAGTCGTATCGTGATAACTTCACCGCGAAAATCGACTAAATCACCGTCCTGATCGACGAGAGACAAAGTGATGTTGTCAACGCGTTGCACGTTTACCGGTAAGTATATTAGGTTTCTTGGCGTTTCAACTATTTTGAAACCTGGTGCCACGGTCGGGTAAAGGAATGCAACGTATGCTGGTCCTGGCCGTCCTTGTATGCACCCTGTACGATATTGCACTGTACGTGAACGGTGTTAACTTTGATTATGTCGATGGGTATGGGTCGATGGGTATGTTCGACTCGTGTGTTTTATAAGCTTCCAGCTGTTGATTCTCCTTGAATCCCAACATACTTGCAATGGTATTCTGTGTATGCGAAAAGTCGATCTCGTGCTTACAGTAAAGTCCACACTTTAATGTGTTGTTGTTTGGACGTAAACTGATTGTTCTCTCACCCAACTGTTTCTGCAGATACGTTTCGATATCACTGATTTCGTAGGTACCGGTAAGCAACTTGATGACGGACCACTTGTCATTGGAAATGTTTACTGGAAATTCATTATTTTTTCCTTCAATAACGTTTGGTATTGAATTATACAATGTAAAATCCATTAGCCCAACGTACCATTCACCGTATAACTCGAGCGGTGGGAAAAAGTTACACACGAGATTCGCAGCGTCGGTACCCGTCACGGTGACCGTTAGCGATGACATGCTGACGTTTACTGATCAGAAGTCGATAAAAAGTCTAAACATAAATGACCACAGATGACCGTGTTAGGTGGTTGCTTCCGTTCGTAGTTGTAACGAACGTCGGCTCTATCGCCGAAATATCGCATCAGCTCGAGAGGTGGACGTAAATTACCGAACCCGTCAAAATACTCGATTTCTACGCTTCTTGTAACATACCCAGTGGGTTCCCGGTCCGCTCTCATCATCCAAATTTACGATGACGCTTTCGTTCTTCCACGGCGCTGTTGCCGGTAATGCGTTGCGCATGTAAACACCTCTAAAGTACGGTATGTTTAGTTTTTTTGCGTATACTCGTAGTTCATCTTCGGACAACGGACGGAGCGGTATGTGAATTAGTTTTTTCGGTACGGACGTAAATACAATCCGGATGCAGTTCTCTTCTTCTTCCTGGTGGTTCGGACAATTCTCTTCTTCTTCCTCATCCCACCACGACCACTCGCATTCTTTTTATTTTTACGACCGGCCGCTTCCTATTGCTGATTTTGCTTTCACGGCCGCTGCAACTGCTGTCGCATAAGCTCGTTCGCTGATACCCGAATCCAAAGCCTTTACCCGTCGCCACGCTTTTTCCGCAAGTTTACGGTCCGCAATGCGTCTACTTTCGTTGTCTTTGTATTGAGCGTATGCGATGTCGTGTTCGCGACAGGCTTCGTCTAATTGGTTGATTCCACGATCACCACGCGCTAATCTTTCTTCGAGTTTCGTGCCCGGTCCACAGAATCTGTAACCCGGCAGATGTAATTCGATAGGTAGTGCGTCCACCGCGCGATTGATAATTGACGAAACAACGGACGGTACAACGTTTTTAAGCACGTTTCCGACGCCCCTCCCCTTTTTCCTCTTAACGTTGTTGTACATCGTAAACCGATCTCCAGTCTTTCTCTTCTGTGTTTTTATCGTGTTCATCTATTAAAGCTTTTATTTCCTTCGCGTCGAGTGTCCACTCGTCTTCTGAACTACGTGGCTTAGACAGTTTAAATAAGTAGTTGTCCAGTTGATGCTGAAAGGTTTTAACGACTTTATACATCTCGCTCTTTACGTATCGTCTCACGTCATTTAATTGTCGTAAGTTAATACCATCGCTCTCCGCGAAACCATCCGCTACGTCTGTTATTCTCTTTACCGCTGCTTTGAAAACACCATCTTCGCCCAAGCTAACGGTGTTCTGCAACATGTATTTTAAGTTCACCGCGTCATCATCAAAAATCGGTGAATTCACTCCCGACAACCAGCTCTGCTCAAACAAATAGCTGTTCGATACTTTTTTAATGGTGTTCGAGTCTACGTAGTCTTTGTTGGCCGCATCGGTCGCTTGTTCCGGATTTCGAACGTTGATTACCCATCGATCTCGTGCATCGATGACGTCACCTCTCTCTTGACTCGAGTGTTGTACATAGTTGTCATCAACGTAATATTTGTTGACTACGTCTTTAACGTCTACAGGAGTATCAACATTTTTTAGCCTACACCCTTCAACGTCCACGCTTTTACGTTCATCATCGAGTAGCAGACAATGTGTTTGCATATAAGCCAGGGATACGGCATCCTTTACTGCATCCGGGTCGTTCAGATTGCGGATCTTTTTGTTTTCAACATCTATGTGCCCATCGTTCGTAATTTTGAATCCCACACTATCGCGTAATTGTCTTTTTGTTTCTCGTCGCACGCTTACGGTGCTTTGATGTCTCCCGAACTTGTCCACAACCATCGTACAACTACACGTTACAAAAGGTGTGCTAATCGTTTTATGTAACGACACTGCGGTGACCGTCGCGTGTGTAACACTATCGGATCGTCACCCTCTTTCCCAAGGAAAGAATCCTATACCGCAAAATGAACATCGAACCCTGTCCAATTCATTTGTGTAATGAAAGCCTGCGGCAACCATAACGGTCGGACTAATGAAATGCACAGGCCATGATGTAAAGGTTTTCAGTCTCTCGTTTTCGACTGAACCACTCATCATTGTCATCCCAACATATCAATCCTACTTCAGAAATTAACTTTCTAAAAAAAGGTGTAAGTAAATTATACAGCTTACCTGGATGACCGGCTCACTTGTTCAAAACCAGGAGGGGGCCTCCTAGTGGAAGGAAGGCCTCGTGTTGGGGAACCATTAGGCAATCGAATTAATGAGGTGACCTCAATTTCCAAACTCAACAACAACAACAAATTTATTGGTGCTCTAATTCCTTTTCAAAAGCATTACAATATTATATACAAGGTGTATACTTCATAGTACCCAGAACATAGAAGTGTTCACTTGAAATAACAATAATCAACCAACAAAACCTGTCCGGTAATTTTTAAACATTTACAAAAATATAATTTCAATATATTTTGGCAATAAATTATTATTAACATTAGTAAATAAAAAGAAATAAATCCAGAGGTTCTCAAAATTTCATACGTCTAATAACAATAATTTATTAATAATATAATACTGTTTGATCTATTATTAACATTAATAAATAAAAAAAATCGAGAGGTTTTTTTTAACTTAAGAATTTTTTACCTTGTATAATCCACTATGCGATCTCAGTTTTTTACATACAACATGTTTCAGGGACTAAATCCCCATCTTCAGGTACAGTAAAAAATTTATTATTCCCCTAATACATAGGGGTCGTCGAAATGATTAAAATGTTTATACATAAAAACACACGCACAAAAATCACTGAATAAATTAACATATAACACAAACACATGAACACGTTAAAAGCGACTCAGTGCACCGGTCGACCTCCGATCGTCAACTAGCCCGTGTTCGTGCTTCATTGCTTATCATCAACGCGGTATCATATAATTTATTGGATTTAAATGATAGCTGATCGTTGAGTAACTGCTCTTTATTTACTTTGGATGCCTTGTATATTTCAAACTCTTCTAAAGCATTCAGGAAATGACCTTTATTACAAACATGTATCGGCTCCATGTTCTCTTTGAATCCGGTGTAATTATGGTTTTCGTTTATTAGGTGGAGTGCGTAATTTGATGAGGTGGTTTGGGGTTTCTTTTTTGGTAGGTGTTCTTTAAATCTCTCGATAAATTTCCTCCCCGTTTGTCCGATATAGAACTTATCGCACTCACTGCACTGGATTCTATATACTCCTGAACATTCCTCCAAAGTTATTGGTTTTCGTGGCTTAAGTATATTTTTTAGATTATTTATGGTCTTGAATGAAACATTTATATATAATTTTTTTAATTCATTTTTTATTATGTTGGGGAGTATGTTCGTATATAATGCTGAGACATATTGTGTTGTATTTTTAACTTTATTATTGTCACCATTTATTTTCCGTAATTGTTTATGTATCATTTTATCCACAATTTCTGTGTTATATCCATTTTTCAAGGCTATGTGTTTTATTATGTTATATTCTTCCTTATAATCCTCCGTATTCATTGGTACGCTTATTAGTCTATGTGCTAGTGCATTAAATGCCGCCATTTTTTGTGTGTATGGATGATTCGATTTAGCATTTATAACTATGTCTGTTGTAGTATGTTTTCGGTATATTTTAAAACCGAAATGGTTGTTTCTTTTTAACGCCAATACATTGAGGAAGTTCAAGCCATTATTGGTTTCCATTTCCATAGTAAATTTTATGTTGTGGTTAATTTCGTTAATAAATTTAAAAAACATATCCACCTGTCTATGAGTGCCATTAAATACTATGAAGGTGTCGTCTACATACCGTGTATAAGAAACAATTTTATCATAGAATCGGTTATAGTCAGACAATAAAAATTTATTCTCATAATAGTTCATATATATTTCGGCCAAAAGTCCACTTAGAGGTGAACCCATAGCCAAACCTTCCTCTTGGTTAAAATACTTGTTGTCATGAGTGTAATAATGTTGCTGTACTATAATCTGTAACAAAGATAGGAGTTCATCTATCTGTTTTTTGTTTAGAATACCTGTTGTAGTTAAATTTACCTTTAGAATTTTTAATGTTTCCAAAACCGGAATATTTGTATATAAATTGACAATGTCCTTCGAGACAAGTTTATAATTAGGTGTAATCTCCATATCTTTAATTTTATTTATGAATTCAAAGGTGTTTTTTACATTCTGGATATTTTCTAATTTTTTTTTTAATTTAATACATCTAATAAAAATAAGCTTTTTTTTTCAGGACACCTCTGGTTGTACTATTTTAATTAAATAACACAAACGACATGCACCATCTAACATCTCAATAAACAAAATTAAGAACAACAACAATATAATTAGTAAAGGTATAATATTAAAATATAATTTGGTAATCATGTTCTTGAGTAAGAAATTCACCATGTGTGCTCAATATTTTTTTGTTTTTTTTCTAAACTTGTATCGCTCAATGGTTTATTAATTTCCTAGTGTACACCATTATAAAAAAAAAGATTAAATAACCAGGTCTCTCAAAATGTAAAATGTTTTATACATACACATGTGGGTATACCAATGACTAGGTCCAAGACACTATTTATATATGCTCATCACTCAACAACTAATTAATATTTAATTAATTCAACATGTTTTAAACTGAGCCCACATTATTAAGTTCCATTAGATTTATGAAGGTATAAATATACAACAAAATTTTAACATTTAATTTGAAACTCAAAGAGAATTAAAATAACTTCTAAATCCCAACACGTGTAGGGATATAACCTAGTCTGACCCAATGTGATGGACCATTCACAACCTGTTATGCCAAAGAGTGCACACAATACATATGATTTGATCATTTTCTTTGACTTACATTCACTAAACAATTTTCACACAAACAGTTACATAGTTACATGGAGAACACAGAAAAATATTGAGAGACTATCTCTGAGAAAACAAAGGAACCAGGCATTCTTCACTCGAGTGGCGCTGGGAAGATCCTTCCCCCTGCAAGGTTTAAATAGATCCCAAATCCCCAGTAGTATCTTAACACATTTCGTTTTTTTAAAGTTTTTTTTTGTTTTTTTTTGTGTGTTACTTTTAAATCTTAAAAGCTTTGCAGAGAAGGTATTACTATCACTTCACTAACAGCACAAGAAGCTGTCCTCACGATTAAAAGAAATATAAGATGCCAGGCCAGTTCAACAGAATTTAAAAGGAAACTTGAGTTCAGAAAATGAATTAGCAATCAATAAAATAGCCCGGGTATTCCAGATATTAAGTAAGTAAAAAACATCAAAAATTAAAGCAAAGTTTTTTGTGTGTGTTAAGATAACTCACTTGACGAGAAACTCAATTAGTGCCACATGCACACATAGGAATAAGTTAATAATTTTCTTTGCATAAAAGACACTTCCACAGCACCTGAGAAACATTGTTCTCGAAACATACCTGTCTAGATTGGCCACAGCACACTAGCCACTACTCAGTTCCTTTATATTCTCACATTTTATCCTGGTCTGACACTCGGGAAACGGATGAACGGGCCGCAGACACCCCAGGGCACACCTTTTTTACTCAGCCGGCCATGACACCCCAGGGCACACCTTTTTTACTCAGCCGGCCATAATAAAACTAAATCGCCCGGTATTTAAAAAAAGAGTTCAAACTTTCTTCAGAAGCCGAGCGAGAAAACGTCTCTCCCGTTTGAAGGAACAGGTCAGAAGAGAGAGCAACACGTGTATAAGGCAACTACCAGCCCGGCCCCTCACAGCGGCGCAGTGAAGCTCAAGTTGCGTTGATCCCTACTAGATAGCGCGCGTGTGTCCAACACAGCAAAATAATATAAATAATTCTAATTGCCGAAATTTGACATATTCAAAGTTGTAAGTTGCCGTAACAAAATCCCATAGTTACGGCACACGACTTCAAAGTCAGGCGTCAAATCTAACCGCACATGTCGACAGTGTTGACAACAATGAGTTGTTACACCGTCATTCACAAAATATATACAATAATGTTGGCTTCACGTAATTCCTCCACTACGGAGATGATTTCGTTGTCGTGTCTGGTGTGACCGGCGAGTTTTGAATTTACCAGCAGTATCAACCGTTCAACCAGTTTGTTGGGATCGTTCCAGTGTACGTAATCGATACCACGTCCGCTGCGCGGCGGGAACAATCGGGCGATTATCTCTCTGTACTTTACACCTTTTACGATTTAGCACCGGGTAAATGATAACGTTTATGAGCGTTAGTGTCCGACAGTACAGACTTGTACGCTGCTAAATCGTTTTCATTGTAGACGTTCTTTTTGGGTTCTTTCATAAACATAAGTTCCTAGAGACCCGGTGTGCCCCTGTATCATTTTCCAGCTATGTAGAAGCTGTCGTCTTGATTAATCTCCAACACCGAATTGCCCACCGTCCATTTGTCTTTAACGTTACGGACACCGTACGTGTGATCCACCTTTTTTTCTCGATCATCAGATAACGCGAATAGTAAGTATTTCCTCGCGAGCGGACCTTCGACAGACTGTTCAACGTATTCTTGTGCTTCGTGTCGACCTTCGGGTGTTGCTAAAAATTCTTCAAGAGTCACGTTCGGTGTTTCGACATCAGGCGTTTGTGCCAACACTTCCGTTCTAAGGAAACGAGGTTGTGATGGTGGTGGTGGTGGTGTCATCTCGACAGCTGTATGCGTATCTTCATCTTCAACTTTTTTTTTTTAATTTTATCACTGGAGTCATTCAACTTTTCCGAAATCTGGGCTAACGGTTCCAAAAGAGGTTTGTACGTTCTCGTTTACGCTTCATCGCTCTCTCTGAGTTTATGTTTCAACGCACGATACTTTTGTCTTATGTTGTTGCTAATTTCATCGATTTCTTGTGTCAATTGCTTGTCATTCATCTTGACACTGATGACTTTCTCGCACAAACTATTCTATTTGTTTATAAAACGATTGAAACCCACTCTGTATCTGCCCACGTTTATCGGTGAGTCCTTGCTGATGACTAAGAATCCGTAACGATCCTTCCACGCTTCAGCACACATCGCTTTGAACTCATCGTACTTCATGTCTGTGTTAACGTGATCGTTGTAAACGTGGCGTAAATTGAGATCATCTTGTCTGAACAAAACCAAGATATTGGTATTATCACGCACCAGTTGCTTCGGTACCAGACTGTACGTCTGGCATAGGTACAAAGTATCCACGCCGCTATGCCGTCCCATAGCAAAATATTTTCGTATGTTATTCTGTCGTTCGCATACCACATCATCGAACAACATGATTGAATTATATGCAATTTTGTGCGGAGGCGGTACTTCATCGTTTCACTGTACGTGAAGTACGTCATTCCTTCGTCAGCGAGAGCTTTAAAAACTTCTTCCAACATACGGTATTTCGGTTGAAACAACGATTTGGAGAACACGTACAGGTTCTGAAATCGCAGTCCGTTTGGATCGAATAACATGTTAAAAACAACGTTTGACTTCCCGCTGCACGATCCGCCGCACACGATGCATCGAACTGTGTTCGGAAACAGTGGACTGTGTTTTCTATATGTACCTTCACCGTTGTACTTAGTAGAGTCTCCGTTCTTAACAATTAACTTTATCGATTGTTGTTCAATCTTCATCTTAACTCGTTTACGTTCGGTTAAATACTGTGGTAACGTTATTATATCAGATTTTTTTTATGTATCCACGAATCATCTTTACCGTCAAAGCCGAGCCACAGCACTCGCACGCGATCACCTTTACGTTATAATATTTTTTCAACGAGATACACATCGCCGACGCTGGTTTTACTCAATTCTTGTTCGTAAAACCCGCCTTTCAAAATGTTACCCGTGTGATCTTTCAACAAGTACGTAACCGGCACGGTCGGTTGAACACTGTGCACGGTGTATATCTCGTTCGTCCAGTTTGGTGTGTAACCTTTAGCAAATGTGATTTTGTATTTACTGATACGCACCCGATCGCCTATTTTAAACTTATGTTTCTTGCTCACTTTCCGCGGAGCGGTATTTTTTCTTATTCGTTCCAACATTATTCGCTCGTTGCTCTCATCGACTTGTCGCGGCTTCATCCCTATAGTTCTGTGCACTCTATCGTTGTATTCCATCACCAGGTCGGGTAAAAGCGACAACCACCGATAATGACCTTGCTCGCTGAACGCACGGTACATGTTCGTTTTCAACGTACGATTAAATCGCTCCACGATGGACGCTTTCTTCTCGCTATACGCCGAATAGTGTCTGACGTTGAATATCTTAAGTAAAGCTTGTACGGTACTGTTAAAGTACTCTTTCCCGTTATCCGTTTGCAGGTATTTCATTTTAATTTTTACAATTATTGGTTCGAAAGCCTGCGCTACTTCAACACCCGATTTAGTTTTTAAGGGAATCGCATATGCATACTTGCTAAATGCGTTAATTACCGTCATTAGATATTTGTACCCCTTGTTCAACTTGGCATGAGGTATCATTTCCACTAAATCCGCTTAGTACAGATCGTGTAACCCCTTCACCTCAACGCACGTCTGAGGAAGTTCCTTCTCACCGGTCGGTGCAGTTCCCTTGCAATTGTTTTGCGTACGTTTTCCATATCACCACCCAAAACGCGAATCGCAAAAAATTTGGTACGAGATATACCGTTACGTCTTCATTGAACCTCACCGACTTCACCATCACTACTGACAGTGTGTCGCTCACGTAAGAGGGTGTTATAGTGTCATGTTCCGGACGCGAACGTTATAACGGATTTTCGCGCTTGTTGGATAATATCGCGGTTGGGCTGACAGAGTTATAAAATTTTATAAATGTCCGTACGCAAGTGTCCTTTCTCCTTCCTCCAAAATATATCTTTTATCGTTATACGGTGGCAGCGACAATTTTGTAACCTTTCTCGTGTATAGGTTATGTTTTTCACTCTGGATAGTCTGCGCCGTAGTATAAGTTTGTGATCTGGTCTTCACACATTTCCTGTACAGCTCGTGTTTTAATTGATTCTCTATAGCTGACCGTAGCACACATTTTGCTACCTTTTTCTCGTTATCGAGTAGCGTAACGATGGAGTAACACTTTGCTCTTAATCCAACAAATTTGCGTATCGGTACCCCCTTTGTTTCATCTTTGAAAGTACCCAACTTCTTCATATTTGTCAAACTGTAGCAGGGATGCATCGTTGGGTACTCGGAGGAGTCAAACAGGTCAAGACGTTGTGTCATGTCATTGTACACGTCATCAGTCTGTAGGTCATACAAGAGAGAATCGGTGTCAGTCATGCATAAACGCGCGCGCGACCTGTAAGTGCTTATCGTAAAACCGTAATGAAACGATACATAATTAGCTTACTAATGTCTAGTACAGAAAAGCCTACGTACAGTGGACGATTCAGTGTTATGCATTCATTCTTCATCGTTACACCAACCAGATCCTCATTGTAGATAAAGAAATGTTGTAGTCTGGGGTTAGCTGTCAGTTTGAGTAATTTTCTTTCGTTCGCGACTAATTTGAAATCTATCCGTTTCCGTACGTTTTCCAACGACTTCCCGTACGGTGCGTTATTCATTAATTTAAAAAAGTCTTTTTCAAAGGTATTTCTTGCTTCTTTTCGCCTTGCCGTGTTGAACTCGATGAAAGGTTTCAACCAAGGTGATTGATTAAACGACAACACCCGGTGAATTGCTGTCAATTCCATACCTAGTTCAAGGTAGAGTTGTAGGGTTCTGTAATGAACGGTATATTTCTTCTTGTTCTCTAGTTTGGTTACTAGTTTCTCTACTTTTCCGTTGGAACAAACGAAATCTTTCAACAACTTCATAAGATAAGAGTACTGGGAGAGCATATCGTTCGTGATAGTACGCTTTTCGGGTGCTAAAGGATAGTCACTGTGTAAGTCGTGTAGGTTTTCAGGATATTTAAGATCTACTTCGAGGATGTAACCGGTCACGTCGTTGTCACCTAACGCATGCACGTCTAGCGCATCGATCTTATCTCTCTCTAACCAACGAAAACCGGATATGGGTATGGGGTTTATAACAGTAACTTAGTTTGCCCGAAGTTGTGTGCGTCAAATATAAAGACTCTTTTTATGCCACACTAGTTGCGGCGTCAAATATAATAATACATTTACTGTTTTTGTTTATCTCAGGGTTCAATTCAATAAAATCAATACTTCAGTACTTTCTAGTAGTTAATTTATTAACTAAATATCATTATATATCATCATATTTCATGGTATACTTAATTATTACTATAAATATTAATTAATGCCCATTTAATAAATTTAATAATTCTTCAATCTCTAAAACTTTACCTCTTAGTATATTTAATACTTCAATATTTGATCAACTTAAGTTAGTACAACATATTGTATCATAACGGATTCATTTAAAATAAAAGCGATTGTAATATACATATTTTATGAAATACTAGACTTCCTACGCTTTCTCTAATGGTTCAACATGACCTTACTTATAATGAAGTCTCTAAATTAATATTTTAAATCAATTTCTTTAGTGAGTTCTTTTAGTGACAGACAAGTGGATGTAAAATTTAATTAGTACATAACAAAATTACTTGAGGTACGATTATCCATATCTTGTAGAGGTCGCAGGTGTGGCAAGCGACCCTTCTTGATCAGCATTTGGAGTTTTGATGATAAGTCACCTCCAGAATCTCGTGTGGTCTGCGTGGACGTCACTGTAGCACTTCACATATACAGCACATTACACAACTCGTGTTCGTATTGGATTTATTGCGAGTATAAATTATTGTTGCTATTGCTTCGGTTATTCACTGACATTCTGTAAATATATTATTTAATTTACTCGCGATATTGTTTAAAGATGTGTTACACTCGGTTTTATGGTTTGTTTAACTGATACACATGACGGTAAGTTACTGTTGTTCATTCATGACTAATTATTATACAACATTGTTAGAATTGTTAATACCGCCGTTATATTGCGTTTCACTATCATTTACTATTATACGATCACAAATTCGAAAGCTAGAAAATGTTAAACAGTTCATATCGTATCGATATTTTCTAAGTCATTTTATTCTAAATCATTTTACGAACTCCCGTAACACTTTCGTCACGCCTTTTACTTCCGCTCCTTTCGAAAATTTAGCAAAGACTCCCCTTTTCCGCGTCTCTGTCGCTTGCCTATATCGAACATGAGAATTTCCCTACTTGACTTCTGGTTTCGCCGATGCCGTTTCCTAATTGGTTCTTTTTCGTACAACCTACTCCAGAGACCACCTACTTTTTCCAAAGTAAGTTCTGATAGGCCTCCTGATTCCCACCAAACTCTTCTCCTAGGTCCTTTAACCTTCGGTCAACGGCATTTGCGAATACTCTGGTAATAAATCTAGCTTTCGTATCTCTTAGTCTTTACAAAGACAAGCCTTCGATTTCTCTTCCAACAGCTGCCTCTCCAATTAGTTGCGCCTATGGTATTATCTTTTCTTGAACAAAGGCCTCGCCAACTCTCTCCGTAAGTATTTTCTTTTTGTCTGGCTCCCAACAAAAACCTATCCCTTTAGTTCCTGAGTTAACCTCGAGTACGCTTTCTTTTCTGGTATCATAGTATTGTTCCGGCGTATCCTCTGTTTATGCGTTTCAGTCAAGGAACACCCTTCATTGTTTTCTGTCTGCTGTTGTTATGTTCGTGTAACCGTTCATCCTTTGTCAGAACGAAACATTTCTCACTTGATGAGTTTATTCACTCCCTCCTACTTTTCTCCGGATTGTAGGCTTTTATTCACTGGCGTCCTTTCTAGATACACCCAGCACAATAACCTTGTCTTTCTAACACGTGGCCACTTGCTACACTAGATTTATGGCGTGTCAATTAGGCTTGCGTAAACGACAGCGGATTGCTTTCACCCGTTTTTGTTCGCTACACTCCTGCGAATAACTTCATATATCAGTTGTCACCACGTTCAATGACATTTACCTTAACTAAAAGAAAATTTATTTTATTATTCTTTTTTTTTTTGAAATTTGGCATTATAGGTTTAGTAACGTCATAGTCCGGTACATACGGGTTGTTGGCTTTTGCGTATCAATTAGACACCATCGCACAGCCGCCTTTGATTGCATTCTCGACGTATATGTGTTGGTCAGGGTCAGTCAGTAACTCCAAGTATACTCCCGTCATCTTCAACATCGCGTTCCACGCTAAACCGGTGGCGGTGATCACGTTGCAGGAATCGACATCATAGTACTAAATGCTCAGGTTCCGAAAGTTTTCAAAAACATCAGCCAACAAAAGAACGTCGGTTCTTAAATATATAGATCGTGATACTCCCCGAACGACCGCATGTTGAAAGCCGACCAAACTGCTTGTGCGTGCGCGTAATCGTCTTCCGCTAGGGCTGTCTCTATCAACCCATTGTAAAAATATTTACGATCTGGTAATTGCATATCGTTAAATTTTGTTTCGTCTGTGACGTATTCGTAGGGATAGACGCCTTTACGTAGTAGGTGGTCTACATTGTTTGTGTGAAACTGAAGAAGTATTTTAAATTTATCTTTCGAAAGGTTAGAGACGAGCTTTTCTAGAGACTCGTTCATAAAGCGAAGCGAATCGAGAAAGCGGAGCGGGCCTAGTGACACCGAGATGTAACGTTCACTGCTAGTGGCTATGCATTTTAGTTCTTCATATTTGTACTTTCCGAACCTTTGAATCAGATGATGACTGTCGTACCCGCTCAAATTATGAAAGAATACCGGCACGTGTGTAGGTACTTTAAAATTTATATTGCATGCATTATGTGCTGCACCCAAGTACTGTCCTGTTATATGACAGTGGTTGCGAACCTTCTCATCTGATACAGGTTTCTTGCACAGATGACATTGTGTAGCGTCCTGAAATCCGCGTTCGTCCTCCACCGTCATAATAATGGGTTTATTAAAATTTGTATCTAATCCTTCAACGTCCGCTAATAGCATACTCAGAAACGTGTCTATCACGTCCTTACCGCGGTAAAGTACCGGTTCGTTGACAGCTTTCCCCGTCCAATCTACTATTAGGTAGCAGAAACTAGCCGGTACATGGTGTCCCACGTTCTCCGACTGGTTACCCGTCGGTTTCTGGATAGGTACGACAAACGATTCAAAATCAGCGTATACTGTATACGGTACCCGGTGACACAACGTAAAATTTTTAAAATACAACCATTTATCCTCTTCCGCAGGAAGTTTTACTTTTGGTGCACTGTACTTTGAACAGTGTACCTCGTGTTCTTTACACCGTTGTTGGGCCGCGTTTAAATTTCTATTGTCTGCAAATCTATATAAACAATAGTTGCAGTACACCGATGCGCCGTCACGTTTTGTCAATGTCGAAAGTACACGCGAAAGGTTTCTTATCAGACAATAGTGCGTAGATTTATTGGTGTAGGACAATAAAAGAAGATTCACGTGATTGTTTCTATCGCGATGTTCAGTGATACGTATAGGGTGTATCTCGTTTTCGTATCCAAATACGTTGACCGATATGTTTTCATTTAGTTTCTTGAACCGCGTAATCTTATTTACTTCCACGGGGTACGTAATACCGTTCATGTTCAGTTCGTTCTCGTACGGTAAGTAATGGCTAACGCGATGGGGGTTACCGGCGATCGGGTGTATAGCGGCCAGCACGGACCACAAGAAACACTTTTCGTCGTATCTATTTTGTACATTTACAATTCCTTTAGTTCTAAGTAATTTCAAAGGCGTCGGTAGAAAACTCGATGCTACAAGTGCATTATATTTTGTCACATTTAATTCCAGCGTCTCGACACCGTTCTGCACCCAACCGCTACCGTTACGTGTAAAATTTTCAACGCTCTCGATTATTTTCTCACAGCTTGTTGTAGAATACTGTTCATCGATGTCGTCAACAAGTAATTTTCGTTCTGTTCGAGATCTAAATACTGCCGTGCAAGAAACGCTTTCACTTTCAATAAACTTTCTGAAAGAGATGCGTGTGGCCAAATACCATTTAATGTTGTTATTTAACGCGGCGGCTTCTCTACATATTCTGTCGATAATTGTGTCTTTATATTGTGGTAACAGTGTGTGTATGTCAAAAGTATTTTGTGAGAAAGAAAACGTAATGTTAACTACATTACCTTTGATCGCACGCTGTTCCATTGTGGTCGCTCTGCAACGTTCGTTCGCGCACTGCGAGATGGTCCGGGACGATTGTACGCTATATTCGTGCGGGCGGGGAGTGGAGTCCACGACCGCCGGTGACCGGCCGTTGGCTTGCAGGTTGACGCTGTAGCCGCGACCTTGAACGAAGCGCGCTCGTTGAGTCGCCTCGCGAGGAACGAAGATGCGGGTGTGGGTTGGGGTTGCGGGGTGGTGGCCCGAGGCGACGCGTTAACCGGACGTTGCATTCACGGTGAAGTAGGCGGTGCGGGATGCGGAGCGACAGGTAGGCGACGCGAAAGGTAAACGATGCATTCGCGGAGCGAGAGGGTTAGGCGGTGCGGGGTGGGGTTTCTCAGCAACGTAGAGTTGCGGGGTGGCTCCACGTTGTCGCCGGTGATGGGTACAGGGTAGGGGTGCGGGATGGGGGTTAGGTTGTCGCATTCGTAGCCGGTGACCGTGACCGTGGTGTCGTCGAACGGTCGTGACCGAACACCAAGCAGATGTTCGGGTGTGGTGGGGGGTTAACGCTTTTGTAGCCGTGACGGAACGGGGAGACAGAATAAATACGCCAGTGTTTCCCTGTGCAGTCACCAGTACTCACCACGAAAGGAATCGTCTCCAACGCGAAAGCTGTACAAAATTTTTACCGAAAAGGGACTTATCCAGTCTCTCGTTCAACATAAACTATCACATCCTAGCGATGAAATTCGTGCAAACGAAATTCGGAGAGTCGGTGGTGGTGGACTTTGAAGACATCGGAGCCTGTCCGCAGCCGGAGGAAAAGCGATTTTATGTCTACCTCCCGAAAAGATGGAACGATGTGTTCACCGAGGACCAGCTGCAAGCGGTGAAGCCGTGCGTGCTGTCTCTACGTGTAACGTTCCACACTCCGCTGGCAAACGAAAAAGTGAGCGTCCAGTTGGACATTGATTATGTGAGTACGATATTTCAGTACTTCTAATATTTACTTACACAGAAGTGGTTATATATTAATTTTTTCTGTTTTTTTTTCCAAACAAAATAAACGACAACAGGATTAATCAATAATAATAATAATAATAATAATAATATTAATAATGTTTTTTAAAATGTTGAAGTAGATTTATCTTCTTTTTCGAGGTTTTTTAAATTAACTGTTTCATTTTCTTCATTTTCAGAGAAAGAACAAGATGTCGTTTGGATGTAATATTGTAAAAAAATTTTAAACAGAGAAATACATGGTATTAAGAGATTATATTGTCAATGCGACATGATTAAATTTGATTATAATTTTAAAAATAATCGTATTGATTATAGGACAGTGAGTAGATGGATATCAATAAGAAACGAAAAAAAGATTAACAAAATGAAGGTATTTATTCATAATGAATTTTTCACACTCTTCAAAACATCAATTAGTTATTGTAACAATCATAATATTGAATATCTTCAAATAAAATATTTGCTAATTGCTAAAACAAAGCTGGTTAATCAGATGCATTATGTGATGTATAATTTTACTGGTATAGCGTATACCTCGCTGGTAAAAAAATATGAATGGTCAAGGCATGACTCTAGCAGATGTCCACTTAGTAACCGTTGTTGCATCTGTTGTTATCTAAGATACCAAAATGACTTTAATTCAGAATACATGTTTTTTTTAATACCACACTAACATTTGATGTGTCTACATTCTTTTGTACTTGATTAAGTATTATTATTATAAGTGTGTCTTGTAGGAAATTATATTCTGTTTTGAATTATTAAAACGTATGTGATTTATAACATAGAAATTTGAGATAAACAATCGTTAGTAATGTGTTAATTAAAGTTTTGTGTGTAATTAATAATTTAATTAAATTTTTAAAAGATTTCTCTCACAGTTACAGAAACCTTGTTTGGATGTTATGTGTTTGTGCGAATGCGAGGGAGATGTATGTCGTTCACCACCATATGGTAACCACTGTAACATTCGGAGTCCTTGTGAGTGGAGAGAATTTACACTCTGAAGAACAATTGTTTTATTTTTATAATAATAATAGTAATATCTTTTTATGTCTGTTAATTAAAAACTTGATTATTGGTTTTTTTAAATAACCGATTCATTTTCTTTTCAGAGATAGAACAAGATATCGCTTCGTTGTAATATTGTTAAAAATTTTTAAACAGATAAATACATGGTACTAAGAGATTATATTGTCAATGCGAAATGATTAAATTTGATTATAATTTTAAAACTAGTGTTAATGATCGATTGTATATACCATCAAATTTAACCTAGAATAGATGGATTACGAAAAACGAGAAAAAAGATATTTGTAAAATAAAATAAGACTGTAATAAAATTATTAGTAATCAATTTTTCACACTGTTCACAACACCGCTTACTTATTGTAAAAATCATAATACTGAACATCTACAAAAGAATGATTTCGTAATTAGTAAAAAGAAACTGGTTAAGGAGACATACTATATGATTTATGATTTTAGTAATACGCGCTGTGCCACTCTCGAAAAAAAAAAAATTGGTTAAGGCATAATTCCACTGGATGCCTGCTTTATAAGCGTTGTTACATCTGTTATTACCTAAAATACCAAAAAGAGTTTAATTCAAGGTTTTGGTGTACCATTTTAGACATGTATTTAACACCATAGTAATTATCATTTGATGTGTGTCTACATTTAGTATGTTATTATTGACATATTACATCAACATTGTAATATTGTATGTTATTAATTACATATACACATTTATTATTATTATTGTTGTTATTATTATTATTATAATATATATATATATATATATATAAAGTAATACATTGTATTATTAAAACGTGTGTATAAAGAGAGAGCTTAAAGCTTGTTTTGGTTGTAGTAAATGCAATTATTATTTTGTTAATTGTGTGTGTGTGTGTGTGTGTGAATATATATATATATTGTTACCCCCAAATTATTCTGTTTTTTTCTTTATATGTGACTCCCGTGTATCAACGTTAAGCCCCATGTTGTGAACGTCAATTTTTTAACAAATAAATCTGTTTGTTACTTTATTAACTATATTCGAGGATGTTTAAAAGTCCCACTGTTGGGTTCGCCAATTTGTAACAAATAACTCTTGTTGTTATTATTTATTCCGAGTGTAATACGGTTGCGGGTTTATTGTTAATTCAGCCCACGTTGAATTCACCGATTTGTTACCAATTCAATCTGTTTATAAGGAAAAATATTTATTATGTTGTGGATATTATTTGGTTGTTGATTATAGACCTCTGTTAATTAATTATCAAGTGTTTTACCAGAGAAACGCTATATTACGGTTATTATAATGAATAATTCAGTATTTTTCTCCAACCCTAGTCACTATGTATTATCTAAATTGAAAAGAGCGGAGTGTGAAGAGAGTAAGTTAGTTCTCTATTCTCCCGTATTCACCAGATGCCTGCAATCGAGCGCTGTTATTAGCGAATGACCCGTTCTTATAGGTTAAGTTGTTCCACTTGACGCTTTTATCACTTTCTTTCCCTGTAAATTACACCCTATTCGAAATACAATAACTATTCTACAATAACACAGACTCGTCAAATACAAGAAGGATTTTTATTTTATATTATTTTAAATTTCCAACAGTTGCTTTCTTCGGTTATTACAGCATCATATCGATCATACAATACCGAATCGATTTGTTATTGAACTCGTGGTTTATGTTACAATTTAATTATAATTTTCAGTTTATCTATTATCTCAGGGTACGTGTAATTCTTTTAACTATTAGTAAGACCAGGTAATGCAAATTCAAGTTACTAGTTATTACAATTTAAATTAAAATCTTATTATATAAAGTATTAACATAAGCAGGTTTT
The DNA here is from genome assembly GCA_034769895.1 of Magicicada septendecula. NCBI lineage: Eukaryota > Metazoa > Arthropoda > Insecta > Hemiptera > Cicadidae > Magicicada > Magicicada septendecula. Next base: position 889,948,227 of record CM068367.1, read on the forward strand.
TACCAAGCGTTTACAAGATACTCATTCAGGCCGTGTTCCACTAACGGTGTCAGATCGACGGGTGATGAAGAATGGCTAGAATTTATTCACCTCCAGCTTCTCAATAAAAGTTGTTGTTAGTGTCCCGGGATGTAATAGAAAGTTCAGTTCTTGATCTTCGCTGATTTTTTCGTTTCTGGTGGTCACAGGTCCCGATGGAATTAGTATAGTATTAAGTTCTTGCTCTGCAGTCAAAAGTGAGGTTCAATAGGTAAATTTAATTCTCTTTAATTTTTGTTGTATGGTATTTATTCAATTCGACTTCTCCCAGTCTGGATTATCTTCATTTATTTATGGTTTCTGTTATAACTCATTTAGTGGTAAGTTTAGTTCATTTTTCTTAAGGTTTTTGATTTGAATTTTGTAGATAGGTAGTTTATTCCCAAAGTGATAGTTTAGGAAGTCGTCCAATCCGTCTTTTTAGTTAGTGTTTATATTTTAACGTTGATTTGTAATAATTTTATTCATGAGGTTTTGTGGTTTTCTGGCGATTTTTAATGACTGAACTGTCCTCGTTTACATTGTAATAAAACTAACCTATTCCTGTTTATATTTAAAATATTAAAGGTTGTAGTTGTTGAAAATTGAAAGTTACTAATTTTATAAAGTAATTAAAATGTAGCATTAGATGTTATTAAAAGTGTGTTTACAATTGCAAAATTATAATTGTCTGAAAAGAATTCCTTTAGATAAAAAAAATAAAAAAATAAAATAATTGCGTTAATATTATTTGAACAATAACGTTGCTTAAATTTAAAAATAAAGTGTACTAGCTGGTTGATTGATGGTGGTGACCGTCTTGCTGATACTAGCAGCGAAACTCCTCCTCCAGGTTGATAGTCGTCTAAGTACGTAAAGTCTAGTAACGTCTGGACAATAGAATTAATAAAATACTCTTCCACGTACCTGTTCGTGTTTTCTGGAAGTTCAGAAGTTCAATAAATCAATAAGCTGCCAAGACGGTTTACAAAACCAACTCACTTTATCTACAAGGTTAGGTTACCTTGTTTAATAATGGGCGCCACACAGGTTTATTTCGGGAAAATCCCGTGGAAAACCCATTAATAGAATCAAATAATAATTTTAAAAACTTAAAATCGTGTTTATTGCCCTTATGGCAATATAATTCAACAATATTTAATCGCAACTGAAAGTTGTTTTGATTCTTCTGAATGGTTTATTTATCTGTTTTTTAGAAATAAATTAAGTCAAGTTATGCTGCTAATAATGGGGTTTTATTTGTACCCTTGATAGTGAATTCAACCAAATATAATTAAAGGAATACATTGATGTACAATTGCAAATATTTTGTTACATACTATATACAACTGGCTCAGAGCATACACAATAATTCTGGTTAAGTCCAGATACTCTTTACTTTAAACATTAATATTATTTATATCTCAGGCGTAAGTTCTTTGAAACACAAAAAAGAATGCTCATGCCTACACAATAGCTAATTATTTTCTGATATAATATCGACTAGTAATGCCTTTTAGTTTACTAATATAAAAATAAAACCTATTTTATAGGTTAGGCGTTCGTCACGCTAAAAATAAAACCTATTTTATAGGTTAGGCGTTCGTCACGCTTGATTCATGATTTACAAAGTTATGTGGTGAGATCACTTATGACTAACATCCAACTTAAATAGGATTGACAAATCCATTAAATAAATTCAGACATGGTGTAATACAGAAAATGTTTCAATGTTATGCGTCAGTACAGATTTGTTTATCAAAACATATAGGTTATTGCACTCGGTGTAATAGAATAAATTGTCACCCTGTTACCTTTGTGTTTTTAATCTTTCGATTAAAATTCAATTAAACACATCAATGGTCGGATTGTAATGACCATTGTTATTCACTACACACGCACTGGAACAGAGAACATTGGTCCGCTTCTGACTAAAAAGGACCTTATATGATATTATTTAATTATTTCTTCTGTTCGTTATTTTCCCGCACTCAATAAAATAATACTGCACTTAGATGCACTGACTCTATGTAGAATATCTTGTAGTTACTTTTTGTTGTTGCCGAAAAGATTCCATCGATGCACTATTACCATGAAGCTATCAGTTAGTAGAAATTTTGATGAGACGAGCGTACTTGCCGCTCCGGTTGAACGTTAAAAAGTGTCTAACGGTAATAAGCCGCTCTTCTTTATATACCCTATGGTTTGATCAGCCTTAGGCGATTGTTTTACTTATTAAGCTATTTTCTGATTGGCTTAGCCAGGCGTTACGAAAGTGACGTATTGTCTTTCCAACTGTCACTAACGGTTTTTAACCGACTCGTCACCAGAATGATTGACAGCCGTCGTTGTTGTTAGTGTTGATAAACCGATTTCTTATTCATTTTGTGCAAATGATGCTAACGCCTGTCACGCACTTATTATAGTTGCGATCGGGGTCGTATCGCTATCAAATTAAAGGATATTTTTTCCTCTTCAATTTGATATAGTTTGACGCTGGTTTATTTACACTTTCACTGACATTTTTTAATAAACAATGTTCAGGTATATGGCTTCGCGCTGTCGTCTGCTAATCAAAGCCGGCGATGGCTTTCTCTTATCAATATTGTTTGCGTTCTACATCGCGTTTTTTCACTTAAACGTCTATGTTAGAACACTATTATATCCGTCCTGATATTTATTTACTGAATATTATGATTAAACCTTAACTTATACATTGCTATGAACTATACTTACTCACTATGACATTTTGTTTCACATTATTTTGCTCCATGCTGTTAATTAACAATTGAACTATTAATTGTATAACATATTAATAATGCTTATCGCTAAGTCTGGCACAAAGATTGTTCAGTGTATGTGATTTACACTCATAGTACTTTCTGCTAATCACCTTACTGATGATTGTTTGTTTTAGGCATTGCCGAGGCATACCGTTTGTATCGGATTTATGCCTTAATAACATTTATTAGTTTACATTTCGGTACCTTGATGAGGTTGCTTATTTGTATAAGGTTCCCTCTTACAAACATTTTTACTTGTCATAAGCACATTTGAGACTGTAATACAGCTTCAATCTCGTATTGTGGTCATAGCTAATCTTAGTCCTTGGCATTAATAGTTACTAGTCATAGTTGATTTATTCTCAGCCAAATGCTGATGCTGATATCCCATTATTCGGATTCTTATTTAATTATTTTTATTAACACGTCACATTTCATTTAAGTTATTCACTGACTCGCTTGACAGCTTAAAGTGAATTTAATTTGTCCATTAGTTTGTGTCAGTTATAGTATGGTTGTAGTGTCAAGCAGTATTTAGGTTTACTGCTTCTTGTGGCACTTCTTCTTCTTTCTTCTTCAATGGTTCCTCTCTTCTTGGCTACTCTTATCATTATATTATCTATTTACATTACTGTTATGTATTTATTAAATCTGATGGTATATGTCTAGGTTATGTAACATCTGGTCATGTTACAACATATAACAATTGAATGTCTAAATCAACAAGATTTTCTGCATTTGCTTGCCCTAACAACCATTGCTTCTTCTGTCATTGGATAATATTTGTTATCCAAGAGCCAGAATTAGGAAATATTCTTACACTTATTTAATAAAATACTCCCTGCTTGGAATTACACTAAATCACATAAAACTTTCACTTAATCTGCCTTATTAAACCGTATACATTTTACTACATTTTCTTCTTAATTGACTTATTTTAAAAGGTATTATTTCCCTTTACAAAATACTAATTTTTAGGCCTATTAGTTTTATTACAGGTGTTATAATTTTTTGTTTTTAATTTAATTTTTCTTACCTGACCTACTGTACAAAGAGTCACTGGCTTATGGCCCATTATTTCAATTTTAATTTCCTGATTTCAATTCATTATTATTATTTAGTTCATCATTGAGCCCTTCCTTGGTTTTTAACATAATTATTATGACCACTTGACAATTTATTTACAATTATTGTCTTCCTGGCCAAGTTTACAAATATTATTTTAAGACACCTTCATTAATTATTTAAAGTAAATACACTTAACATAATACCATACATAATAAACACACTTGTATTTAATTACTTAAATACGAGTTTAACATGAATGAAAAGAGTACCCATTACTTAGTACTTCCTTAAAGCAATGGCTCCGCACTTACTACATACAAAACACAAAATAAATATCATGTAAACTCAATATCATGATAAAGTACAACAACAAGTACATTTTATAAAACATTAAACATTAATTTAACAGTTTATTATATTCAAACTCATCCACAGTAAACTCATCTCATTAAACACAGTGTTTATAGTTTACATCTTACACTGCTCATTCCATATATTATATTTAGGTACACTTTGAATATTTTATTACCTAGTAACCTTACTAGGCATCATCAATGCATTTTTTAGGTGAGATTGGCCCTCTTGTACTTAATTATGGCATACCTTGGGCATTGTTTTCAGTCATGTTGACAAAGTTTTTATGTAACGTCGGGAACCTCAACTTTGTTACGTTACATAATACTCCCCCTCCGAAAGAAGTTTATTTTGGCTGAATAAAGTTTAGTTAAAATAAACTTATAGTTTCTTCATACTTTGGAATATTTATTTAATAAAATTATTAATTTATACTGGTTTCAGTTTTTCATTGTTTCTGTTTTAATCCACAATTCAATGGGTTCTTTGGGGTTTATTTTCTCTTTCTATTCTTTAAACTTTTAATTGCACCAGAAAACTGTGTTGATACTCATGGTGTATCTGGTCATTAATTCTCTACTGGTACCTCCCTCAGTTGTAGACCTGTCCTTTTCTCTGGAACTCATAACTTCTTCTAGCTTTTTACGCTATCATTTCTTATTATCATTTTTATATTTAATTACCTCTCTTGGTGTATAATCCCTAAAACACTATATTTCCCTAACATTTTTCCCTAATATCATAGCTGGTACGGAATCAGAGGGGCACTATTGGCTTCCATTACTCTGCCGTTTCCCTAACTATATCTTCTGAGATCAGAGGAACTTCATCTCTGTCCAGAAAAAAAATAAACGTTGCACGATCACAACACAATACATATAATTATTACCTATAAGGTAGCTCCTTCACTACAAACTTATATTCAAGTGATGATTACTATTATTTCTGAGGTACCGTATCCTAATACTTCTCTTAAATTATTTATCTCGTTCTGTAGTTCCATTTATCATATTATTCACCAGTATATTAGTTAAAGCTGTTCAATATTCATTTTAAATTCTTCTTAGTTCCGTGCTGTCAATTAATTATTCTTTAGCATACGTATTTTACTATTTTTAATTCACTCCCATTTACTTCTGCAATTAAACACTGAATCTCCTCCTTATCATAAATTGTATGGCATATTCTTCCTTCATTTAACTCATTTCTAACCCTTCTTTCTCTTCTTTCATGTTTATTAGTTTAAAATAATTTCTTCTGAATTATATAGTAAGGTGTTCTTACTTATTTTTGAATTTTTTGGTTTTTTAAATTGATTCCACATAATTCCTCTGAAGTATCGTGTAATTAGTTTATTTCATTTAATAGTTAGTTTAATATATTTTAACTAGTTTCTCATTATTTTCCTTTGGTTTGCTTTATTTGTTATCCATAAAATCCGTCCCTTTTCTCTATATTCTGTTTGGAATCTGTTTAACCATGGTCCATTATTTCCTCTGTACTGATTGTTCGGATTTCTCTAGTGTGTAGAATTATTTCCGTCCTTGTGACGTATCTCACTATCATCTGGTTCTTCCATCTTGTCGCTATAAAATTTTCATTTATGATAAAGTTTACCATCGCCTTTTGAACTGATTCTTCCGTACAGTTTCTTAATCGTTCAAATGGTTCATACACAATCTCCAGAAGTCCTCCATGCTCCTCGGTTAGTTTTGGCTTTTTCGGTCCTTCTAATCTATCTAGGAATTCAATTGTGGTTCGTTTAGAGTTTCTTAAGTGCCTTACTTCTCTGTGTTCCGTAATTGGTATATTATGTATCTTAATTAATCCCCTTTTAATCATCTCCAATCCTTCCCGTGTATTCATTAATTTCCTTTGACGTTTCTGCGTTATTTTCATTGTCTTCATTTCATTGTTAACCCGTTCTATTCTTCCGGCTATGTTGATTCGTACTTCGTTTAATTTTTCTTGGGTTTTCGCTTGTACCTCCTTTATTCTAGTTTAGTTATTGTTTTCTACTTGATTTATTTTGGCCTCTACTTCCACTCTGAGTTGTATGATGGTTTCATCCGTCTTTTCTAGGCCTACCTTAGTTTCAGTTATTTGCTGTCTTACTTCCTCTTCATAATTATCCACCCTTTTGTTAAGTGTTTCATTGACATTTGCAATCCTTTCATTGATGACTTCCCTCAACGCTTGGTTTTGTTCATTTATAATTTGTCGCAAATCCTTATTACTGTTTTCAATTTTCTCGTCTATTTGTCTGTTATTTTCCTGAATCTGTTTTAAGCTCTCATCATTCCTGTCAAACCTATCATTGATTTGGTTTAAGCTTTCATTTATCAGCTGGTTATTCTCATCAGTTTCCTCTTTATTTTTGTCAAACTTCTCATTCATTAGTTTGATTAAATTCTCACTCAAAATTTCGTTTTGTTTCTTTGAGTTTTCCTCCATTCGTTTAAAATTTTCATTATTGGCTTCCTTCTGTTTCTTGGAATCTTCTTTAATTAATTCCCATAGTTTTAGTAAATCCATATCACCTCTGCCTTCCTCTTTATCGCCCGCCTGTTGTTCCTTTTCAACGTCTATAACTATTTCTGCTTCTTCCTCCCGTCTATCTTCTTCCGTTTCTTGGTCTTTTGCCATCCTTTTAGAAACACCTCTCGTATGCATTCCTGTGCCTCTAATAGTTGCCTGCTCCAGTTAAGTAATAGCGATATAGTCGATTTTTTACTTAACTAAAGCCCACTCGTTGAGCGCCAATTTGTTACCCCCAAATTATTCTGTTTTTTTCTTTATATGTGACTCCCGTGTATCAACGTTAAGCCCCGCGTTGTGAACGTCAATTTTTTAACAAATAAATCTGTTTGTTACTTTATTAACTATATTCGAGGATGTTTAAAGTCCCACTGTTGGGTTCGCCAATTTGTAACAAATAACTCTTGTTGTTATTATTTATTCCGAGTGTAATACGGTTGCGGGTTTATTGTTAATTCAGCCCACGTTGAATTCACCAATTTGTTACCAATTCAATCTGTTTATAAGGAAAAATATTTATTATGTTGTGGATATTATTCGGTTGTTGATTATAGACCTCTGTTAATTAATTATCAAGTGTTTTACCAGAAAAAAACGCTATATTACGGTTATTATAATGAATAATTCAGTATTTTTCTCCAACCCTAGTCACTATGTATTATCTAAATTGAAAAGAGCGGAGTGTGAAGAGAGTAAGTTAGTTCTCTATTCTCCCGTATTCACCAGCTGTCTGCAATCGAGCGCTGTTATTAGCGAATGACCCGTTCTTATAGGTTAAGTTGTTCCACTTGACGCTTTTATCACTTTCTTTCCCTGTAAATTACACCCTATTCGAAATACAATAACTATTCTACAATAACACAGACTCGTCAAATACAAGAAGGATTTTTATTTTATATTATTTTAAATTTCCAACAGTTGCTTTCTTCGGTTATTACAGCATCATATCGATCATACAATACCGAATCGATTTGTTATTGAACTCGTGGTTTATGTTACAATTTAATTATAATTTTCAGTTTACCTATTATCTCAGGGTACGTGTAATTCTTTTAACTATTAGTAAGGCCAGGTAATGCAAATTCAGGTTACTAGGTATTGCAATTTAAATTAAAATCTTATTATATAAAGTATTAACATAAGCAGGTTTTTACCATGCGATTACAAGATACTCATTCAGGCCATGTTCCACTAACGGTGTCAGATCGACGGGTGATGAAGAATGGCTAGAATTTATTCACCTCCAGCTTCTCAATAAAAGTTGTTGTTAGTGTCCCGGGATGTAATAGAAAGTTCAGTTCTTGATCTTCGCTGATTTTTTCGTTTCTGGTGGTCACAGGTCCCGATGGAATTAGTATAGTATTAAGTTCTTGCTCTGCAGTCAAAAGTGAGGTTCAATAGGTAAATTTAATTCTCTTTAATTTTTGTTGTATGGTATTTATTCAATTCGACTTCTCCCAGTCTGGATTATCTTCATTTATTTATGGTTTCTGTTATAACTCATTTAGTGGTAAGTTTAGTTCATTTTTCTTAAGGTTTTTGATTTGAATTTTGTAGATAGGTAGTTTATTCTCAAAGTGATAGTTTAGGAAGTCGTCCAATCCGTCTTTTTAGTTAGTGTTTATATTTTAACGTTGATTTGTAATAATTTTATTCATGAGGTTTTGTGGTTTTCTGGCGATTTTTAATGACTGAACTATCCTCGTTTATATATAACAATTGAATGTCTAAATCAACAAGATTTCCTGCATTTTGTTGCCCTAACAGCCATTGCTTCTTCTGTCATTGGATAATATTTGTTATCCAAGAGCCAGAATTAGGAAATATTCTTACACTTATTTAATAAAATACTCCCTGCTTGGAATTACACTAAATCACATAAAACTTTCACTTAATCTGCCATATTAAACCGTATACATTTTACTACATTTTCTTCTTAATTGACTTATTTTAAAAGGTGTTATTTCCCTTTACAAAATACTAGTTTTTAGGCCTATTAGTTTTATTACAGGTGTTATAATTTTTTGTTTTTAATTTAATTTTTCTTACCTGACCTACTGTACAAAGAGTCACTGGCTTATGGCCCATTATTTCAATTTTAATTTCCTGATTTCAATTCATTATTATTATTTAGTTCATCATTGAGCCCTTCCTTGGTTTTTAACATAATTATTATGACCACTTGACAATTTATTTACAATTATTGTCTTCCTGGCCAAGTTTACAAATATTATTTTAAGACATCTTCATTAATTATTTAAAGTAAATACACTTAACATAATACCATACATAATAAACACACTTGTATTTAATTACTTAAATACGAGTTTAACATGAATGAAAAGAGTACCCATTACTTAGTACTTCCTTAAAGCAATGGCTCCGCACTTACTACATACAAAACACAAAATAAATATCATGTAAACTCAATATCATGATAAAGTACAGCAACAAGTACATTTTATAAAACCTTAAACTTTAATTTAACAGTCTATTATATTCAAACTCATCCACAGTAAACGCATCTCATTAAACACAGTGTTTATAGTTTACATCTTACACTGCTCATTCCATATTTTATATTTAGGTACACTTTGAATATTTTATTACCTAGTAACCTTACTAGGTATCATCAATGCATTTTTTAGGTGTGTTTGGCCTTCTTGTACTTAATTATGGCATACCTTGGGCATTGTTTTCAGTCATGTTGACAAAGTTTTTATGTAACGTCGGGACCTCAACTTTGTTACGTTACAATATATATATAGAGTGAGAGAGAGAGAGAGCGATTATTTTGTTTAGGTATGTATATAGAGGGAGCGCCTATGTTTTGCTCAATTATAATTGTTTTGTGAATATAGAACGCGTGTGTGTAGAGAGAGAAAGAAAAATTATAGCTTATGATTTGATTGTAAAAGCTTTCGATATTATTAAAACTTATATATGAACCAAGACCTTTGTTATTTCTATTATTATACCCTTTATACAAATATAATAAGATAATTCCTATCGTGCGATTTCAGCTATAAGAAACTTGAATACGGTATGCAGCAGCGAAGAAAACCAGTTTTAGAGTTGAAATGCGTCTCTCTCTCAATGATAAAGAGAGAGCGTATAATCTGTTTTTACCTGTTTCTGCGCTACTCAACACACACCGATTGAGCAGGCTGGCAGACCGTGTTTGACTAGTTTTACAATGTTGCAGGCACACAGAGTAAATATATTTATTTAAACTTTATACAATTACACAATTTTAGTAATGCACAATTGGAAAACATGTATTTTCTAAACAATATTCAAATGGATGCGTCTGTTTTATAATAACACAATATAAACATATTATATAATAATACAATATCTGGTTTTGGGCACCGGAGATCCGGATTCAAATCCTGGAAGGGGCATAATTTATTACCGCAAATCATCAAATTTCAGAACCCGTCAGGTAACCATTCCCCAAACTTTTCGCGTAACGGTACCCGATGGACCATGACATCATTAATCACCAAATTTCGGTGTCCGATGATCCGTCAGGTACCCGATGCCCCCCAAATTTCGCGTAACGGTACCTGATGGACCATACCAAATCTGCTACATGCCCTCTGTGACGTCATTAATCACCAAATTTCAGTGTCCGATGACCCGTCAGGTACCCGATGCGCCAAATTTTAACCGACCAATTTCGCGTAACGGTACCCGATGGACCATACCAAATCAGCTACATGGCCTCTGTGACGTCATTAATCACCAAATTTCAGTGTCCGATGACCCGTCAGGTACCCGATGCGCCAAATTTTAACCGACCAATTTCGCGTAACGGTACCCGATGGACCATACCAAATCAGCTACATGGCCTCTGTGACGTCATTAATCACCAAATTTCAGTGTCCGATGACCCGTCAGGCACCCGATGCGCCAAATTTGAACCGACAAATTTCGCGTAACGGTACCCGATGGACCATACCAAATCTGCTACATGCCATCTGTGATGTCATTAATCACCAAATTTCAGTGTCCGATGACCCATCAGGTACCCGATGCGCCAAATTTGAACCGACCAATTTCGCATAACGGTACCTGATGGACCATACCAAATCTGCTACATGCCCTCTGTGACGTCATTAATCACCAAATTTCAGTGTCCGATGACCCGTCAGGAACCCGATGCCCCCCGAATTTCGCGTAACGGTACCCGATGACACGTCATACTACCATTGCCTCTGTGACGCCTCGTCCAGAGCCAAGGGCCTCTGTGTCGTCAACCACCAAATTCCGGGTACCCCCATCCGCTACACATTGTTTTAAACATTTCGGGTACCAAATTTCGGACATGTCCCACGCAGCAGAAACCAACTACCACGGCCTCTGTGTCGTCACAGTGCAGTCGGACACCACCTGCCAGGGCCTCTGTGACGTCATGAAACAGCTTTATAAAACAGTGACGTCAGTGTTTTAGACATGCAGCGCTCGGACACCAACTGGTAGGGCCTTTGTGACGTCATGAAACAGCAAATAGTTGAAACGGGAAGTGTTTCAGAACGGTCACTTGCCCCCTACTAGAGTACACTTCCAAATGAATGAACTCCACACATGTTTAAACAGTGGTTAGTACATGGCACAAATAAACCCTTAGGGGTCATCTCTTGTATCCTTGTCTGAACGCCTGTATGGATTCCTGCCGTAGTTGATGCATTATCGTACCCTTGGCTTCGGCACATCTTAATATCAAGACCATCCTTTTCAATGTTCTTCACAATTTCACTAGTTATGAAATCAGCCTTTTTCCCAGTCAGAGAGTAAAACTCCATAAAGGACTCCCGTAATTCTACTTTCCCACACTCAATATGAACATATCAAATCACTTCACACATCTGCTCAGTACAGTATGTGATAAATCTGGTGTGCAGTCAAAAAGAATACCAAAGTACTTTGCTTTCCTAATATCAGACAATATTTTCTCTTTAACAGTCTCTCTCAAAATATTAATGAAAGCTTTCTGTGTTTTAGGGGAAAGGTAACTGAACTACGTTGTTGTATTCGAACTAAAGGTTCTTTCAATACTGGGTCGTAATTTGACAACAGTTCTGATAATTCCAAAAAATTACCTTTCTTGTCAGAACCAGCATCATGGCCACGAAAAGGAAGGTTTTGTTTGCCCAAAATAAAGTAATGTTTAGAAGACGGTGTAAAATATTCCTTAATTTCTTCTTTTACTTTTCTACAGGGCATCACGATCAATTGTACTTTTTGTCATTAACCGCACTTTAAAAGTTTTCCACTTTTCAAGAGAAAAGAGGTGCTGCTCAGATCCCTCATGATCAACCTCATGACTTAGTTTCCGCCAAAACTGGAATCCAGTTACAAATTTTGATGTTCCAGCCTTTTTACTGTTTGTGCAAAAGACCTACAACAGAAACAAAACAAACTCTCTTTTGATGGAGAATATACCATCCATGATCTGAGAACTTTCTCCCTGTTAGGCAAATTCTTGTAAAAGCATGCCGTGGTTAGTTGACATTTTCGCCTGTCTTTTTCTCCTTGCCTTTTTACTTCCTGGAACGGCCCATCCTTATTATGGAAAGGTTCACTTCCTCTCTGAATTAAGTCCACTTTTAACTTATCTGGTACAGGAATTGGCCAATCAGCTATAGGCCTATTTGAATACATGGATATTTGGTCCGACTTAACTTCGTCATCAGATCTTTTATCGACTTCTAGTTGTGGAATTTGGTGCAAAATTTCTATATAACCAGATTTATGTGTATAGTTTTTTCTGATTCTAGTAATTTTAAGGCAGAGCTGTCTTGAAGAGTAGACTGGATTTTCCCGCATCTTCCTCTTCTTCTTTTTCATCGGGATGTTTCCTATCTCTACTCACCAGTTCATGTAAAGTGTCGACCAAGTTATCACGTTGCGTTGAAGGAATCTCCTTGTTATTATCCTCTTCTTTTGTCAAATTTTCTTCTGGGCCTTCAGGAGTATCTTCTAGTTCAAAGGGTAATGAAGGCAATAAAACCTTAAATGTGGAACCAGAAGTTGTTTCCAGTTCATGTAAACTCTCGTCCAAATTTTCAAGTGACGTTGACGTTGACGGAATTTGATCGTCCTCGTCCTTTTCTTATGACAAACTTTCGTCAGCTTCAGATCTATCTGATAGCTGACAAGGTTCTGAAGGGTTTAAGAACTTCGACAAGGAAACAGATATTATCTGATTTTCTCGTTCTCTCGCTTTCTTCAATTTTCTTTGTTGGAATCCGCTGGGCCAATGCCGTTTCATTTGAATGTTTCTGTAAAAAAACAGGAAAAATAGGAAATTTGTTCCTAATTAGAATTGTGAGGAACCCTATTGGCTAGCCCGCCGCCGGCGGCCGGGAGGCTTCACGCGTCGGCCCACCTTTGCCTCTCTACGTATTATTTCTCTGCTCTGTGGTTAGCCCGCGTAGCTCATATGGATTTATACAAGGTGCGCGCGGAGGCAACCCTTGGGGTGTATACAAGGTGAGCGTGAGGGAATATATTATTTACTTAATACATTCTCTTATTTCAGTTCCGTCTTGTGACTTTTTGTAGTAGCTTTGTCACGCGTTTCGGAACGATCGTTCCATCTTTAGACATAAGGTATATACCTCATACGAGACGTCAAACATTAAAATTTCAATTAAACTGATATAAGTTAAATGAACAACAAAAACTATTTCACGTACATGCTACTTGAACGGCATAAACGGATGCCTTTTAACATATAAATATTTTTGTTTTATTTGTTCAAGTTCTGTTGAGTTATATTTAACTTACTAAAAAAATAGGCTTTTTACTAGACCTAATATACAAAAACATTCACGTTTGAGATTACGAGAATGTAGGCTTAAACAACAGTTTTTCACTGAGGGTTACAGTGCTTGTCCCAAAAAATGTGATGCGTTTCATTCAACGCTAGCAAACATGTTCAATGCCCCACATTCCAATGTTTTTACTTTTCTAGAGGTAATGGAAGACATACAAATTACTACATACGTCGGTATAAACACAAAGACAATACAAATTTAATTCCGTAAACCTACGTTCAATTGCTTTGGTGGCATGGCCCTAACATCTTCTTCTTCTTTAAATTTCATGTCAATTGACTTAGTATTATTGTAGTAATAATAAAAAAAAATTAAAGAGTGTGTGCTTAAGACCGCACGACCGAAGTGAAAACTTCTATGACGATCGTAATTGATTCTAAGTAATATATATATTATATGAATGATATTAATATTATTATGGATGATATTACTTGGACGAATCAGGAACAAAGCACAAATTAATATTATATAACTTATATGTGTATTGTATAAAACCCTTACACGGGGTTGTTTTTTGAGTTTGTTTTAAAATTTAGAGTTTAGGGTTTATGTTTAATATCTTTTCGATTCGAAGTTTTAATTTAGTTTAGTTTATGATTTATTTAATCAAATTCAATTGTTTAATTGAATCCAATATAAATAAATCCGGTGAATTGCTCTTGATGTTGGTTAACGAAGGTATTTTAAAATATTGATAATTTAGTTCAATGTATTTTTCTTCTGTCGACTAGGCGAATCGGTGACGTGGATTCCTCACTGAAAGTACATATATTTATGTAAGAAATGATCACTTACTTGGAGTGAGTCTGGCTGACTTCGCAGAGTCGACGTGGCAATCTAATTTTTTAGATTGACTTACCGTAATTCGAAATGCCGCTGTCTGTCGTGCCGTCCAATGAGAGACGTCCACCTATCCTATAAAGCTCTAGTCTATTGAAATAAACTAACTGACTCTGATTTGTCGTATAAAAATTAGAATTTATTCCTTGTTAACACTTCTTTAATGATTTAAAACATCATTAACCATTTTTGGTTCAAATTTATTTAACATTGGTAATTTGTTTTTATAAAAAAATTATCTCAGGGTGGTAGTACTGACCTACAACGTCAGACTATGGTGAACATGCTTTTCGTTTAAATATTTTAATTCAAGTGTAGGTCCTTTTAGCCTGCAGAATACCAAATAATTTACTAGATATCTTACTCTACCGTTATTAGGCAGTCGGAGATTGATTACAATTTAATCATCTCTTGATACATAACATTTAAAATCATAACCATGCCTGCTTTGGCATTTTAGGTTAACTGGTTTAATAGTCATTCGACAATAAATATTAAATGATTTAATGAACGTTTATTAACGTTAAAAGAACTTTTGATAATATCTAAAATGTGAACATAATAAAATAATAACTCGAAACAGTGTTGTTTAAAGAAACATCTGAATCGTCATACTTGATTCCGTAAAAGGTAATCGTTTAGTTGTCAGTATTTATATAGCTTAGTATCACTAGCTTTTATTCATAATAGAAAGAAATATTTAAATAGTAGTAGACTCTACCTAAATTACGAAACATAAATAATATTTGCATTTTTGTTAACTTTCGTTAATTCATTCAGTCAGTCGATAATCCTCAATCTCTTACTACTGCTCGTTAGTTTAATCTAGGTTTAAGGTACAATAACTTCAATCAGGTGTGTGGTTATAGCACACTGAGTGTTCATACATAATAAACAATTACTGTTTTCAAAATTCTTATTTCTGAATTATTTAAATTAAATTGAGAATTATCATTATAACTGTTGACTGAGTGATGTTAATTAGGCGCAATGACCTATATTATTTATTTTACACACATTACAATAATGTTGTTCGATTATATCGTCATTTTTTCAATTCTTAACTAATATTAGAAAATCACTGTACTCCCTTTTAAATCCCGGAATTGTTAGGGATTATACACTTAGCATTTCTTATTAACGCACTGTTTATTCTTCAAATATCTTCAATAGTAGTGTAATTATGGTTGCACAAGTTTAAGTTATGTTGCTTTGTTGACATTGATGACGCGCACAAACTAGGTTAACAGCTGTTTTCTTCCGGTGTCGAGCTGCCGTCTGTACACATGAAAGGTTGATTAAAAAGTGCCTCGAATCGACGCGTGATGCTACCGTTCTTTCGAGCGATCAAAGTAAAATTCGTCAATTTCTCTTATTTGATTGGCTGGCGATCTTTAATCTAGCACACATACCCCCTTCGCGAAACAAGTCAATTGTTGTTTTAAGCATGGGGTAGCTGGGTTTGAGAGTATACACTGATGCTAAACATTTTCTCAAATTGACAAAAATACTTTATAATTGATATAACTTTCTTATTACTACATATATCTTGAATCTAAGCTTATCACTGTATGGCGAACATTTGGCTCTTCATTTAGAGTCTACTCATGATAGGTCTATGCTTTCGTCCATTATTAATGGAGTTAATGTTTGAGATTATCACTTTACACTATTTACTATTAATTTTATTTATTCTTGAATTATAACTACTTAATGGCAATCATATCTCTTTGAGATTATGCCTTCCAGGTCCTTCAACACTTCTCACTTATTGTTTACTTATAATTATGGACAAAATATAATTCTTATCCTAACATTGGTTTAGCCTAGGAGTCTACTAATTATATTAACAAATTATTTATAATAAAGAGTATCTGGGTAACTTCTATATTGCCCCAATTGTATACACAGAGTTATTACAACTACTGGTTGTCTTTGTTTATGGGAATATATTATTATTGATAGAATAAAGTATTTACCTTATTTTGTTTGTCTGTCTGGTGGCTTTATTTCTTCTTCGTTATTACGACGCGTTTCGGGACATATGTCCCATCCTCAGGTATTGTCACTCAGCAGAGGTCGTCATTTAAGTAAAAATATCAACACATAAAACATATAACATAACTTACACATAATCAACAATAAAAACGTTTAAACTTTGGAGCACGTACAAGTCGAGATGCGCATCCCGGACTACAACGGTCGACTGCCGAGTCTATGTTATTGCTCGCCGCGCACTGTGGACTTAGTCTGTATTTGTATAGCCGTATCGTATAGCGAATTTGACTGTAACTGTTCATTTAGGAGGATTTCTTTTGTGTTTGTGTCCTTAAATGCCTTATATATTTCAAATTCCTCGACAGCACTCATGTATCTCCCTTTCTTGCATATGTGTAGGGGTTGAAAATTACTTGCAAAGTCTGTATAATTATGATTATTGTCAACTAGATGACGTGCATAATTTGATGTTATTCTGCTAGGATCTTTTTTGGGCAGGTGTTCTCTAAAGCGTTTCTTAAACGCTCTACCCGTTTGTCCAATGTAGAAACAACAACGGTCGCTGCACACAAACCTTATAAACACCGGTCCTGTCTTCAACTGCTTTTGGGGGGTTTTGTCGAAGTATCTTACCAACGTTGGTACTGGTCCGGAACCCCATCCTAATGTTTATGTCTTTAAACGCGCTGTATAAAATTTTTGGTAGGGTGTTACCATAGTACGATGTTATGTACCTAGTCCCATTTTCACTACCTTCGCGTACTTCTTTGTTATCTTCCTTTTTTCGATGTTTTTTAATTAGATTGTGTATAATTGAGCTACTGTAACCGTTGGCCCTAGCTATATATTTAATTGTGTTAAGTTCTTCGTGAAAGTCTTCCTTTTCCATTGGTATGGACAGTAGTCTATGCACGAAACTGTTATATGCCGCCATCTTTTGGGAGAAAGGGTGATGTGATTCAGCGTTTATTGTGATATCTGTGGTAGTTGGCTTCCGGTATATCTGGTATCGGAAGTTGCTATTTAGTCTTGTGACTGTTAAGTCGAGAAAGTTAAGCTTGCCGTTCTTGACTTGAACTGTTAAGTTAAACTTTCTCGACTTGACAGTCACAAGACTAAATAGCAACTTCCGATACCAGATATACCGGAAGCCAACTACCACAGTTATCACAATAAACGCTGAATCACATCACCCTTTCTCCCAAAAGATGGCGGCATATAACAGTTTCGTGCATAGACTACTGTCCATACCAATGGAAAAGGAAGACTTTCACGAAGAACTTAACACAATTAAATATATAGCTAGAGCCAACGGTTACAGTAGCTCAATTATACACAATCTAATTAAAAAACATCGAAAAAAGGAAGATAACAAAGAAGTACGCGAAGGTAGTGAAAATGGGACTAGGTACATAACATCGTACTATGGTAACACCCTACCAAAAATTTTATACAGCGCGTTTAAAGACATAAACATTAGGATGGGGTTCCGGACCAGTACCAACGTTGGTAAGATACTTCGACAAAACCCCCCAAAAGCAGTTGAAGACAGGACCGGTGTTTATAAGGTTTGTGTGCAGCGACCGTTGTTGTTTCTACATTGGACAAACGGGTAGAGCGTTTAAGAAACGCTTTAGAGAACACCTGCCCAAAAAAGATCCTAGCAGAATAACATCAAATTATGCACGTCATCTAGTTGACAATAATCATAATTATACAGACTTTGCAAGTAATTTTCAACCCCTACACATATGCAAGAAAGGGAGATACATGAGTGCTGTCGAGGAATTTGAAATATATAAGGCATTTAAGGACACAAACACAAAAGAAATCCTCCTAAATGAACAGTTACAGTCAAATTCGCTATACGATACGGCTATACAAATACAGACTAAGTCCACAGTGCGCGGCGAGCAATAACATAGACTCGGCAGTCGACCGTTGTAGTCCGGGATGCGCATCTCGACTTGTACGTGCTCCAAAGTTTAAACGTTTTTATTGTTGATTATGTGTAAGTTATGTTATATGTTTTATGTGTTGATATTTTTACTTAAATGACGACCTCTGCTGAGTGACAATACCTGAGGATGGGACATATGTCCCGAAACGCGTCGTAATAACGAAGAAGAAATAAAGCCACCAGACGGACAAACAAAATAAGGTAAATACTTTATTCTATCAATATAAATAAGTGGCTTGGACACCGATAAACATGAATATAAAATATTATTATTCCTTGTTATTTTATTCTTTAATATGACCTCTGTATGGCACTATGAAGTGTACCTTTATTTTAATTCTTGTTTAAGAATGTAGTGTCCTTCAGTCCACTATCTAGTTTAGAATAGTTCATTATAGTTAGTATATTGATTATCAATCTTGTGTTTTTAATACACTTGTCTGTTCTTTTGTATAGAGAATTGGATAATAGTAGTTACATCTTGTGTCACATGACAGATGTGCTTATTTATTCTTATTACACTTTATGTTATTGTTTATAATTCTCTTACACTATTATAATAGTGATATTATATCTTATTTTATCTTATTTATTATATATGTATCCTCCTTTTATTCCTGTCTAGCTTTACAATATGGTTTTATCTATGGTTCAAATGGTGTATCCCATTTTGGCTGGTTTTGTTCACTTTGTTTACATTAATTCTTATATAAAGACTACTCTTGGTATCTGATTTTGGTATTGGTAGAAACCTTATTACCTCTACTTGATTTAGTGTACAAAATATTTCAGTTTAGACTTGTTTTATTTATCATTAATATGAAACTAGGTGGAAGGTACCTGTATCTAGGTTATGTGGTTTCCTTATTTGTAGCAACAATGGGTGAATTGAGTTGATACAAATTTACATTTTTTAACCTTGTTTTTTCAAGTATTATGTTATTAATGATTACTGGTAATTCATTAATTAGTTCTTTTTTCTTATCTTACATGATTTTTCTATTACTTAACTAAGAATTATTACAGTTATGAGACAATTTTAATTCTCTTTTATATTATATTAATGCTGTGCATAATATGTCATTATGCTGTTATTTACAGCTTCTTATTGTTAACATTATTGTTACTTCCACTCTTTTGTGTAATATGGATGCCCTACTCATTTACAATATTATTGGTTATATATGGGTCATCTAAGTTAGTCAGTTATTGTTTTATTTTCAATCTGTAAGTCTCTCAGTTAGTATTTATACGGGTAAGATGTTAATCTATAGTTGACTGGATCTTGGAATTTATCTTATGCCATGGTTGTTTATGTGTCTTTCTCGTAATATGTTTCTTCCTTGTTTTTATTTGCTCCTTACTGACCGAATCTATTGGGTTATTGGTTCCTGTTGCAGTGGCGGCCCTAGCTAAATTTTTAGGTGGTGCGAGATCTCATGGTGGCACCCCTCCAAACCAAAGAGTATAGTTATTATCTCGAAACACAAAAATAAGAGCTCTTTCTATGCAGTCGCTTATCCGTGATTAAGCTATACATACAGACAGAAGGGAACAACATTTTTTTTACATCTAGGATGGATGAGAAATAATTAAAGAAAAAAAAAACAACATTTGTTTGATAAGTTTTATTTAACTATTTTGCTGCAGACAGTACGTGAATTCGTTTAAAACTAAAACGATTAAAAGAACAATCCATTTAATAAAAAACCTAGATGGCCACCTTCCTTGCTTTTGCACTAGCAAATTTTTTTATTAAGTCAGAATAATTCAACTCTTGGGCAATACCATTTTCTATGGACAAAATTGCAAGGTCTGACAATCTTTCCTGACACATAGTCGAGCATAAATAAGTTTTAATTACTGAAACTTCGTTCTCCTTTAGCGACAGTTACAGGTATGGTTAGCAAGATACGAAGCGCTGTCCACACATTCGGGAAAATATCCTGCCAATCATTTTGTTTAATAAGTCGAAGAACTTTTAATGGTTCTGGTGATTCAAGATCTTTTAATAATGGGTTCAGGCTCAAAAGTTCCTCAACCAATTCACAACTGGATACATCACATTTTTCCCTATCGGTTAAACTGATTTGCAAATCTGCACAGGCTTTTTCCAATTTGGACTTTTCAGGAATTATACTGATGTTGTATAAAAAAACCATGTATCATTGAATTTTGATACTTGTCTAAATCTAGTGACCAATGCATTCTCTATTGTATTGATCATAGGGTAAAAGACGTTCATTTTAAACAATTCTTCAGGATCTGTTGGTGTCTCATCTATGGCTTTGTACTCAAATAACCTCTTCTTTCTTCGGGATCGGACTGGCTTAAAAATAGGAGCTATCCCAGCCTGAGAAGCCTGGCTGTTATTAGAGCAGACGAATAAGTCCGGGTCCGGTACTGTTTGACAAATTCCAAGCAGTTTTGCAGCAATTGCGATGCGTTTGGTAAATCCATAGTTTCATACTGCATAGCCTTACTTACAATGTTTACTTGAAACAATATATCATACCAAGGTACCATTGTAACTATGAACTCAAATTGCTCCATGTTCTGAATCAGCGACAAGGCCCCTGATGCTGCAACTGGGTCATTCGTTTCTTCGTGAAGATTCAGAAGGGCATCACGAACTGAAGAGTAGTGATAGCGAACAGCAGCAAGGCTAGGAACTCTACTCTCCCAACGAGTTTCACAAACTTTTTTCAGCGATAGTCCTTCTACGTGCTTGGATATCACTTCCCATCGCTTTGTTGATCCAGAGAATAAAACAAATAGTCTTTGGAGAAATCCAAATAAAGAAACAGATTTAACAGATGTTTTGGTGGCATCTGCTACCACTAAATTCAAGCTGTGACAGCCACATGGATTAAAAAATGCCCAAGGATATTGGTTCAGAATTCTGGTTTGGACACCTTTGTTTACTCCTACCATGTTGGCACCATTATCGTAGCCTTGACCTCGACAATCGTTCATGTCCAAATCAAAGTCTTGCACAATTTTATCAAGAAAGAGGCCAGTGAGTCCTGCTCCCGATGAGTCACTTACCGTCTGGTAAGCAACGAAACACTCTCGCACTTTGACTTCATCTTCATTAGTATCAACAAAACGAAATGTTAATGATAATTGTTCAACGTGGCTAACATCAGGGGTGCAGTCCAGTATGATGGAGAAGTATTTAGATGACTTTACCATAGTCAAAATTTTATTTCGAACTTCACTTCCAAGTAAGCCGATTAACTCGTTTTGAATGTGTTTGCTAAAATAGTGGACATTAGTCTCCTTATTACCAATATGGTGAAGGTGCTCCATCATCACAGGGTCAAATTTTTCTAGCAGTTGCACTAAACCCAGGAAGTTGCCATTATTAGGAGTGTATAAACTTTCAGATCCAGAGCTTCCTCTGAACGTCAAATTGTTGCCTGCTAAGAAGAATACTATAGACATCATTCGTTCGAGGATAGCGACCCACCGTGATTTCTCGTCTTCAATCTGTTTTTGTAAATGCTTGTCTACTCCACTGAAGTTCTTCAATTTAATCGACGCTTCTATCCAATTTTCACAGCACGCCGGTGATTGGAGGATGTTTCGTGGGTTTTGAGACGCGTTGATAAGTGTCTCCAGTCGTCAAATCCTTCTTTTCCCAAATTAGAATGAGGGCTTCTGTTAAATAAACTGCAGCAAAAACAATAAACTTTATCTGCAGATTTAGAGTAAACAAGCCATCTTCTTTTAAAAGTTTCCCTATTTGGCATTACTCTTTGAAAATGCGTATTTGAAAAATGACGTCCATCATATTTTCTTGGGTAGTTTTCGTTGCTCATTTCATTACTTACAGATCCTCGAATAATTATTTCATCTCTTGTTGCCGAGTCAATGAGCGGCCACTCTGAAATATCATCATAATTTGTAATTTGAATGTTTTGAACTCCAGATGACGTTCCAGGAATAGCAAATCTTCTTGTGTGTGCTGCTTTTCATCTTCGTGAGCTTCGTCTAAGGAACTTCTATTAAATAGGTCTTCTTCCGTTGCGTGTTGAACCAGTTCTGATGATGACGATGCAGCTGACTTTTCAACTCTCAAAAATTTTGAAAGTAATTTTGCAGCCTTTTCAGTTTCACCTTGCTTTTTTCGTTTTCTGTTTAAGTTTTGTGCGACAGATAGTTTTTTTGGAGGTAGCGACATGATTTTTTCTGTAAGAGACACATTTATACAATGTAAATATTTGCGATACCTTCGTAAACTGCATTTACACGGGGTCCATTCCACGGTAGCTGGCGTACAACATTAACAACCGACAAGAAAATCTATAACTACATATAATATCACATCACGAAGCTATTTGAAATAGCATTTCCTAAACACAAACATCATTCGTCACAAAAAACAGAAATGTTCGGGAAACATAAATTAAGCAAAAATCACGAGAAATCCTGACCTTGTTCA